>JARLTB010000276.1:4882500-5487500 GCA_030141615.1 Unio pictorum | reverse complement strand
TGTCTGCGGCATGATGTCTCAGTGCTAGACATCACTATAAACTGCCTCATGCAGACATCGTAGCGATATGACTGAAAAATTGTTAAAGCTACGTTAAAAATCCTAATCAAACAAAAAAAAAGCATTTACAAAAAAACAAAAAGAAAACCCCATTCAAATACTACTTTCATTTTATGTCTAGTCAAAGTCCATTGTTTTCTTTCTTTACTTGGGGTGGGTGGGGAGATAATATTACCCATAATGCAGATTGGGGTAATTGTGGTACAGACATATCATATGGTCCAAAACTTATATTTATTTGTTTTTCTTTTTTGTTTTCTTTAATGACAACATTGAAAATACATAAAGCTAAATATGACTGCAATTTTGGGGTAAACATAATTGCAGAGAATTTGCTAGTAGATTGCATTTCTTTTTTCATTTTGTTCTGATAAAGATTTTATAAATACAGCCATCAATGATTATGTCATTTTGTCTGCCTCACCTAGAATAATTTCATAGCTTGTATGGGGTTGTCATTGCTAAAAATCTGATCATTGAAATTTAGTGGCAGCTTGAAAAAAAATTTTTCTTCAAATCCACTAATATATTGGAGCTGTTTTTCAGTATAATTTATTGTTTTGTATTTATAGTCTTCATTTCTTCTGGATACATTCATTATTTTGTTTGCATTCATTTTGCATTCCCTTATTTCACTGGTAAATGTTTCCATTTCAAGGTATGGATGTGTATTGTGGGATAAAATCCAAATTCCACCCCTGGTGCTAGAAATTGTGGGCAATTATTGTCTACAAATTCCAAGTTGTGTGTGAGATCTCATTGTATTCTATTATTACTCCATATAGGTGACGGATGGACAGATAAAGCTACAGAAGAATTTGAGCAGTGGACTCATTGTGCAAGATGGAAAGTTCTAATGGCCAAGAATGAGAAAAAGATTGATACCGGAGATGGGACTGACACCCCCTCCTCCGCTTCCCCTTCCTTTCCTCATTTAACTCTGATAGACACAAACACTACTGTGGTAAGAAGTGCTTCCCACTTATATCATGTAATTGCTTCTTAACATTACTGGTGTTTGATTCCATTCTTTCCTCTTGGTAGAGTTTATTTTTATTCTTGTGTTTCATGCACATATTTGCAATTCTAAAGCATCCACCCCTTGAAGTACAGAGTTGGCCTCCTATTTACGGACAATTGCTTATATTCATTTCAACGGTCTTCCCATAAATATTGTATTGCATGATGGAGACAAGTATGTGGTAGCATTACAATATGTTTAACGACACATTTTGTCATTATAAATGGGATAAAAATACTATCAGTTATATTATGCTTAATATACAGTAAAACCTGTGTTGACAGACCACTGCTTTGTCAGACCACCTGTCTTGAGAAACTGTTTTTCATGCACAGATTTATTGATTATATAGTGTCAGTACCCGTTATGAGTGACCACCTGTCTTGAAAGACCATAATTGGCAGATTAATTTTCATATTTTTGTCATTCCTATATCTCTATGTGAAAATATAAGATTTGCCATCATGCCATGCAAATACTGATGAAGTTATACCTGCAATAACAAAAATGAGTACTTTGTCAGTTATAACAAATAAATGTTTTGTTTATTTTTTATGGTTTAACGCCATTTTTAAGCACAATATAGGCTATACATGGCAGCCAGTATTAATGGTGGAGGAAGAACCCGGAAAATCCCCGGAAAGAACCACCGGCCCACGAGAAGCTACTGGCAAGCTTTCTCACATAATTACATTAGCCGAATCTTAGACTCGAACCCATGCAGACAGAGGTGAGATGGCAGTGATCCGTAACGGACAGCGCTTTAGACCACTCTGCCACTCGGGGCCCCTATAACAAATAAATAGAAACTGCCTTACATTACAGAAATGGAGATTAATCATTGATAAGGAAATTTTACCAGGTACTGTTCGTGTCTCTCAGAAGTTATTACCATTACTTCCTTGGCAACAATAGTGATGCATTGCTGAAGCGAACTTGATTTCATGTAGTTTACAAAATAACAAAAATCAAATTTACTTTGACAGATTAGGTCAACCCAATTTTACCATTTCCTTAAATCATGTTTATTTTTATGAATTAGTCCATAAAGTTAAGTGAGTTTATGAAAAAAGGGGGTGGGGTAAGCATGGTATGGTGAAGGGTGTGTTTAATCTTGTAAACTATGATTCTTGTGCAAGTTTGGTATAATTTATTTATTTTTAAAATTTTCTATTTATACGTTAATACCAGATATATTTCACTTGTTATCCCAAAAACAATGTATTTCACTTCTCTTTTCATTAAAATACCATGTTCTTGATACCACACAATGAAATATATCCAGTATTAGCATGGATAAAGAAAGTATCATCTATCAAATATAACAAAAGTATGTATATTCCTTTATTTCCATGAGATATACTATGATATAGTATCAAAACTCATTCATTTTTAATTTAAAAAAATATCATAAATAAAAATATTTTAAAAAAATTCCCTTCTCTTACTCGGATAGGCAGAAAAGAGAAATGTATCACAGACATAGTATTCACTTACGTTAAGGTTTCCTAGTCAAACCTTTATTTTGCTTCCTTAGATTATGCTCTGTATAAGGTTTTGATATGTTTGTACGACAATCACCCCAATCTGCATTGTGGGTAATATTATCTCCCCAATTAAAGAAAGAAAACGATGGACTAGGAGTAGAAATAAAATAAAAGTACTATTCAAATGGGCTTTTCTCTTTTCTTTCCTTTTGATTGGGGCATATAATGTTAAGACTCCTATTAATCTGACTTTAGACTTGCAATCCAATAATTAGTACAGTTAGGTGTCTTCATAATAGACTCCGGACTAAGCCTTGAAATTCATTGGTCAAACTCCAATAATTAGTTCAGTTAGATGTCTTCATATGAGACCCCTGACTCACTCCTGACTCACTCTTGCTGTCCATTGGTCCAACTCCAATAATTAATTCAATTAGATGTCTTCATAGGAGACTCCTGACTCACTCCTGACTCTGACTTGCTGTCCATTGGTCCAGCTCCAATTATTAGTTCAATTAGCTGTCTTCATAGGAGACTCCTGACTCAGACATGCATTCATGCTAGGTTTAGTTCAGTTATGTCTCATACTAAGAGTTAGAATAACTCAGTTATCAGCATACTTCAAATTTTGTTTCTTATATTTCAGGATTTTAATATCAACAAGGAGTTAGTATTGCAGGGCTATGCTGAATGGATAGACCCACATTAGTATAACTTCAGGTAATTTTTAATAACAACGATAATATATAATGATAATATTTTAAGAGAGTGACTAATATTAGTTACAAATGAGAATTAATCCACCTTGATACCCTCTAGTATGTCGATATATAATACACGCTAATATTATTTTTACACACATAAATGTATACACACAAGCAAATACAAAGTATATAAACCACTACATTATTGCTACATTACTGCAGTTAGGAAATGGAAAAAAGAAGTTGGGTGGTGTGATTTGTTCTTTAATCAGTACACCATTTATTTTCCTTTTTTTTATAATTGCATCCATCCATCAATACACCTATTGTAGAAGTGATACTTGCAGCTGATTTAATATTATGTGGAATGTTATTCCAAATGAGCACCTGAAAAATGAAACCTATTTTTGAATAGCTCTTTTTTTTATCTTGGGTACTTTGAAATTGTGACTTTTTAATCTTCATAGATTTGGGGTGCCAGTATATTCTTTTCTTGGAAAATGATATTCATGTAAATGGGGTCAGACATTGTTGACACCTGATTCATCATTTTGACTTTTCTCAAGAATATTCTTTCATGCACTGGTAGTACATACATTGTTAGCATTGCATTTTAAACATTATCTGTTTACTGATCAAGAATTATTTACATGTTTTTTCCTTGAGTCGTGAAGTTTTTCTCATATTTGTAGCAGATATGTTTCCACAAGCTTTATTTTAGTAGTTGTAGGGTTTAATGCCATCTTTCAGCACACGATAGGCTATACATTGTTGGCCAGTATTAATGGTTGAATAAGAACCTGTGAAAAACCCCAGAAAAGAACCACCGACCCACGAGAAGCTACTGGCAAGCTTTCTCACATAAACACATTAGCCGAATCAGAGACTCAAACCCATGCAGACAGAGGTGAGATGGCAGTCATCCATAATGAAGAACAATTTAGACCACTCGGCCACTCGGGGCCCACTTTATTGCAGTAAAGATGAATGTAACTTTTGTAAAAGATAACTCTCTACTGTAATGGAAAGAAGGCCTTGCTTTTCTTTAGGTGCCAGAGGTAAGAGTTTACTTTATTGAAAATATATTTGCATGATGAGATAATTGCAAGTTAGTTTTATACAAATACTCCAAGAATTTTATCAAACAAATAATTTTCAGATCAGTGTTATCACAGAGAATATGCTGAATATCTGTCCTGTAGTTGTCAGCAAGACTTTGGGTTTTGCTATTTTGAGGACCATACCATTTTCCAACATAATTGTTGAAGTCGTTGAGAGCAGTTTCAAGGTGTTTTTCTCAACTTCGGCTTGGTTGCTTTGAGTAACAGACAGTGTAGTGTCATCAGCATACAGTTCTGTCCTGTAGTTATCAAGACTCTGGGTTTTATTATATTTAGGATCATACAATTTTCCAACATCATTGTTGAAGTCTGTTGAGAGCAGCTTGAAGGTGTTTTTCTCAACTTCGGCTTGGTTGCTTTGTGTAACAGACAATGTAGTGTCATCAGTATACATGTCAGTTGATGAGACTACATCTCCTCTTTTTAATGGTAGATCATTTATGACCAGAACAAATTACATGGGTCCTTAGAAAGCTTTTTATTTTATTTTCAGGTAGTTATCCATTTAAAATTACTGTTGTACCTGTTGCCAAGTTGGAAAGGAACCATTTGAAAGTATCTTCACTACATTGATATATTTTTAACTTTTATAAGAAGAATTTAATGATATGCATAGTTAAATTTTATTACGATACCAACTAACTTCATCAGAGTCTTCCAGCCACTTGTCAACCAGAGATATAAGTGCAGTTTCACAATAATGATATTTTCAAAAGCCAGTCTAAGTTTCTTGAAGTTGATTGTGATTGTTGAGATTGTTCATAAATGAACAGTATACATGCTTTTCTAGTAACATTGATATTGGTGTATAATTGTTTATATACCCTTTCATCCAGATCTATGTAGTGATGTTACTTTGGCAGTTCTCCAAGATTGGGGAAATTTACTCAAAAAGGTAAATACTACATCAGTAAATGCAGCTGCCTTAAGACATCTTGGACCTGTCATGTCAAGTTTTGGACCTGTCATGTCAAGTCTTGGACCTGTCATGTCTTGTACATTTAGAAACATCCATGTGTTTTTGTAATTTCAAAACAAATTTGGAACTCAGTTGCAAAATTTCGAATTTGCCATGGGCTGAGTAATTTATTTTTAGATAAATTTTCATAAAATGAGTTGGAAAAAATGTCTTTCCAGATTTTTCCTAACAGTAGAAACTGGAACTTTTGCAGATCAATAATCATTTATAGTCAATTTGTCTCCTGACTTTAAACAAGGAGGCAGATTCTGTCATTTTTCATTATGTACAAAATATGTGTTCTGATAGACATTATGAAACGTTTGTCCATGTTACAATCTATTGACAATTTTAAGAGTTTCACTGACAGGGCACCAAAACTAGTAGCCTTTGGAATGTGTATGTTTGATTTAGATTTTTAACATATCTTTAACAGTTTATGGTATATCACTATGATGTTTGCAGTGTAGCAGTTTATAGTGATGTCTAGTGCTGGGTCATCTTGCCACGGAGATGTAGCATCATGTCCCACCTTATCATGACACCAGGTCAACCAGTCCTAGCATTAACTTTTTAATGCTGAGCTAAATGTGAGGCAGCTGTTTGTACCAGTATTATTCAGCCAGGGTTCAAACTTGTGACCTGACCTCCTGCATCATTCAGAGATATTTTGGAATATATCACTGTTATACATCAAGACTTTTGGCACATCAGCACATTCAGAACCTGGAATTCATTCCTAAGACTCTATACTTTGGGCTAGTGATAGAATATTTAGGATTGTTTGGAATTTTATGCCCAATATTGCCATTTTTGAAGAAAAAAATAACTGTTATTCTTGGAAAATAAATTATTTGTTGAATTGTGCTTAACTCTTGTTCTCACTCTTTTCTGTTACTTTGTTTAAGACCATAGGTTTGTAAAATTAATGATTTTATCTAATGTTTCCACATATAACTGCAGTGATTATAAAAAAAATAAAAAAATAAAAAAAAATAATGAAACATAGTTAATGATCGTATGGCCATCTGCGACACAAGACCAAAGTCTGCCAGCAGGTTCAGCTCTCAAACTTGGAGAATGATCAATGCATGTATAAACCACTGCATAATATTGGCATTGTTAATAGTAGCATCATTATTATTTTGCATGTTTTATTATTATTAGCAGTAGTAGTATGCAATGAAGGTGGAGCTATTTAGCAAAATCAAAAAAAGAACAAATGAATAAAATAAATAGCATCACACAGAATTACTGTATCCTCACTCTAGTCCCTCATGTACAAAGCGTCATTACTGATTCTCATATCATTGTCACATGTCTTGACATGTTCACCCTTGAAACAGTTAATGATATTTAGCAGTTGCTCAAAATCGCCAATCACAAGACAGTCTGCTTTTATATGAGACCTTTGATGATTAGAGGATAAAAAGAAGCCTTCTGCCACTAATGATTCACATAATATACCTTCATACTTTTTTCAAACAAAAACAGTTTAATGTGCATACTTGGAGTATGTTGATATGCTCAAGTGACCACAGAAGACAGGGTGAAACCACTGCTTGGTTAATAAATACATAGCCCACTCTTCTTAAGACAGGTGACCACGATTTTATGACATTTATATAGGAAATTTGCTGTGTGGAAAATTAGAATGGCCATTGTGACGTGGTGGCCACTCAAGTCAGCCAACTGCTTGGACAAATTTAACTGAATTTCTTCTTATTATTTAACTGCCTTGACAGTCACTTAGGCATCCATGTGCATATGTCTATTATTGACACCCTTTTGGTTTGGTTTGTATGGGGTCAGTTTCTTGAATATTGTTGGCCACAGAGTCATTTAACTTGTAAATTAATATGTCTTTAAGGCTTGAAGGCTTGATATGCATCCTATGGTTTAACCTCGGTGTTAAAGTTTTTTATGTTCCTTTTATATGTGTCCTATTTATCTTTATAAATAAAGCTTGTAAAGTTTGCAATGCAAAACAGATTGGCATTTTGTGTTTATTTATTGGGTTTTTTCATCATTGCAGATGACATTGAAGGACATTGAATGGATCTGTTACTAAAATGAAATGTGTGTGGACAAATTCGTGCTAAAACTTTCTTTTGAGCCTCGATGATACAGTCTTTGGAGATGAGAATCTACAAAAAGTTTTCATCTTAACTGTGTTCTTCATTTGCTTTGTACACTTGGACTGAGATTCAGACTGGCTACATAACACTTTAACCATGTGGATGGCGACTCAGACTGGTAACCATAGCATTTTATACACATGGACTGGAAGTCAGACTGGTTACATAGCATTTATCAATATGGACTGGGAGTCAGACTGGTGACAAGAGAAAAATATTTTCATGCCTATAAGTAAATATTGTTTTGCTAGAAAATCTGGGCTTCATCTTATACTCCAAATTGACTTGTATATGGATTATGTCATGTCAAGTTTTCATATGTAATTTAATGTACATGTGTAATAGAATAATGTATTTAAATAATTATCATTTTTGGGAAAGAGCTAATGTACAAAAAAATAAGATTGAGCAGATTTGAAATATTGACATGATCATCAGTATTAAATTCACATACATTAGATGTAGTGACATTAAAGCAGCATGCACTAGTAATATACCTTCCTTTAATTTGATTATATATATGGATATTAGACTATACAAGTTAGAAAGTGAATAACCATGACAAGGCCATGTATACCATTGCATTTTCCTTCTTGCAACTCAAGATCAAATAAAATATGCCCCGATATGAGAGGGAGGTTTCAGGACAATTTTAATCTATTGTTTAGTTACCTGATGGTTGTGATTTTCCTCATGTACAAGGGCAATACTATATTCCATTATCAGTTAATACCTCCAAGTAACAATTCCTTTAAGTTCTAGTTATAAAATACAGTCCCAAAAACCACATTGCTAATTAAATATGCTATTGCTGTGGTCAGGTCATGCCAGCTAACACCTGTTTAAGGGAAAGATTTGGCAGACCTGATTAAATTAGTGAGGCTTCCAAAAGGGAAATGAGGATACCCTTAGGGTATTGTGAATACGGTACCATGCAATGCCAGTTGCTAACTCGTGGAAGTTTTGCAGCCAGTACTCACTGACAGAAATGGCAGAGCAATTTAAATTAACTATTAAGAACAAAGATCAAAACCAAATGCTGCCTAATTACAGGAAGCATACATGTGTCTACTGATAAAGAATAATCTTCTTTGTTGGGAATGGAGAGGTTGTTGTACAGTGGTCCCCCTCTTATACGACCATCCCTTCAGCACTGGAAAAGTGGCCTTAGAAGACGGGTTGCCTTTCCAGAGCAGGACTAAATTTTTTGTGAGATATATATGTTTTTTATGTAGTAAGAAAGCTACCTACTTAATAGCATTTAATATCTTCATTTACTATCTTCATTTAAAAGTAACATTGATTATTAAAAGGTTCTTCTTGTTATAATAATAGACTTATTTCACCTGAATATACATTAATAGTTCTTATCCTTGGTATAAGCATGATATGCTAGCAGGTATTGTTGTCATGCACATTGCAAAACCATTCAAAAACTTCATTTAAATCTTGGTACATACATAATTATCTTTCTATTTGCTCCATTTTTCAACTGCTGCTAAATAAATTCCTTATCGGTTACGACGTTTATTCGAGTATTTTCAACATAAAATTGTTTTTTTTTAGTCTTTTCTACATAAAATTGTTTGGTAACCCACCTCACCCAATGTCATCGAGTAAAATATCCGACTTTCTTCTGAAATAATACATTTACGTTTACGTGATGACATGCTAATGTTTGGTAATGATATTTTGGGTTGTTGCCAACTGTATGCTATTACAGTTATGCAGACAAAACTTTTGTCAAGTGGAAGAAATGCCTTCTTCGTAAAGGAAGCAATAAATGTTTTGCTACGTGATTTTTCGGTTTTTGTATGGTACTGTTTTGTTCAAGGTTCTGTGTGTGTTACTGCACAAAATCTGTTTTTAGCCTATGTTGACCCTGTTATGATCTTGACAAATATTTCCAGTTATAATCATCAAAGAGAAGAACTTGACTGATGTTTGAAGCCCAAAATTCTAGTATAACATTGTTGAGCCCATTTCCTGTAAACATCGGCTTTTATAGACAATGATATAATATTAATCTTAGTGTTTCATGTACGTTAGTCAACACTTCTTTCAGTAACAGAAACTTGACATTGGGAGACATGTATTGATGATAGAGATAATCTGATTACTTACCTTATATCATGATATGAAGTACTGGTTCTGGATACATTTGATTTTTTAAAAAGTGGTTTCTCGTGAGGGGAACATTTTACATTTTTGTACTAAAATGCTGGCCACTGGTCGCATTAGTGGGGTGGCCATTCTTGATGGGTACTTCTGAATACAAACTCATCGGTGCCAAGTAATTCTGGCTGTAAGAATCAGATAGGCACTGGTCGGGGGGGGGGGACATTCATAAGGGTGACTACTGTACTTGCAAAGAAAATTACACAGCTTGCTATATTTGGGGATTTAACCTAAATGGAGTCAATATGTATATAAATATTGTGAATATTTAAACTTTGAAACTGAAGGAATACGGATGTATTTTAATAGTTTCAATTTATTATTTAATTTATTAATGTTTTCTCTCTGTGACAAAAGCTTCAGCTAAACAGGCCATAAGGAACAAAATTGCATAAGAAAGCTCTTGCTGTCTCACATATCAGGACATAGTTTGTATGATCACAAGGCACAAGAAGAAAATGTGATGGAATACATATGCCTCCCCTTTGCTCTCTCTTCAAAGCAAAACTGTGGAAAAAGTATTTTAACAACAATGATTGCAGTTTCCCTATTGCCGGTTGTCTGAACTTGCATACAGTGGTACCATAATTCATGAGTTACTAAAGCTTCATTCTCGGTAATGTTTGAAGTCTTTGTCATTAAATGAACTAAAAATACCTAATTAATGTAAAATACTTGATGGGAAATTAATTAGGTACTTTTAGCTACATTTAATGATGCAAATCTGAAAATTTACTGAGTTGCAGACTAGATAAAATTCTGATGCTGTGTGGAACAAATTAGTAAAAGAGACGAAATTCTGGTATTGATCGGACCTTGTCTTATACTCTGTATTGACTTTTATATGGATGGAGGATAAAAATTTACAAAGTCTGCTAATGCAACTTATAGTCTGCATCAATTTACAAGCTGGCAAATATGGTAAACTCCAGAATATATTTAAAACTTGCAAACATATTTTACAATTGTACCAAGTATATGTAAGTACAATATTCTTTGTTGTATCTTAAACATATTGATCTGAAAGTTTTAAAGTGTACCCATGTGTTAAACAGAGGTGTTGAATCTGTTTCAGATACCAACAGTTCAGAGAGAAACAATGTGGACATACATCTTATGCTGACATCACTTATGTCAACAAAATAGGTTGACAAAATCCCAGTCCCGTGGTCTGTAATTACTACCAATTATGTTATACTTTCATCGACGCTGATATTTTAAAAAAAATGCATTTTGACTGAAGCCTTAGGTACTTATATGAACAAATTCTTTTTTTTCTTATCTCTTATCCTGACAAGCTAGCTGTTATTTGATGTTGCCCCCCAGGATTTTAATTCTGCTTTTGCAGAGGGCATATGTTTGGTCTTCTGTTGTTTGATTTCGTGGTACCTTCAATACGTAGCATGTGCACCCATCCTAAATTCAAGCCAGTCACAATCTTTTATATAAACATTGCACTCTAATTCAAAACAAGCCAGCTACAATCTTTTAAAAAACATTGCACCTTTCATCAAAACAAGTCAGTTACAATTTTAAAAAAACCAACACCCTTCATCAAAACAAGCCAGCTAAAATCTTGAATAAAAACAATGCATCCTTCATTAAATAAAGTTGATCTTGAAAAACTAAATATCTGCCTATGAAGGACATTGACGGTGGGACATTTCGAAATTATGTGTGTAAAAAAAAATGTCATCAAAACATTACACTCTTTTGCACATTTAATTTAATATATTGAATATGATGTAGATAATCTTAATTACATCCATTACTCGATTCTGGAATAATTGTGAATGTTTTACAGCAGTAAAGTTTTATGCTTAATTAATTCAAAATGACACTTTTTTTCATTTCCCTTTGATTAGCTTGTTTTCCCTAGGCAGCCTCATTAAGTTTATCTTTGTTGTCTCGGGCATTCCAAAGTCTAGGCAATTTATAAACAATTTTTAAACATGCTGGTGGCATGCTGGTTCACAGCGGATGGTACAGTACAGAAGGTAACATAAATCCAAGTTGTCAATATACAGGACTGGGTATAATTTTTTTTAAACTGTCTCTTTAGCCTTCATTAAGTTAAATTTTCAGTTGTTTATTTTCACAAAGTGTAGATCTTATGCACATATGAAATGTTATTGATTTCCTTAATTACAGCTTGTTATACAAGTCATCTACCTGATATCCTTAATTACAATTCATCAAGAACATCTTCATCCTGATTTTCTTATTTACAATTCATTATGTAAGTCCAATGCAAAAGTCACTAATATTTTTTAGAAAAGTACATAGAGGATATTTTCTTTTCCTATGTTAATACAAGATATACTTCATTGCGTGGTACCAAAACATGATGTTTACTGAGTGGCAAAGCCATAAGTTGAGATATATCATGCAAAATTATCTTTTTATTATATACCAAACTTGCTCCAGAAATGAAATTTAGAAGTTTAGACTCACTTTTCAGCACAACACACAAAGTATTCATTTTTGTTGCTGCATGTGCAATTTTGGCAGGCAAACAATCATTTGTATAACATTGGATGATGGAAATCTTATGTTTTCAGATGTGAAAATATATATTTTACGCATGTTGGTCTGGAATGAAGAATAAATGAAAATTATTTTGTCAACAAGTCTATTTTTCACATTTAAGTAAATAAAAAGTTGATTATCCATCATCTGTATTACTTGTTGTAATTAACACAAAGATCCAACATAAAATTATTTAATGGATGTAAATTCTACAATACACATTGTATATCTTCTAGGGGGGAAAAACACCAATAATAAATATAACTAAATAACAAGAGCATGTTTTTATTTCAATAAAGTCATTTTGTTGGAATGTAACTCTACATATTCTTTACAACTGAACTTATTTACACAATTTCACCACACATAATAGCAGATAGAAAATAAATAAATCATGCAGACTGACAAAGTTGAATAGTTCCATTTTTTATTGTTTCAGTAGCTTCAATCAGCTCACCATAACAATATCAAGATATAAAGCATTCTTTGTAATTTCACTGATCCTGTCAATTACAAGACAATACAAAAATATGTGGTACATCTGTAGGTTGATTCTAGTTAACAAAATACAGCATTCTTTACAATTTAAAATTTTATAGACTTTTTATCATGAGACTTGTTCTGTTATCATGTATGAGGTATATGTACAGGTAGTTTCAAAATTTAACATTATAACCATGAAATACATTTTGCCTGGCTGTTGTCTTTCAAAGTCTATAATTAGATAGTTTTTTTAGCATCTGACACCTTACCTGTTGTCAAAACTTCAGTGGAAATATGATTTATTAACAACAAAACCTCCAAAATATTGACAATTGCATAGAACAAACATTTTTAGTAAAAAATATATTAGCATAATTACTGTTGGTAATAAACTGAAATTTGAATAATACTAGTTATTATTCAACAAAAATATGTAAACTGTCTCATTAAAATATGCAGAGAAAAGGCACAAGTCTAAAATTATTGAGAGAGTTTTGCTGTCCTATTTATCAGGGTTGTTTAAATACATGTTCTTTCTAAAATAAGAGTTAGTTTATTGGGTTTGACATCTGTGCATATCATCTTTCCAAATTATAAAGCACTTCTGAAACTGAATTTAAATAGGAAGATGATAATATTTTTAAAAGAGGTTCCTGTAAGAGAAATACATAAATGACTTATTCCTTGTTAAAACAATCATGCAATTGAAATTCATGGCACCATACAATGAGATAATACATGGGACCGTAGTTTTAACAATTTACGCGTGTGATAACAAGAACTTTTTTGAGAACATTACAGCACACTGTCAGATAACAAGAAAAATGCCTTTATATTGGTTATTAGCTGAAATAAAAGATTCAGTACAGTGCATGAAATCACGAATGAAAAGCAAGATAATTTTCACACTAGATCTAGTTCTATTTACAAAGAGCTATTTATTATATGAATACAGATAAAATGTAGAATATCACAGTATTTAGCATAATAATAATAATTAAAAAATAATTATCTGGTGGAATTACCCTCTCAAGTCTCTAATAAAGCTGGTTTTATTTCATCACATATTCACCATTATGGTAGCTACACTTAGAAATTGTGTTAACTGAGTGTATAGAGGAATGGGTTCATAATATACTTGACTAAAAAAATAACATGTTGGTAATCACTTGGCTTGACTGTATTATTAAATGCACAAAAAATATTCTCCAATTCCAACTTGTCTGGATTATTGCTTCCCAAACACTGCCTTCTTGTGATCAAATATACAAGTATTTACAATTAGTTTCATTCAGTATCGGTTTGTCCAAAGGACTCTGGAATAGTGAACACTGATGTCCATTGATGGAAGTGTGCAATAATATGTAAAATATACAAAAATGTAACGTTTTGCAAATTCTGTTTTGAAAACAATGTCTCTCAATCAAGTATTCATGTTTCAAGTAGCTACAATGAAAAGAAGACAAAAAGAGGGAAGCCATGAGCCATTACATAATGTTCAAACAATGCTTCCCAGACTGTACCAATACCTCAAATAGATATCCCCACATGGCAAACTTGTTTCATAGCTAAACTTTTGGCCAAGTAAAAATAATCACAGAAATACTTGAAAATTCTCAGTTTTTAAAGTGCAAGAGTCACCTGAAATGCCCCATAAACACAAATCAGTAACATACAAGGATAACAATAACGGATCCAAATCTGTCTTGGGTAATCCATTATTTAAAAATGGCAGGGTTTATTTCTAAAGTCTTGTTAAATCAGTGGCCCTAGATGATGCGAGGTATGATCATTTTCATAAACTGGAAATCAGTGCTGTTTAGTTTTGCACTTGTAGCATGTTGGGAGGCTGGTTTCTTATCCTCATGGTGGGTGTACCTGGCTTTCTGTATGCTGGCTGGGGCTGACTCATTGCTGTCTCATACGTTTTCTGAAATAAATAAATAATAATTACTAACATAACTCATCCTAGAATGTAAAGCACTTTCCGACTGGCTAAACAAAATGTACAGCCATAAAATCAATTGTCATAACCAACATTGCAGTCTTGTGGACATAAATTACATAACCGGTAGTGCAGTCCTTTGAACAAAAGAATAGATCAAATAACTTGCAGTCCTTTAGATAAATGTTAGAACAGGGCCATGTGATTTTTTAAATCAATGACATATTCTTTATTCTTATTATAGACGTCATTAAACTGTATTACATTTTGCTGGAGGAATAAACATTGGTGAATGACCTTAGGGCTGTTCCAACAGGGAATGCACTTTTAATGTGGGGTACTTGCTCATAGATGCAATTTAAAATTTTCTTTTCATTTTAATATGAAGTCTGTGCAATCAAAGTACCCTAACATGTATTTTTAAAAGACTGCCTTTTATGGGTAGCATGTATGTTTAAATGGAACAGCCCTTATTCCACAATTGTGCATTGATCATATATAGGCTTACAAAAAATTTAATTTTCAAGACAGAGGAAAAGAATTACTTCAAACTTTGGGATAAAATACCTCCAAACGTATTGACAAGTTTAATAACATTTTCAGCTATAGCAAATTTTCCACTGTCTAATTATTTCTGTAAATTTTTTATCTTGTTGCCATAGAGGAACTTTGGTATTGGCATTGATGTTTGAGTTTTGAATCTTGTATTTGAAAAAGTTCTATGAATTTTAAACAAGCTACATACCCGCCGCTCTGTTCTCAGTTTAGCATTGTAATAGGCTGCAGAGTCTGGGTCATGCATCAGCAGTTCCGTCTGCAGTCTGTCAAATTTCTCCTGCTCATCCTCTGGCTGAAAATTATTATGAGAAATAATGCACCAAATATTACAGGGGAGGTAATTCTTAAAGGCTCTGTGTATGTGTGTGTGATTTGGATTTTTAATGCAGAATTAACAATTTTTCAGTGATATTGCTATGATGTCGGCAGTGTGGCAGTTTATTGTGATAACTAGCACTAGGGCATCATGATGCAGACATGTAGCATGATGCCCCATCCAGTCATATTATCCTGACACCAGGCCGACCAGTCCTAACACTAACTTCTTAATGCTGAGTGCGAAGTGGGAGGCAGCTGTTAGTACCATTTTTATAAGTCTTTGGTATGACTCGGCTGGTGTTCGATCCCTTTACCTCCTGCATCCAAGGTGGATGCTTGAACCACTGGAGCGGTCGTATGTATTTTAGTTGCATGTCAGCACAATACTGGCTATATAGTACTGAGTGAAAGTTTAAGTTGTACAAAGGTGAAGAGTCTTCAGGTAAGATACTAACTAGTAAGACCACTAAAAACTTTTTATTTTTTCTATTTTTTGTGGGTTGATTGGAAGTCTTACAATATGCAATAAATAATGAAACAATTACATTGAAAACATGCTGAACTTTGTCAAAAGTTTAGTGATGCACAAGTAAATTTATCTTTTTGTGAAAAGATTATGATTAATTCGTTGAAATATGTAATAAGAGGACACTTGAAGGATTTCTGTCCCAATGGACAAGTGTCTTGTATAGTGAGGAGAAATATATGAAATATATAATTAAAGTTAAGATCAAATATGTTCTTTCTTTGGCTGTGACCTCGACAAGATAGCCTGTTGTTTTTTTTTAAACTAGTACAATCAGTGTGTGCCCAATATACTGGTTTTACCGATTTACTTAAATATACTGGTTTTACATTTGATGAAATCCACTGATGTGGCAAAAGTGACACCATGGGAAGAATGTCTTCTATATAAAAACAATAGAAATATGTAATATTCAGAATTATGTAATTTCTAATTCATGATGTCATTCCTTACCAATGCATTCGGATTGAATGGAATGAAGACACCTGGTCTTATGCCATGTCCTGATGCCATGCTAGATTGTTGTCCCTCATCCACTTGATTTAGGAAGTTCTCTGCATACCAATTATCAAACTCTGAAATACAGGTATACAGATGGTTTTACAGGATCAAAATGAGTGAAATATTGCATAATCATCAAGAAAATCCAATAATTGATTTCACCACTTTTTACTGGAAGATGGGGAGTGTATTTTTGTATGGAAAGGGTATGGTGACAATGCCAATGGTGATACAGTAATTGAATTGAGGTGTATTTTGTGAAAAAGGCTCACCACAGAACACTGACAACTACACCCATTGGATAATTCCGACCTGTCAATCAAACTGGGCACATTGACCAATCAAAAGTAGGTATCAATTTCACTGCAAATTACCATCCCACATATTTGCTCACAAACATAAGACCACACTTGATTTCTATCGTGTTACATTGCAGGGGAATTTGAAAAATATTGCAGAAAATTACTAAAATATCAGAAAAATGGCTCGCCATTGTGCTTGGGGCACATATGATGCATAAGGTTGTTATTATGAAAAGATTCAAAAGGAATTTTTTTTAAGAACAATTCTCAAAGCAATCACTAAGATGCAAATATGTCTGAGATGGAAGTGATGCTTTTTTTATAATCATAAAACTGTTTTTAAAAAATGATAGTACTTGTGCTTGTCAAAATGTTGAATACAAATTTTATGCTAATTGTATGCTTATGTTCACATTGTATATCTTACTGAAGCCATAATATTACATGCAGTAGAGAAACTTTATACATGTTGTTGATTTTTGTACTTTTATTAATTAGTCCTGCGTCATGCTTCATAAGTGGTAATTTTATTAAAATTTTCAAAATTGAACATTGACTTCTAATAAGTGTCAAGCTGACAAAACACCACCCTAAACTAAATTATAAATTGTCCCTGATCCTATTCATATACATTTATATAATTATAAAGTTAGATTCAAAAATTTTTACTTTAATTATTTTGAATACAGTTTTATTATATAAAGTTTTAAATTTAAAAAAAAAAACTATGATGAGGTGAAACAGTAATAAAATATTTATTTTGTCTTTATTAGGCTTGGTACTATAAATCAGCTATATCATGTCATTGGTGTATATTCTTTGTCCTTTTGACTTCAAATAAAACTAATATCTTACAAATTACTGATTTTAAAACACCTGCAAAATGTTAGCAACATCAATATAGTACAATAAAACGAGTTACACTACTTAGCAAAAAATGGTTAAAGTAGATGCAAATATATCGCATCTTCATGCATGTTGCTGCTTATTTCAATGTGACATTGTTATTTCCTACTTATTAAAGATATTATCGTTTTATATAGCTCTGATATAATTTGAGTTTATTGTCAATGGCATGCTTATGAAATATTCTATCAGTCCAACCAAAGAATGTAACACATTACTTTCAATCACTATGGCAACTTGGTATAAAGTGTTTATTTATTAATTTAGCTTTCATATGTTTTCTTAAAATGAAATTATTAATTGTAGATAGCCAGTGTAGGGTACAAAACAGCGCAGTGGGGAGGTGTGCTCTGATTGAGGTACTCTAAAGATGATCTGAGCAGCTGTGTTTTGAACTTTTTGAAGTTTCTGGAGTAGATATTGAGATGAACCAGACAGTATTGAGTTACATTAGTCCAGTCTTGAAAGTACTAATGAACACACAAGTGTTTTAGTGGCATCAACTGAATTGTATTTGTGAATGCAGCTGATGCGTCTCAAGCTCAAGATATTCAGCCTTGCATATGTTCATGACATGCTGGTGCAATGTCAGAGTACTGTCAAGAATAACACCTAGGTTTCATACTGACAGTGAGAATTTAATGTTGGTGTTGCTGATATTTACTGTCTGAGGTAAAGGATGTGAATGAGAAAGTCTTTGTGTTGTGATCAGAATGGCCTAAGTTTTATCATCATTCATCTGAAGCTTGTTACATGTCATCCATGATTTCACATCAGAAATGCACCTCTCTACTCCTTGTAGAGTATATGTGTCTAAAGAATGTACTAAAACCATGATGTGAAATGCTGATAATTATCCTCAAAGTCCTGTTATTATCATGCTATTAAACTGGCTGAAATCCAATAACAAATAATATGTTGTGCAGAAATGAAAGTAAGTGGGTCAGTAAAATCATGACTGGAGGACTGCTAAATGATGTAAAATGTAGACAATGACACTCAGCCAAAGTCTGCCTATATAATTCAGATGAAATTAAATAATAATAAATGGTAACTGTGCAGAAACAAACTTGGATGGGACTGACAAACAAGAACTAAAAATCTGTTATATAATGCAGAATGTTTATAAATCTCAACTTAACCTTTGACCTCTTGGTTTTAGTAATATCTGTACATCTATCACTGACAAACCTATTAGACAATAATAACTAACCTTGTATTAGTCGCTGACGACATTGGTCTACAAGTTTCTGACAGTACTGCACCTCAGCTTTCAGCATCTTGAGATCTTCAAAGTCTGTCCTGTATTTCTGTTTCAGGTCCTTCAACTTCTTGATCTCCACAAATTCATCCTCGCTAATCACAACATCTCCATCCTCATTGTACACCGGTCCTGGATAAATAGATCTTACATGAGAACTCACTTCAAATATTTATGAAGTTGGTAAATGTGAATCTTTCATGCTTTGGCAAGCAAATACTGAAATTAATTTAATTTTAATAAATTTCAATTTAAATAATAATTGGCATGCAAATACTGTATTTATTAAATGAGTTTATTAAATTTCATTTTAAATAATAACTAACATTAAAATACTGTAATTATTAAATGAGTTTAATTTTCAATTAAGTAATAGTTGGCATGCAAATACTGTAATTATTAAATGCGTTTAATAAATGTCATTTCAAATAACACAAATGGAAGATTTTTATGCTTAAGAGTGAAATAAAGAAACTATCTGCAAATTATTTTTTGCTGCAGAAATGTTGTTCAGTACTGTTGAATTCCGCTTACATAACTGAAAAAAGTAATAAACCTTATGCATTGCTAATTTTTACTTGGTTTGTGGTCAGTTAGGATCATGTAGTTTACATGTCAAACAATTTTTTTACCACAACAGTTTAGATAAGCCCAATTCTACTTCTCTGATGGGCAGCTGATATTTATATAATCAGCCAATGAAAAGGGGGGCAGGGTGAATTTGTGAAAAGGGATGGGAGTGGGGTAGTATACTAAAGAGCGAAGTTTTATTTTTAATATTATAAGTTCTGATTCAGCTGCAAATTTGGTAGAAAATAAAAAGAAAACTTTCTTTTCCTGCATAAATACCAGATATATTTCATATTGTAGAACAAAAAAATTAATACATTTTAATTTGTGGCTTTGCTACTTGTAACAATATTATATTTATCTACTACATGATGATATGTATCTAGCATTAATGATGGAAAAGAAAATGTCCTCAATATATTTATGATATTGCAATCTTTATTAGACATATTGTTAATGGTGTAAAGCGCTTAGAGCTTCGAAAGATTAGGCGCTATACAAAGTCCTCATATATATATATATATATATATATATATATATATATATATATATATATATATATATATATATATATGCAAATCAGTTAAGAGAATGATTTTGCTGTACACCATAACAGGTAACATGCTTTCAGGTATTATGAGATGCCCTCAATTATACTCCTCCAACCTTTCCACTTCTAGACTCGTATGTAAATTGTTGGCAAAATAGTTCTCATTAGGTAACCACAATCATGTCATGGTTAAAATGCTAAATTTCCTATTATTTTCTGGACAGAGTGCAACCTGCAGAAACCCATAATGTATAATAATAATAATAATAATAATAATAATAATAATAATAATAATAATGAGGACTTTGTATAGCGCCTAATCTTTCGAAGCTAAAAGCGCTTTACACCATCAATAATGATATGACTACACTAAAGAAAAACAAATGACAAAACCAGTAAAATTGGAAAACATAAAAACATGCTGAAAACATATAAGATACAAAACACGATTAGGTCTCTTAAGTTTGTCCCTGCAGTTGAAAAAGGTGAGTTTTAAGAGCACTCTTAAAAGGGACCACTGTGTCTTTGCGTCTAATCTCAATGGGCTATTCGTTCCACGTTGCCAGGCCCTGGTATGCAAACAAACGTTCTCCATATGACTTTGTTTTCACTGTGGGAACAATGAGTATATGATTATCAGAAGAAGAGCATAAGTATCTAGCTGGTGTGTACACATTGGTGAGGCTGGATAGGTATGTTGGACTGGAGTCTGTCAGTGAAACATAGCACAGAGAACAAATTTTGTGTTTTTTGTATTGAATCGATAGCCAGTGTAGGGTACAGAGCAGTGGTGAGGTGTGTTCTGATCGAGGTACTCTAATGATGATCTGTGCAGCTGTGTTTTGAACTTTTTGAAGTATAAATAGACAGATTTAACTAAATAAAGAACAACCTGCAAAAACTCATAACGATGCAAGTTTAGACCGACGGCTTTAAGAATGAATCTAATGCTTTGTACACTTGTTCCAGTTAAAAATCATACTGACAGCAGGGATTTTAGGCAACTAAGAGACTGAAAAAGGACTTCAATAATAATGTGAATGGCTCCAATATTAGTATAAAATAATCTTCTTAAAGTGCACTAACAACACACCTTTGTGGAAAGGTGTACATTATGTACCTTTAGAGCACAAAATTAATAGGCTTCCTTCTTATCTGAATATAAGACATCCATAAAGTCCAGACCCATGATGGTAATTGGTATTGTGTATAAACCATTTTTTTATTCTTCTTTCAGTCAATGACCTTAACCTTTGACTCCAAGTTCAACAGGCTTATTCTTACCCCACATGCAAATCATCCCCAAAGCTAGATTGAAGGATGTGATATAGAGCTGGTTTTTGTGCAAAAACCATTTTAGTCTTTCAACCACAGTGACCATTACCCTTTTGATTCCAAATACAATAAGCTTATTTTCCCACCTACGTGAATGCCATCCGCAAAGTTTTGTAACTGTTGGAGAACTTAAGTTATTGTGCAGAAAGCATTTCTTCCCTCATGTAAATTGTACTTGAACTTTACTTTTTTGAGCACAAATAGATAGTGGACATGGCATTTTTATTAAAACACTTCTTGCAATATTAAATGAAATGGTGTACATCTCACCATCATCAAGTCCCTACTTTTGTGAAGGACCTTCGAGAACCAGACTTAACTGACCTAGAGGTCAAGACAAAGGTTACTGCTTGCATTTTTGTACTGAAGGGAGCATATGAAGAAAGTGTCATGTGCACATGTAACTCAGTGGTGATTAGACTTTGTATTAAGTTAGATTCAAATGACCAAATCGATAGTATTCTTTAATTGATTTTAAGGTCAATAGTCTCAACTTATGATCATGTATGTACTGACTTGTATGCATGATAAACAAGTATCAATGAAATTTTATCATTTGACCCAATTTGTGCATGAATCTGAATAACTACTTATAGATTTAACCAAACTTCACATATGGTTTTATCTTGACATTGTCGAAAACAAGTATAATAATGTTCTATTCATGACATCAAGTTCAAGATCAAAGGCCATGATAAAGAATTATATACTATGATTACAGGTATCTTGTGTACATGTAAACTGAAACAAAACAAAATTCGTATGTTGAGTTTTTGAACATTATCAGAAATTGTTTTTAATATTCTACAGTTAAAAGTAAGGATGGTCTAATTTTCAACATCTGGAAATTGTGTTCAAACATTGTAAACATCAGTTCTTTTCGCTGACTGTTGTTATAAATTTATTTGCACTTTTCCCCTTAAAAAAATTGATATTTCTTAAGCCTAATTATATCAGAAAACTCCTCAGACAAATAATTCCATTACCATTTGCTTCTCTTTCTTCTTTCAGCCTGTCTAGCTTAATACGACAACCATCAATGTCCGTCTTGGTTTGGTTAATTCCACGTGCGGTCTCTGCATATTGCTGCTTCTTCTTGGCTAGTATTTCTGTAATTACAAATTATTATCGACGACTGATAGAAGAACATGTTTACTCATTAAATTAAGTTGTTAAAAAAGTCCAGTTATGGTACTGAAGAAAAATCTGGCCAGGCCCAAAGGTTATAAATAATTCTCACACTCAAACATTGACTCAACTCAGAATTTTGATATGAATAGGCAAACATCAAGTCTGAGTCACTGACCAATTTAAAATACAAAATTTTGAGCATTATCTGAGTTTTATAATTTGAGTTATTTTAATCTTGTATTAGTCTCTTTCAAGCAGACTTCCTGCACGACTCCATGAGATGTAAAATGACAGAATGGTAAAACACCAAGTTTTTTTGTAAAGTGAGAATGAAGCTTTTCCAAACTTTAGAAAAGTGATTTGATCAGTTGCTGAGATGATGGTGTGATGTCACTATGAAGATGAGATGATATCATGTTTCACATAAACATATAGTTTCATTGACTAACTGAGACGCACATAGTTTCATTGAATAATTGAGACATGACCGTTGCATTGGTGTTATGTTTATCAAATGTTTTATCCTAGTTGAGATGACAATAGAACTGCAGAAAGTTGGTTGAGATACATTTTTCAGATAGCAGGAAATGGCTTGTCTGTTATTCTTAAATATAGTTTGACAGAAGTGTCTTCGATCAGTAACAGTGATCAATGAAGCTTTTACCAGATTCCCATATGGCCGAGGTTTAATACAAATACTAGCTAGCTGATGGTCTCAAGTCTAGCTGACTGATGGTCTCAAGTCTAGCTGACTGATAATCTCAAGTCTAGCTGACTGATGGTCTTGAGTCTAGCTGACTGATGGTCTCAATTCTAGTTGACTGATGGTCTCAAGTCTAGATGACTGATAGTCTCAAGTCTTGATGACTGATAGTCTCAAGTCTAGATGAATGATGGTCTCAAGTCTAGATGACTGATGGTCTCAAGTCTAGCTGACTGATGGTCTAAAGTCTAGCTGACTGATAGTCTCAAGTCTAGTTGACTGATAGTCTCAAGTCTAGTTGACTGATGGTCTCAAGTCTAGCTGATGGTCTCAAGTCTAGTTGACTGATAGTCTCAAGTCTAGTTGACTGATGGTCTCAAGTCTAGTTGACTGATGGTCTCAAGTCTAGATGACTGATAGTCTCAAAACTAGCTAACTGATGGTCTCAAGTATAGCTGACTCATGGTCTCAAGTCTAGCTGGCTCATGGTCTCAAGCTTGGTTTTTGGTGCATGTACATTCAACTAGATATAAAGAACAGAGCCAAGATAATGAAAGATAGGTGAAGAAAATAACATTTTGTGATGCTTAACACCAATAAAATACCTGCAGGTTTCAATTTCCAATGTAATTTCTGAAACCTGTGGAAAAAAGCTTTAAATTATAGCTTATGTTACTATTAGTGATCATGTTTATGTTACTATTAGTGATCGTGCTTATGTTACTATTAGTGATCATGTTTATGTTACTATTAGTGATCGTGCTTATGTTACTATTAGTGATCATGCTTATGTTACCATTAGTGATCGTGCTTATGTTACTATTATATTAATATTAGTAATTATATGTTACTATCAGTGATGATGCTTATATTACTACTAGTGATGATATTTATGTTAATATTAGTGATGACATGTCACTGAATTGTTGTGATGTCAGTGAGGTTAATCTGTCAATATATCAACAAGTATGATGACAGTTAAAAGAAGGCCACATTTACATCTAGGGATGTTTAGCATTCAACTGAAATGCCAAGGTTGTTCCAAGTGTGTCTAATCAGTGACCGTTTCCCTGAGACTTGCTTACTGTATTTTGCTAATTTGTTTTATCAGTGACTGTGTCTCCGAGACTTACTGACAATATTTTACTAATTTGTTTATCAGTGACTGTCCCAGAGACTTGCTGACAATATTTTACAAATTTGTTTTATCAGTGAATGGGTTATTTTTTTCCCTTATATTCCTCCAGTTATGAAGCTGAAATCTGACAAAACAGTTCTCAATCAAATTATGTACTTTACTACAACTACAACTTTCATGGGATGCACAGGAATAGAATTTTGAATGGTAAAACACTGTTTTACTTGATAATATTGGTCCTCTTGTTCACTAAACCTCATATAATTCTCAAAATTATGATGCAAATTCATACAGAATAAAGCACAACTTCAACAGTCAATGAAAACGCTAGAAAGAAAAGTCTAATGGAAACATTAAATGACCTCTTGTTATTCTTAGTTCTGTCATTTGTAATACAACAATCTTCTCCTAATAATGTTTTGTCTTCAACTTCATCTTCACTCTCATTCCTATCACAGCTGTATTCTACTTCAATGGACATTCCAAGGCCAATTTCACCTATGAGATTCCAAAACTCTGTCATCAGAATAAGCCAGGGCAGTTGTAGTAAAAGTTACTTAGGACCCAGAGAAAGGCACTTTCATGATGGAGTAGTCATCCATAGATGCAATTTAGATTTCTTTTTAAATCTTTTTCATAAAAATTCTTTGAGTAACTGAAGTGTCCTGATATATATTTAAAAGAAGAAGAAAAAAAACTGCTGTCCATGGGAACCATGTAGGTTTAAATGGAACAGTCCTTATGTAATTTCCCATCCCAGCTGTTGATTCTTCTCACTTGCTAACATTTTTAGTTTTAGATTACTCCACTACTTTTTACACAATCAAAATCAAACTATTTTCTTTTCTTTTTTGTTCAGTGTACCCTCCATATATGTAAGATAAAATCTTCAACTGCATGCATTATAGTACATGGTGGTAAATAAACCAATGATGTGTGCCATAATAACTTCCTTTACATGATAAATGTCTATACTAATAAGATTGCTGTCTGAAATCCTCACACAGACACACATAATACCAAGTACATCACTTTATCAAGGCACACTTGGGGCCCCGAATGGCCGAGTGGTCTAAACTGCTCTCTGTTATGGATCACTGCCACCATCTCACCTCTGTCTATGTGGGTTCGAGTCTCAGATTTGGCCAATGTGGGTATGTGAGAAAGCTTACCAGTAGCTTCTCGTGGGTCGGTGGTTCTTTCCAGGGGTTTTCCTGGGTTCTTCCTCAACCATTAATACTAGCCGCCATGTATAGTCTATCATGTGCTAAAGAATGGCATTAAACCCTACAACAGGAACAACAACAAGGCACACTGTTGAGATGGTAATTAAAGTATAACTTAGTTCATTAGAAGTTGGGGATAATGTATTAAACTGATTTGACATGACTTCCCCTGTAAACCTGCCAAATATTTTGGTCAAAAATCAACCAGACTGATAACTTCTATAAAATGGTCAAAAGTCTTGACCCAAACAGTGTCTGGTTCTGGAAAGTTTTACTAAAACAGTGTCTGGTTCTGGAAAGTTCACCTCAAACAGTGTCTGCTTCTGGGAAATTCACCTCAAACAGTGTCTGCTTCTGGAAAATTCACCTCAAACAGTGTCTGCTTCTGGGAAGTTTTTTTTATAGTACCTATTTTATTGTACATGTACTTGTGTTTCCATCTCTACTTATGTGGGGTTGAAAGTATATTCTTTAAAGTGTTAGAACCAGTACCATTTCAAAATCAGTTATCATTTTCTACTGACCAATGAAACCTTAATGATCCATGAGTACACAGCTGCTGCTATTTAAAGTGTAAGTAACACAGAACTGAAGTTGGACTGACTCTAATTGGAGAAATTGTTAATTGGTTAATTCCCTGAAAGTCACCAAAGTTTCAGCAAGTTATCTTGAGCAACATCAGTTTGTTTACCTTTGTTTTCTATTAGAATCCTGTTGATCTCACTTCCTTTCTCCTGTTTGAACTCTTCAAATGCTGCTGTTCTAGTTGGAGGAGTGCTGACAATGTAAAAATGAAATGTATAAGAATTATGTCAAAAAAATAGTTTGCCAAATATATGGATCAAAATTTTACAAAAAACAGAGAACTCTTCGCAGCACCACTAGCCTTACTAAATTTTAAGTAAAATATTTCACACGTTTAAGTCAAATTAAATTTATATCAAGATATATTCTCATGAAACTGGGATTTTGACTATGTATTCAAAGATTAAGATGAACACTTCCAGGATCTTTAACAATAGTAGCAATGCCAATGATTAAAGAAGCACAAAATTAATAACAAAATCATATAGTTACATTAGTCAGAATATCAAAGAGAGATGAAATTTTGACAATAATGCAATAAAATAACTAACTGCACACCAACAGGGCAGGAACAATAAATACTCTTAAAAAAATGAAACAAACCCAAACAAAACTAAACACCCCAAAATCTCATGCAATCAAAACAATAACATGTAGTTATAAACAATGTCAACCATGGCCGTTCTTCTCCCACTTCACGCTCCTCTTCCTCCTCTACCCCAACCTTCTCCTCCAGTATTTGTAGATCAAAAATCTCAGTAATCTGTGGAACAGTTTTAGTCCTTCCATCTGAGAGCGGACTTTTTGAAAATTTAGATTTTGCAGTAGATGGTCTACTAGATTCACTGAAAAAATGTTCATTCATAACACACCAAGTGTAGACATCACAAGTTTTTCTTTATTACTCTAAGCAAGGTTTTCGAGATTAATAGTGGAGCAAAGTCTGAGCAAGACCAATGGCCCTGACTGTGTAGCAAGCTTTTCAGATATTTTATATGTTGAACAAGGTATGTAGAAACTATACCCTAGAACTATCAAGAAGAAAAACATAAACACTAGAACTATACCCTAGAACTATCAAGAAGAAAAACATAAACACTAGCACTATACACTAGAACTATCAAGAAGAAAAACATAAACACTAGAACTATACCCTAGAACTAACAAGAAGAAAAACAAACACTAGCACTATACCCCAGAACTATCAAGAAAAAAAAAAACACTAGAACTATACCCTAGAACTATCAAGAAGAAAAACATAAACACTAGCACTATACCCTAGAACTAACAAGAAGAAAAACATAAACACTAGAACTATACCCTAGAACTATCAAGAAGAAAAACATAAACACTAGCACTATACCCTAGAACTATCAAGAAGAAAAACATAAACACTAGAACTATACCCTAGAACTATCAAGAAAAAAAAACACTAGAACTATACCCTAGAACTATCAAGAAAAAAAACACTAGAACTATACCCTAGAACTATCAAGAAAAAAAAAACACTAGCACTATACCCTAGAACTATCAAGAAGAAAAACATAAACACTAGAACTATACCCTAGAACTAACAAGAAGAAAAACATAAACACTAGAACTGCCAATAGTTTCCACACCTATCTTTTGTTTTCTAAACTTGCTTCATTATGATCCCCTCAAATAATGATGAATAAGTATCATTAATGTTCACAGATTTTAATTTCTTTGGTCATGGAACTTATTCACAGATTAATTTCGTGGACATGGGAGTCATTCACAGGTTAATTTCATGAACATGGGAGTTATTCACAAAATAATTTCTTGGACATGGGGCTTATTTAAAAAATTAATTTCTTGGTCATGGGCCCTTTCTACTTGGAAAAATCCCCATGAGATCAACATTTTTAACTCAATGGCAGTTCCAATAAATATTTCTTCAAACTCTGAAACATTACTTTACCACATGCAGTAACATATATGCTAATCAGCATGTCACATCACTATAACATCCCAAGATATTGATCAGGGCACAGACATGGTTGTCTGGCACCACTCACTATTAATGTTTGACCTATTTTATTTAAGGACAGTCAGATTTAAAACAATCAGTCTTCAATTTATCCAAGTCAAAATACAAAAGAAAAATGACTGATTAATAAAATGATTATAAGTAACAGACTGCTATCAAAATGGTGGATTATCTGACACCTGACATTAATAATTACACAAGTATGAATGAGAGAAGACATTACTCACAATGCATTATATTTTTTGGAAGGGGTGGTAGAAAAGATGGGTATAACTTTAGCCTGATTTCACTAGAAATGTCTCTTTTGTCAGTAATAAAATCTTTCATTAGGCAAAGGGGTTAAATTCCTACAGTCATCCCAGATGAATCATTATGGTTGTGTTTTCAAATAAGTGGTTAGTAATTACCACAAAATCCACAATTATTACTACCTCATAAACAGTTTTATGCAGGGCACAGAATATGGGGTGATTCAAGGTAACTAGTCACCCCAGTGTCTAATTTTGCCACAACATGCAGAAGTGAAGTTGATTTTGTATTCCAAATGTTTTCATGCCTTTTGATCAACTTTAGATTAAATATTAATGATTATTTATGTTTCAAATTAATTATATTTCAATCTACAAGATTCTCATAAAAAAAAATTCACATATGAAGTTTGAAAGAAGTGAGTGACACCCTGTAATTTTTATATCAATCATATGAAAATTAGTACCTAATTGAGGTTTTAAGGCTTTTTTTCTGAGATGGGAAACAAGTTTACTTCTTATCATTTCATCCTGTAAAATTCAGAAGAGATGACTTCTATTCCGATATCTGTTACCCATTACAAGAGCAGCATTTTTTTTTACAAATATGCTGAATCAAACAATGACGGTCTTCATTTTCATAAAGGTTAACTCATTTTATCATTTAAATATTCACCTTTCTTTAGTAACACCTCTATATCTTCCAACCAATTTGCCTTATTCTGATCATGGGGTAACGAAGAATTAAACTTGCCATAACAATGGAGTTCAGCATGGACCCTATTATATTTTCTTCTTCAGAAGGTACAGTCACACTAGACTATTGTTTCCTCGTCATAGCACTGGCTGGCTAAGAAGAAACTTTAAGGTAGAAACAATCGTGGAATAATAGGAAAAGAAAAGATTTAAGAAAAGGAGGAGTTGTATTGCACTTACAGTTCCTCAGTCCAAACAAGGTCAGTACCAAAAATGCATAATGAGTATCAATCCAACAAGCTCTAGATTTCATTAGATCTTACCTAAAATCTGCCCTTAAGTTATTCACAGATCTAAAGAGTGGAGAGATACCACTTGAATTATATCAAGTTGGACGCTTAGGCTTTGACAGCTAGTAAAGAGTTCCATTAAGAAACTGGCCTTGGGAAAAGCGGATTTAAAGACATCAGATAATGTTGTCTATTGCTAAATTTCTTGTTTTGGAAGAAGCAGGGGGTGAGGAATACTGAAGCATGTAGATCTACAGGGTTGCTCATTACCTTCTACAACATTGTGAGCTGTTGATTTGCTCTCTTTACTTCCACCAATTCCTAGCCAAGTTATTCAATCATCTCACTAACACATATTTTTCTGTAGTATCAACTGGTAGTGTATGCTAATTTCTTTTGCTTTATGAAATTCAAAACTTTTGAAATGCAAAACCTTAACATCAATACTAGAGTTCGAAAGTAGTTAAATTTGTAACAGTGATACATACTTTATAAGAAAAATGCATCCACTTGGTTTCATGCGTATGCATTGCAGCTGAGTTTCAAACTATGTAAATTACAGCAAGAACAACAACACTATCATTACCAAATTACTATCAGGAAACTGACACTTATGTCAAACACATGCTGACACTTATGTCACACACAAAGTGACACTTATGTCACACATACATGCTGACACTTATGTCACACACAAACTGACTTATGTCACACACATGCTGACACTTATGTCACACATACATGTTACACTTTTACACTGCAAGAGAGGCCTAAATTTTTGCATACCTTGGTCTGGCTTGTTTTTCTATCTTTGAGATGCCACCAGCAGAGCTTGTTGGGGAGGTTCTATCCTCTGCATCATCCTTCTTGTCCTTCTCTTGAGGGGTATGTAGGCTTGGTGACCCCTCTCGTTTATCACCCTTTGTACTTTGAGCGGGACTGCCAGCTGCACGACCAGCAACAGGACTACAAAAGATTAACAAAGTCATAAATGCCACTGACATTGATATTCCTAATTCAATTTTCACAATTTGTTACATGATTCTTCAAAATGTTTTTACTTAATAATATATACACTGCAATGTGAATTTATTATATGTGGGTATCAAGTTTGATGAAAAATAACTTTTTGTTAGTACTTAAAAGCATGGACTGGAGAACGAATCCTACTGTTTCCACAAAATCATCTTAGTTCATTGGAACTTTAAATTCACAGATTGTGGAATAAGTTCTACTGTTTTCACATACCATCATAGTAATTTTTAAATTCATGGAATGGAGAAGGAGTCCTACTGTTTCAACAGAACCATCATAGTTCATTGAGATTTTAATTTCATGGATTGCAGTAACTATGAAATCCATGAAAATTGTTATACCATAAAATTCAGTAACCAATGAAAATTGTTATACCATAAAAATCAGTAACCAATGAAAATTGTTATACCATAAAAATCAGTAACCAATGAAAATTGTTATACCATAAAATTCAGTAACCAATGAAAATTGAAATTTGCTACCCCATGAAAATTGGTAACTCATAAAACTTTGATCCCTTATGAAAAATGGTAACCTATGAAACTTGAAACTGTATGAAAAGTAGGAAATTCACAGTACTGTGCTTTTTGATATCATATTATATAGTAAGAGGTGGTCCTGAAAATGGAGTAAATTAAATAAACACAAACAATGCTAATGACCTCTGATAGTCAGCCCTAAATTATTGCATGCACTAAAACTGCAAGATGCAAGTTGTCAGAATTAGAGAAATGGTGAGCAATTTTCTCATATAAGTATACTGCCACCCATCATAGATCCACACCCATCCCCATATTATTATTATTATTATTATTATTATTATTATTATTATTATAAATATTAATCACATATTTGATATTAAAACTGACAAGGAAAATAAGACACAAAACTTTTGTCACTTTTGTAGCAAAGTAAACACACAAGTCTACTAAAGTTATCTTCTCTTCTGATGATTGCTGTGATTCTAATAAAGTGATTATTTCAACTATTGATCTAAAACCTTTATTTTAATTTTGATTTTTTTTTCTTGCTATCTATAACTGTCTATGATTAACTATCTACTATATGTTACTCAAATATCACTGATAAATATTAAACTAAATAGTAAACACCTGTTGCGTGATGTACATTTCTATACTTTTTTCTTAGGAAAGCTTCAATGGAAAATAATCTTTCATTAAATGAGTCAGCCTCTGTTGTTATTTATTTATTTATTATTATTATTATTACTTCAAGATTTAATTCACTATCACTAAGTACTGCATATAACAATAGATGTACATGACAATTATTAATAAAAAAAAGAATACCTGATATTACACAGATTTTACAGTACCTTTTTGTTTCTCTTCCCATTTTCTTCTTCTCCTTCTCTTTCTCCTTCTTTCTCAGTTGTACCACAGATGAAGGCTCTGCCTTAGCAGACCTTGGGGCAACACCCACACCAAATCCTGTGCTGTCCGACTCACCCACCAATATACCCTCATCTGTTATTGGAATGCCAGCCTGAAAAGGCAATTACCATCATATAAACTTAGTCAATTTATTTTTAAATTGTTTGAGTTATCACAAACAAAGATTTACCAAGAAGAAGACATAAAAATGATTTTCTATTAATTTGTGTGAGACATGGCTGTGGTTTATTGTCTTCTTTTACTAGCTCTTCATTTATATGTTTGGCGAGTGGTTTAGCAACACATCTACTAACCTATTTTTACTTATATAGTTATATATATCTATCAATCCATAGCTGAGAAAACTGTGTACAGTTAAACACAAAGAAAATGATATTGATAAACTAGGTAATATATACTAAAAAAACAATTCAATACTTGTATCCAGAAAAAAACCTGGGTAATTATTACCAACATAATGCCACCTCATATATATGTTAAGTCCCATAATGCAATAAAATATATGTATCAATAACACAATGTCAGGTGATTGCATTACATTGTCTTATGTTAAAAATATTATTTCAAACTGTACATATTTTCGTTAAACATTAAATTTCTGACTTGTAAAATAATGTAGTATTATGACTTACTGCAAACAGCTCACAGTACAGTATAAAATATTACTCAAATATGTCATAAATTCTATATATAATGAAAATTAAGAAATTAGCCTGTTTGACCCACCTGTTGAGCTGCAGCAATGGCTGCTGGGTCTGTCCTATCAATCAGGGCAAACTTGTGTCTTAATCTCTCTTCCACATCCTTCTCCATTTGTCTACAAATAATACCACAAAATAATTTTATATAGTGCCAACACTACTGTGTTTTTATTACAGCGCCAAAAAGTGGACAACATTATTCTGTTTTTATTAAAGTGCCAAACTGGTGACAGCACTACTATTTTTATTTTAGTGCCCAAAATGGAATAGCACTACTGTATTAATATAATACTGTCAGAAATAAGGACAGCACTACTTTGTTTTATTATGGTGCCAGAAAGGGGACAGCACTTTTGTGTTTTTATTATAGTGCCAGAAAGGGGACAGCACTTTTGTGTTTTTATTATAGTGCCAGAAAGGGGACAGCTCTATTGTTTTTAATATAGTGCCAGATAGGGGACAGCACTATTGTGTTTTTATTACAGTGCCAGAAAGGGGACAGCACTACTGAGTTTTTATCAAAATGCAAGAAAGGGGACAGCACTTCTGGGTTTTCTGATTTTCTGACAAAAGAATCCAAAACAAAATAAAATTAAATTGCATTCTAAAGGTTTATGTACACAAAAAAATAAGACTTATTATGTAGCCCAGAACCCAAAACAATTTTGAACGTTTTGAATTCCATACAAAGATATTTAATGACATTCTTGCACAACATTAAAAAAATCAGTTGAAATAGAAAGTTTGTTATGAACGATTTTAAAAAAATGTATAGAACACTGAATCAATTTATAAACTTACTGATAAATTTCCCTGAAGGACTCAAACACACCTTGAATCTGTCGAATATTTATGATCTGTAAAAAAAAAAAGAATAAAGGTTAAAATTGTCAGAAATAATGGTAATCACACTTATACAATAAAACCTGTCTACAATGAACATGGAAAGGATTGTCCTCTATAGAAAAGTATGCTTTATATAGAGTCAATATGATGTGAAATTAAAAAGAGGGACTTGTAAACCTTGACATTTTTGTGAGACTGTCTTGTATATCGAAAATATCACTGATAAATCAAACATGCTAAAGACCTCTTCTAAGTGACCATCCTTTTTACAAGTCAACAGTTCTTGTTATATCTAAAAATGACCCCCAAACTAAGTTCAGAACCAATAAAGTTTGAATTTTACAGCTGAAAAAAGAATGATTCATACAAACACAAATGCAAAAATGTCATTTGTCTGTATCTACATTTGCATTTCAAGTGAATTCATCTTGCTCCGAGTTTAAAAAAATAAACTGCTTAAAAGTTTGTGTTATTTTAGACACATGTTTAAGGGTCCATGATAAAGTGTTTTAGCATTAGAATACTGAACTGGAAAATTCTGCATTTATTAAAATTTCACAAATTTCATAAATAAAAAAACTAATTTAGTTTTATATGGCAAAAAACCAATGACATTTTGAATTCTACAAACTCTAAATACTTAAATTTTGTGACATGGTTGCAAGATTAATGACAATTACATTGTTTGGCAACCTACCTATACAGAACAGCATTAAACTGGAACCATAAAGTATACTATGTTATGGTGATACATCCTTACAACACACCCTCATTATAATGCTGTATACAGGAACCATAAAGTATACTGTGTTATGGTGAAACATCCTTACAACACACCTTCATTATAATGTTGTCTACAGGAACCATAAAGTATACTGTGTTATGGTGAAACATCCTTACAACATACACTCATTATAATGCTGTCTACAGGAACCATAAAGTATACTGTGTTATGGTGAAACATCCTTACAACACACCCTCATTATAATGCTGTATACAGGAACCATAAAGTATACTGTGTTATGGTGAAACATCCTTACAACACACCCTCATTATAATGTTGTCTACAGGAACCATAAAGTATACTATGTTATGGTGAAACATCCTTACAACACACCCTCATTATAATGCTGTCTACAGGAACCATAAACAGCACACCCTCATCATAATTTATTTTTTGGGAACCATAAAATATAATGTGTTATGGTGATACCTTCATACAGCATACTCTCATTATAACACTATATATGGGAACCATAAAGCATAATGTGTTATGGTGAAACCTCCTAATGCAGCACACCCTCATTATAATGCTATTCATGGGAACAATACAGTATATTGTATTATGAACTCTTTACAACACACCCTCAGTATAACACTATCCATGAAGGCCTGCACCTGGGGGGGGGGAGAACCATGGCACTTGTCAGGGTCCCGAGCTAGATAGGGGCCCGCGTTTTAAAATATACGCACATATTTGAAACACGAAAGGGGCCCGAACTCTGTCAGCTGCCTGGGGCCCAGAATTTCCTAGGTGCGGGCCTGATCCATGGGAACCATAAAGAATAACATGTTTTAGTGAAAACACCTTACAGCACACCCTCATTACAATTCTAACCAAGGAAAATATAAAGTATACTGCCTTTTAGTGAAAACACCTGATACAACACTACCTTATTACAATGATGTTGATGGAAGACATAAAACATGGTCTTATAATGAAACCATCTTATAGAGCATTCCTTCATTATAACAATTTATGAGAGCCATGGGGTATAATGACTTATATGGATACCACCTTATAACAAAGCTGTTTCATAATGAACTACGCTGTACATATAACTTTACTACTACACTGTACATATAATTTTACTACTACACTGTACACATAATTTTACTACTACACCGTACATATAATTTAACTACTACACTGTACATATAATTTTACTACTACACTGTACACATAATTTTACTATTACACTGTACACATAATTTTACTACTACACTGTACATATAATGTTACTACTACATAATACAATGCTATCCATGACCAATCCCACATTATAATGAAACATATTATAAAAAGAGAGCACTCTATAAGGTATGATTCACATGCAAATATTATCTTGAGAAAATATGTTTTCAAAAGTTACTTTAAACTGTTGTTCATAATTGTAAACATTACCTTAAATGAAAGAATAAATGAAAGAATAAATGAAAGAATAAATGAAAGAAACAACAATGAGAAAGTCACTTACATCAATTTCATCAAGGTTGCCCTCCAAGTATCTTCGGACCTGCTGTTTAATTTCATATTTCTGTTGTTCTGACAAAGGATCATACACAACCTGACTTCTGTTTGTCTGCAGTTTGAAGAACATAAATTACAACATTATAAGTTTTCTTTCAAAGGTAATCTAAGTAAATGTGTTCTGTTCTTTATTATAACCAATTGCTATATGGAGAAATTCACACTTCTGACACCCAAAAAATACTCCCTAACCAATTTGCTTTTGCACCTCTCTTTTATAAGAAATCATTAAATACTCTGTACATTTAGGTACTTATTTCCTGATTCCTAAAGTGCCACATAATATTCATATAAATTCAGAAAAGCATATGTCAACTATTAAGTCTGATTTTTTTCATTTCAACAAAAAAAATTTAGATCTAATATCAGGAAATATTCAGGATGCATTTCCAACCTAAGTTATATGAAGATGTCAATACTACTTCAAAATAAGTATGATCATAAAACAAAATGTAATATAGTCTTGTCTTGTATGTTTGAGCCAACACAGGCCCATTTAATATGTATAAACATGTTTAACTTGAAATAAGTGGAATAAATAGTCCCTTTTCATATTGAAAAAAAGGTTAATTTCTGATAAACAAGACTGATTATAGTGTGAATCATAAATATTTCAATGACAGAGCAAGAAAGAAAGGTTCAATAATCAAGCCATATATCCATTATTTTCATTGGAACTGAGTGACAAATTAAGCATATACTCTATAAAACTTACCCTGCCTGCTAATATTAGTGTGTTATAAATAAATCATGCAACTCTACAGTTTAAAAATTGTCATTACAGACAATATTCATTTTATATAATGAAAAAGTGCAAGTGCATCATTTTTACAAATATTTATTAACTCAGCATTCTTCTTGAATTTTGTGGACTGTGTAACAATCACAAATACAGCTCTCTGTAACAATCACACAAATACAACTATTCATTCAATGTGAAGGGATAAAACTATTCATAGAAAAATATATTTACTTGACAATGTGATGTGTTAGACAACATCAAATGTGTACAAAAAAGCATCTACTAATTATGCATGCAATTAGATTATAAAACTTTTTTAAAAAATTTAAATTATTCTCTGAGATACAGCATTTTTATACAAATGTGTGAAGAATTTAGAATAATCCAAAAGGCAATATAGGTTGTACTCTATAAAAATTCTATCAGTTAAATAAAAAATTAATTATATAATGTTTTTACTTTTGAATGTGTACAATTTTAAGACTAGGAATTAGTAATTTTGTTCAACAGTGTATTTCAAAATGATATGCAAAACTGTGAATGTAAGAATACTGAAATTTACAAAATGTGAAAATAACTCAAAATACAGGCTTTGTAGAGTTTGAAATACACAGTAATTTATTATAGATTTTGAAGAGTTTTAAATACATGTATACAGTAATTTATTATAGATTTTATAGAGTTTTAAATACATGTATACAGTATTTTTATTATAGACTGTATAGAGTTTGAATTATACACAGTAATTTATTACAGATTTTGTAGAGTTTTTAAATATATGTATACAGTAATTTATTATAGATTTTATAGAGTTTTAAATACATATATACAGTATTTTTATTATAGACTGTATAGAGTTTGAATTATACACAGTAATTTACTATAGATTGTGTTGCATTTGGAATGCACAGTAATTTACTATAGATTGTGTTGCATTTGGAATACACAGTAATTTACTATAGATTGTGTAGCATTTGGAATACACAGTAATTTACTATAGATTGTGTTGCATTTGGAATGCACGGTAATTTACTATAGATTGTGTTGCATTTGGAATGCACAATAATTTATTATAGATTGTGTAGCATTTGGAATACACAGTAATTTACTATAGATTGTGTAGGATTTGGAATGCACAGTAATTTACCATAGATTGTGTTGCATTTGGAATACACAGTAATTTACTATAGATTGTGTAGCATTTTGAATACAAAGTAATTTACTATAGATTGTGTAGCATTTGGAATACACAGTAATTTACTATAGATTATGTAGCATTTGGAATGCACAGTAATTTACTATAGATTGTGTTGCATTTGGAATGCACAGTAATTTACTATAGATTGTGTAGAATTTGGAATGCACAGTAATTTACTATAGATTGTGTAGGATTTGGAATGCACAGTAATTTACTATAGATTGGCTGCATTTGGAATGCACAGTAATTTACTATAGATTGTGTTGCATTTGGAATACACAGTAATTTACTATAGATTGTGTAGCATTTGGAATACACAGTAATTTACTATTGTGTAGCATTTGGAATACACAGTAATTTACTATAGATTGTGTAGGATTTGGAATGCACAGTAATTTACTATAGATTGGTTGCATTTGGAATGCACAGTAATTTACTATAGATTGTGTTGCATTTGGAATACACAGTAATTTACTATTGATTATGTAGCATTTGGAATCCACAGTAATTTACTATAGATTGTGTTGGATTTGGAATGCACAGTAATTTACTATAGATTGTGTAGAATTTAGAATGCACAGTAATTTACTATAGATTGGTTGCATTTGGAATGCACAGTAATTTACTACAGATTGTGTTGCATTTGGAATGCACAGTAATTTACTACAGATTGTGTTGCATTTGGAATGCACAGTAATTTACTATAGATTGTGTAGAATTTGGAATGCACAGTAATTTACTATAGATTATGTAGCATTTGGAATGCACAGTAATTTACTATAAATCATGTAGAGCTTGAAATATACAGTATCTTATTATACATCACATAGAGTTTGAAAGATACATTATTTTACTATAGATTGTGTAGTGTGAAATATTCATTATTTTACTATAGATTTTGTCATGTTTGAAATATTCATTAATTTACTATAGATTGTGTCAAGTTTTAAATATTAAGTATTTTATTATAGATTGTGTAGCATGAAATATTCATTATTTTATTATAGATTGTGTAGTCTGAAATATTCAGTATTTTACTATAGATTGTGTAGTGTGAAATATTCATTATTTTATTATAGATTCTGTAGTGTGAAATATTCATTATTTTACTATAGATTGTGCCAAGTTTGAAATATTCAGTATTTTACAATAGATTGTGTCTCGTTTTAAATATTCAGTATTTTATTATAGATTGTGTAGTGTGAAATATTCAGTATTTTATTATAGATTCTCTAGTCTGAAATATTCATTATTTTACTATAGATTGTGTAGTCTGAAATATTCATTATTTTACTATAGATTGTGTAGTCTGAAATATTCATTATTTTATTATAGATTGTGTAGTGTTAAATATTCAGTATTTTATTATAGATTGTGTAGTGTGAAATATTCAGTATTTTATTATAGATTATGTAGTGTGAAATATTCATTATTTTACTATAGATTGTGTAGTCTGAAATATTCATTATTTTATTATAGATTCTGTAGTGTTAAATATTCAGTATTTTACTATAGATTGTGTAGTCTGAAATATTCAGTATTTTATTATAGATTGTGCCAAGTTTGAAATATTCAGTATTTTACTATAGATTGTGTAGTCTGAAATATTCAGTATTTTATTATAGATTATGTAGTGTGAAATATTCATTATTTTATTATAGATTGTGTAGTGTGAAATATTCATTATTTTACTATAGATTGTGTAGTGTGAAATATTCATTATTTTATTATAGATTGTGTAGTGTGAAATATTCATTATTTTACTATAGATTGTGTAGTGTGAAATATTCATTATTTTACTATAGATTGTGTAGTCTGAAATATTCAGTATTTTACTATAGATTGTGCCAAGTTTGAAATATTCAGTATTTTACAATAGATTGTGTAGTGTGAAATATTCATTATTTTACTATAGATTGTGTAGTCTGAAATATTCAGTATTTTATTATAGATTATGTAGTGTGAAATATTCATTATTTTACTACAGATTGTGCCAAGTTTGAAATATTCAGTATTTTATTATAGATTATGTAGTGTGAAATATTCAGTATTTTATTATAGATTCTGTAGTCTGAAATATCCATTACTTTATTATAGATTGTGTAGTCTGAAATATTCATTATTTTACTATAGATTGTATAGTCTGAAATATTCAGTATTTTATTATAGATTCTGTAGTGTTAAATATTCATTATTTTATTATAGATTCTGTAGTGTGAAATATTCAGTATTTTATTATAGATTCTGTAGTGTGAAATATTCATTATTTTACTATAGATTGTGTAGTCTGAAATATTCAGTATTTTATTATAGATTATGTAGTGTGAAATATTCAGTATTTTACATTAGATTGTGTAGTGTGAAATATTCATTATTTTACTACAGATTGTGCCAAGTTTGAAATATTCAGTATTTTACAATAGATTGTGTAGTCTGAAATATTCATTATTTTATTATAGATTGTGTAGTGTGAAATATTCAGTATTTTACATTAGATTGTGTAGTCTGAAATATTCATTATTTTACTACAGATTGTGCCAAGTTTGAAATATTCAGTATTTTACTATAGATTCTGTAGTGTGAAATATTCAGTATTTTATTATAGATTCTGTAGTGTGAAATATTCAGTATTTTACATTAGATTGTGTAGTCTGAAATATTCAGTATTTTATTATAGATTCTGTAGTGTGAAATATTCAGTATTTTATTATAGATTCTGTAGTGTGAAATATTCAGTATTTTACTATAGATTCTGTAGTGTGAAATATTCAGTATTTTATTATAGATTATGTAGTGTGAAATATTCAGTATTTTACATTAGATTGTGTAGTCTGAAATATTCAGTATTTTACTACAGATTGTGCCAAGTTTGAAATATTCAGTATTTTACTATAGATTCTGTAGTGTGAAATATTCAGTATTTTATTATAGATTCTGTAGTGTGAAATATTCAGTATTTTATTATAGATTCTGTAGTGTGAAATATTCATTATTTTATTATAGATTCTGTAGTGTGAAATATTCATTATTTTATTATAGATTCTGTAGTCTGAAATATCCATTACTTTATTATAGATTGTGTAGTCTGAAATATTCATTATTTTACTATAGATTGTATAGTCTGAAATATTCAGTATTTTATTATAGATTCTGTAGTGTTAAATATTCAGTATATTACTATAGATTGTGTAGTGTGAAATATTCAGTATTTTATTATAGATTCTGTAGTGTGAAATATTCAGTATTTTATTATAGATTCTGTAGTGTGAAATATTCAGTATTTTATTATAGATTCTGTAGTGTGAAATATTCAGTATATTATTATAGATTGTGTAGTCTGAAATATTCATTATTTTACTACAGATTGTGCCAAGTTTGAAATATTCAGTATTTTACTATAGATTCTGTAGTGTGAAATATTCAGTATTTTATTATAGATTCTGTAGTGTGAAATATTCAGTATTTTATTATAGATTCTGTAGTGTGAAATATTCAGTATTTTATTATAGATTGTGTAGTGTGAAATATTCATTATTTTACTACAGATTGTGCCAAGTTTGAAATATTCAGTATTTTACAATAGATTGTGTAGTGTTAAATATTCAGTATTTTACATTAGATTGTGTAGTCTGAAATATTCATTATTTTACTACAGATTGTGCCAAGTTTGAAATATTCAGTATTTTACAATAGATTGTGTAGTGTGAAATATTCAGTATTTTATTATAGATTCTGTAGTGTTAAATATTCAGTATTTTACTATAGATTCTGTAGTGTGAAATATTCAGTATTTTATTATAGATTCTGTAGTGTGAAATATTCAGTATTTTATTATAGATTCTGTAGTGTGAAATATTCATTATTTTATTATAGATTCTGTAGTCTGAAATATCCATTACTTTATTATAGATTGTGTAGTCTGAAATATTCATTATTTTACTATAGATTGTATAGTCTGAAATATTCAGTATTTTATTATAGATTCTGTAGTGTTAAATATTCAGTATATTACTATAGATTGTGTAGTGTGAAATATTCAGTATTTTACATTAGATTGTGTAGTCTGAAATATTCATTATTTTACTACAGATTGTGCCAAGTTTGAAATATTCAGTATTTTACTATAGATTCTGTAGTGTGAAATATTCAGTATTTTATTATAGATTCTGTAGTGTGAAATATTCAGTATTTTATTATAGATTCTGTAGTGTGAAATATTCAGTATTTTATTATAGATTGTGTAGTGTGAAATATTCAGTATTTTATTATAGATTCTGTAGTGTGAAATATTCATTATTTTATTATAGATTCTGTAGTGTGAAATATTCAGTATTTTATTATAGATTCTGTAGTGTGAAATATTCATTATTTTATTATAGATTCTGTAGTCTGAAATATCCATTACTTTATTATAGATTGTGTAGTCTGAAATATTCAGTATTTTACTATAGATTCTGTAGTCTGAAATATCCATTACTTTATTATAGATTCTGTAGTGTGAAATATTCAGTATTTTACTATAGATTCTGTAGTGTGAAATATTCAGTATTTTATTATAGATTCTGTAGTGTGAAATATTCATTATTTTATTATAGATTCTGTAGTCTGAAATATCCATTACTTTATTATAGATTCTGTAGTCTGAAATATCCATTACTTTATTATAGATTCTGTAGTGTGAAATATTCAGTATTTTACTATAGATTCTGTAGTGTGAAATATTCAGTATTTTATTATAGATTCTGTAGTGTGAAATATTCAGTATTTTATTATAGATTCTGTAGTGTGAAATATTCAGTATTTTATTATAGATTCTGTAGTGTGAAATATTCATTATTTTATTATAGATTCTGTAGTCTGAAATATCCATTACTTTATTATAGATTGTGTAGTCTGAAATATTCATTATTTTACTATAGATTGTATAGTCTGAAATATTCAGTATTTTATTATAGATTCTGTAGTGTTAAATATTCAGTATATTACTATAGATTGTGTAGTGTGAAATATTCAGTATTTTATTATAGATTGTGTAGTCTGAAATATTCAGTATTTTATTATAGATTGTGTAGTGTGAAATATTCAGTATTTTATTATAGATTGTGTAGTGTGAAATATTCAGTATTTTATTATAGATCCTGTAGTGTGAAATATTCATTATTTTACTATAGAATGTGTAGTCTGAAATATTCATTATTTTACTATAGATTGTGTAGTCTGAAATATTCAGTATTTTATTATAGATTGTGTAGTGTTAAATATTCAGTATTTTACTATAGATTGTGTAGTCTGAAATATTCAGTATTTTATTATAGATTGTGTAGTGTGAAATATTCAGTATTTTATTATAGATTGTGTAGTGTGAAATATTCAGTATTTTATTATAGATTGTGTAGTGTGAAATATTCAGTATTTTATTATAGATCCTGTAGTGTGAAATATTCATTATTTTACTATAGATTGTGTAGTCTGAAATATTCATTATTTTACTATAGATTGTGTAGTCTGAAATATTCAGTATTTTATTATAGATTGTGTAGTGTTAAATATTCAGTATTTTACTATAGATTGTGTAGTCTGAAATATTCAGTATTTTATTATAGATTATGTAGTGTGAAATATTCATTATTTTATTATAGATTATGTAGTGTGAAATATTCATTATTTTACTATAGATTGTGTAGTCTGAAATATTCAGTATTTTATTATAGATTATGTAGTGTGAAATATTCAGTATTTTACTATAGATTGTGTAGTGTGAAATATTCAGTATTTTACTATAGATTGTGTAGTCTGAAATATTCAGTATTTTATTATAGATTATGTAGTCTGAAATATTCATTATTTTACTACAGATTGTGCCAAGTTTGAAATATTCATTATTTTACTATAGATTGTGTAGTTTGAAATATTCAGTATTTTACTATGTTGATCATGTCAAAAAGTCTGAAATATTCAGTATTTTACTATATATCATGTCAAGTCTGAAATATTCATTATTTTACTATGTATCGTGTCAAGCTTGAAATATTCAGTCTTTTACTATGTTGATCATGTCAGGCTTGAAATATTCAGTATTTTACTATGTTGATCATGTCAAGCTTGAAATATTCAGTATTTTACTATGTTGATCATGTCAAGCTTGAAATATTCAGTATTTTACTATGTTGATCATGTCAAGTTCGAAATATTCAGTATTTTTATATAGATTGTGCAGAGTTTGAAATATACTGTATTTAACTATAAATTGTGGTCCTTGTTTCAGTGTTGCAAAAATTTGCAATATACATAAAAAGCTTTGTTAGATCTATCTGATAAAAAACATATATTCAAATGATACTGTGTCATATCTATATGCAACACTTCATAACAATATCAAAAGGCATGATATTTATCTACAGTTAAGTACACAATATATCTACATAAACAAAGATTTCTCAACAAGCATAACCTTTTCCCTTGATATCATCTGAAATGGTCAAAAACATGGGGGTTATTGTTTTAATATAATGGAAAGGGAACAATGCACATTTTTTCACATACAATATTATCTGATATACTAACTGGTAATACAATTAGGTTACACTGACTTTATTAACAAACTTGAAATGTTAAATAAAGTATTGTGAAACTTTTATAAAACAGTGGGGAAAATAAATTGTTCATGTTAACCGGAACAATTTTTCAGGAAACATGGAAAATGGGTCACTGTGACTACATTGAAATAAATGCAACAGATGTACAGAAAGAAAAGCCATATGATGTGATATCTAAAACTGTAGATTCTACAGTATATCATATGGAAAATAAGCTACAACCATCGTTTAACTAACCATACAAAAAGGAACAATTGTTAAATATATTTATTTGGCACACATTGAATAATAAGGCCAAAGTCTTAAATTTAAGAAAAGATGATGTACTTTTGTAAACACATAAGTTTCTCTAAATAATCCAATTCAGCATGCTATTAATTTAGGGCATATATAATTTCTTATGAAATGATGAAGAAGCAATAATTAAGTAGTGTATATATATATATATATATATACTGAAACAGGTAAAATAAAGATACATACTAGTTTGATACATTAGTCTCATTCTATCAGGAATACAAAAAGAGTCAAACTAAATAAGCTAGAAATCAATCAACAAAGTTAAAAACTACTTGTCAAAATGATTAAATCCAAGTTTAGTAGAAAAAAATACCAATCATATGATTATGTAACCATTCAAAAATGTCAACTGAATCTCTTTCCAGTAAGTATGTTTACATCAACAGTGACAATGCAAAATAGAGATACAAATATTCCTGGCTTTTCAAACAAACAAAAATGTGTTTGATTCAATCCAGCAACAAGACTATAAAAATAATGGTAGATTTCTTTTTTCACCTTTGTCAAAAACAAAAACAGATAACAATACATCTGTCAAGCAAGTATAATGTATACTGTGAGATTTATTTTAAATGAATCCAAGACACTGGCACATTGTCAAATTTAAACACAAGTCAGTGGTAGGTTTGTGTAATTCAATACAGTAAAAGCTGCTTTGAGCAACCAGTGCTATGAGACAATCTGTCTTGAGAGATTGGCTTTCTCCATGCATGGATTTATTGATTATATACTGTTTTAACCTGTCGTTATCAAGGATCTGTCTTAGGTGACAATTATTTCTTGCAAAAGACTGGTTTTCATGACAAATTGTACTGTAATGAATTCTAATTGCCAGTGAGTCAATAAATAATAAACACAAGGAATAAGACAGCTTTGCATGCATATTAATTCCATGCTCAAAGAAAATCTTGATCAAAAACTTTAACATCTTAAATATTTAATCAGTCAGGTCATTTGTATTTTTAAAATTGTATACATGATAATCTTTTTATTCTTGAAAGAACAAAGTTCAGGAATTCATAAAGGTTGAGAAAATTTTTCATATTTTCCTCAATAATAAAAAGAAGTGCCTTTTCAATTAAATTTAGGTACACATATTAATACTTGACTACATTTTAATCCTTTCTTATTACTGAATTTTTGTTTGATTAAAAAATTAATTATTGCAAGCCAAGAAACTGAAAAAGATATTCATATATTTCAATTTCTGCAAGGATAAAGCTGATATGGTTTGAAGCTGTAAGTCATATGTTGCTACTTTTCAATCAGCATTAAAAAGTTAATGTTAACTTTAATTCAATAAATATTAGAGTAAAAAAGTTTTGCATACTAATTACTGTAAACATAAGTCTTATTGGATGTAACAAGACCAGTCCAAATTCCTAACACAGCATAGGAAGGGTGAGAGGAAACACCAATGCCTGTGCCAATACATACAATTGAAGAACAATGTTGAAGTCAAACAGAGACCATATGCGCCTGGTCAACCTAATCTAAAGCTAAGTTTGATTAATAAAGTCCTTACAATCAGAAATAAATATTTTTTACAGATGTGATGCAATGTAAAAGGATAAATGGACATGTGTAATACCATATTATACATACATATTTATTATAGGGGCAGGAAAATAAAAAAAAACCTAGTTCTAGAAGACACTGAAAACTGAAGAATTATTAATGTACCAGTCTGAATATTAAAAAAAAAACAATCAGGAAGCATACTGAATTATCCAACTGAAATAACGAAGAACAAAGCAAATATGATTCTCTTACCAAAGTATCATGCATGGCTAATTCATTCTTCAAATGCATAATTTCCTTCTGAAGTTTTTTGACCAAAACCTGCAAAGGAAGAATGCATGAAGATAATTAAGTATGAACATGCCAAAATTATAAATTGTTGTTTTCAAAATATGTATGATAACTTACTTGTCCTAACTATCTGGGTGGTTCAGCATCAATCAATTTTGATTTACAACTGTCATACAAAACTGACTGGACCTCTCATGGACAAAGTTCCCATATTACAGATGAAACTAACTGGACCTCTCATGGACAAAGTTCCCATATTACAGATGAAACTAACTGGACCTCTCATGGACAAAGTTCCCAAATTACAGATGAAACTAACTGGACCTCTCATGGACAAAGTTCCCATATTACAGATGAAACTAACTGGACCTCTCATGGACAAAGTTCCCATATTACAGATGAAACTAACTGGACCTCTCATGGACAAAGTTCCCAAATTACAGATGAAATTAACTGGTACTCTCATGGACGAAGTTCTCATATTACAGATGACACTAACTGGACCTCTCAAGGCCAAAGATCCCTCATTACAGTTCTGAATTATTATTACACTCAGTGATAAGCCAATGCTTCAATGAGGCAAATCAGGCCCTGTTTTGTCAAATAGTTTGAGCAACAAACTCAAGCTTAAAACTTCCAAATCAGATGTGACATTTAGGGGTACATCTTTAATGACAATTTGGTACTCTGCTAGTATGACCCACATTAAGAAAAGATATTCTAATTAATGTTACACACTGTCAATATATTGGGACTTTGAGCTACAGCTGGAGTTTCTTGTTCAAAAAGTTTAAATACACTGTAAATTCTAAATGGTGCAAAATACTTATTACTCCTAGTTTTTTTATTTACACCCCCAGTCCTCTTTTCAATTTAGTTAAAGGAAAAGTGTGTCTTCTGGATATTATGCAACATGGAAGGAGTGATTGCTGACAATGTATTCGATTTTCAGTGCTCAACATAATGCTGCATTCATCAAAGCAGTCAGACACTTATTCTAGTTGATTAAACCGCAGATTAATACTAATCCCTACATAGGGTTAAACCTGTTATGAACTAGAGATGGGGGATTGATATGTTTAGAATCCTTTCTTGGAAAATAATATAAGATATAGCCTTATATGCTATTGCAAGACTCATAAAATCTTCCACCCTAACTCAAACTTCTTTGGACTGGTTCTTTAAAATGACAAGATTTTGAGAAATATTAAAAATGAACTAACCTAGAAACTGAAATACTTACAGCTGGGTCAAAGACTTCATTAATTGCTGGTTCTGTAGCTACACACATCATACGAGTAGCAAATCTCATAGTGGACACCTGTAGAGTAAAAGAACTATTATGAGAACTTACCTAGAAAGTGTTATTATTTACAGTTGTTTAGCTGATTAAGTAATTTTCAAATGAGTTTCAAATTTAAACATTTAATTTGGTGCATTCTACCTACCAAATGCTTGATTTCTAGTCTTAGACTCAGGCATACACTGAGTGCACTCCTGATTATCATGGTTCATTCTCATTTAAAAACTTGACACTGAGGTATCTGTCAACAACAAAATGGGGTCATAACTGTGCACTAACACTAAAACAAAGTAGGATAATTTATAACATGAAACCCCTCACTATAAAGTCCTTCATTATAACATGGTTCTTCTTATCTGGTCATGGATCCCATTTTATTGAGTGGTTATATGCAATCAATACATTAATAGGTAGTCTCAGTATAAATTTCTCACGGACAACATTATAATTAGAAAGTACTGTATTTGCTTCTTAACAGCTTGGAACCAACATCAAATAAAACTTATCATTTAAATTTCAACTATTTTGGTTTTTGATATCGCTGGTCGATATTAAAACTTTTACCTTTTCTAAACATTTTTACATATAACCTATTGTTCGGTGCTAAATAGCCTAAACCTGCTGGTCAGCTGTTAAAATACAATCAATCAATCAAGTAAAACTAAGATCATATCGATAATAAAAGCAAAACTTAGCAATGTTTGAGGAATATAAGCCATATCTGTGTTTTAAAAATGGTGGCATTATAATGGGGGTCATTATATATAGTGGCACATGCTTTAAAGCAGGCAGCAAGAGAATGAGGGTGTTATATATAGGGTCTGTTTAAAAAAAGGTAGATATATATTGTGTTATAATGAAGGCTGCATTATCATGAGGTATTAAATTTATAAGCCTGTGTTGTTTAGAGGGCAGCATTATAATGGGGGCATACTATATAGGTACCAGTGTTACAAAGAGGATAGCATTATAACGAGGGGCATTATATGCAAGTGTCTGTGCTTTAAAGAGGGGCAGTAATATACTGAGGGGATTTATATTTAGGAGCCATTATATTTGAAAATTCAGAGGGAAAACAAAAGTATGAAACATGAATTACAACAAGATACTCACTGTTTCCTCAATCTGTGTGCCTTCTCCCCATATATTTGCAATAAGAAGTGTGTTGCTGTTTCCTCCAATAGAATCTTTCAAACAATGTGTCAGCTTGGACTGACGGAATGGAATATGTTCCCTCTTTCGGTCAGCAAGAGCAATGATGACTTGTTCCAAGAAACTCAGTGATTTGTTAATGTACATGGCCTCTGTTTGTGTCTTACCCTCAGACTATAAAGATGAAAAATATTTTTGTTATTGTTATATTAATAAAACATGTTGAAAAGTGGACAAAAATCCTTTTTTATTATTGCAATATAAAATAATTCAGGAGCAAATAGAGAAACAACATTAAAATTTTAAATTTCAAGATTGATACTATATAGATTATATATTTAAAATCATTTTTCTTTCCTGAATCCTTAAAAATGTAAAAATATGAAGATAACTCCGAATGAGTTTCACTGCGATCATACTCCCAAATACATTTAGTTATGATGCTATTAAGAAGGCACAAGATATTACTTCACAATCATTATAAACATTCAAACAGTTTAATATAGTATGATTTAGGTGAGAAATGTTAATTTATATTTAAGACTGAAATGTACACAAAAAAAGCATATTATTAGCTACACATGTGTAATATGAGATTGAAATGTATACAGGCAATCAATTGACTGAAATATACACAGACAAGGCATATTATTAGCTACACATGTGTAATATGAGATTGAAATGTATACAGGCAAGGCATATTCTAAGCTACATGTTGTGTAATTTGACTGAAATGTACACAGACAAAGGATATTATTAGCTACATGTGTAATATAAGATTGAAATGCACACAGACAAGGCATATTATTAACTACACATGTAATATGAGATTGAAATGCACACAGACAATGCATATTATTAGCTACACATGTAATATGAGATTGAAATGCACACAGACAAGGCATATTATTAGCTACATGAGATTGAAATGCACACAGACAAGGCATATTATTAGCAAAACATGTGTAATATGAGACTGAAATGTACACAATAAAGGTATATTCTTAACTACATATAAAAAAATTATAAAGAAATTTATTTGACAGTTAAGATAAAATGATAAAATCTATATCTACTTCAGCCTCACTGATATAAAAGAAGTGCTTAAGAAAGATAGTGTGTGATACTGTGACTAGGACAGATGTCACTGTCCTGTACACATGTTGGTAGTGCCAGCACTGAGTGCGTGACACTGTGACCAGCACAGATGTCACTGTCCTGTACACATGTTGGTAGTGCCAGCACTTAGTGTGTGACACTGTTACCAGCACAGATGTCACTGTCCTGTACACATGTTGGTAGTGCCAGCACTGAGTGCGTGACACTGTGACCAGCACAGATGTCACTGTCCTGTACACATGTTGGTAGTGCAGCACTTAGTGTGTGACACTGTGACCAGCACAGATGTCACTGTCCTGTACACATGTTGGTAGTGCCAGCACTTAGTGTGTGACACTGTTACCAGCACAGATGTCACTGTCCTGTACACATGTTGGTAGTGCCAGCACTTAGTGTGTGACACTGTTACCAGCACAGATGTCACTGTCCTGTACACATGTTGGTAGTGCCAGCACTGAGTGCGTGACACTGTGACCAGCACAGATGTCACTGTCCTGTACACATGTTGGTAGTGCCAGCACTTAGTGTGTGACACTGTTACCAGCACAGATGTCACTGTCCTGTACACATGTTGGTAGTGCAGCACTTAGTGTGTGACTCTGTGGCTAGGACAGATCTCACTGTTTTGTATGCATGTGTTGAATGACAGTATATAAGCCTGCTGGATGCTTTTGTAAGTCACCATGCTAGCTCTGAATCAAGTTAAAAATCTGCAGACATTATCATACTAACAAACAATGACAATTTGGACAAGTCCCTTAGAAATTTTCACTGCCAAACTTACACTTGTCCTAAATGTTAGGCTATGAAATTTGATTGCTTAGCCCTGGCAAGGCATAAATTCTAAAATAATTTACAAATTTGTTTCTACTTGGCTATACCAAAATACACATTCATATTTCAGGACTACAACTTCGATTAGCAATCATGATGGAAGCAGTGACTTCTCCTCCACCACCCCCAAAAATGGCTGAAATGAGTGATTTTGTGGGTAAAGCAAGTAAGAAACAAAGTTATAAGAGTTATTTTTATTAATTTTCGAATCAATATTTATTGATATAAAATATAAAGATTGGTGTTATTATGACCAACAGAATGAAGTACTACTGCATGATCAAAAACAGAATATTCTACTTGTATTCTGAAATTAAATATTGCAGTGTTTAACAAATATTGTATAATATGTTTCTATAACAACAACAGCCATAATTCACATCATTCTAAAAGTGAAAAACTGCAGAGATCAAAGCAATATCTACATATATCTTTTCTACAATTATTAAAGGCTGTTTCTTTTTTATTTATTTACTTATTTGTCAGCTTGTCACTCAGTAGTTTCTAGGTTTGAACCATGCCATTCTTACTTACTTTGATATATTGATTTTAAAATCATGCTCATCAAAAATAATAAGCTAAACAATATTAATATCAATTAACATCCAAAGTAGCTTAATTTTGTACTTTTGCAGGTAATTATATCAAAGCATCTTACCTTTGTTTTTCCCAGTCTCTCTGATCCTGCAAGATCCACAAAGTTTAATTTGGAGACAGTGTAGCGTGCATTAGACTGCACCCTAGATCTAGTCTGTGGATTAAAAATAATCAAATAAAAACTAACGTTGTCAATAATACTTTTCATGATTGAACATACATGCTTCAAATGATCAGCCAGTTAAGTTTATGAACATTGTCTACAAGTGCACAGCAAAGTAGTTATATAATTATAGATACTGCCAAAAGCCAGATAATTTTCAACAATATTTTAATGCAAATACACTAATTTGACAGCTTTTGTTTTAAATTAACAAGATATATTAAATATGCTCATTTATGATGTCATGAAAAGGGAAATTTTTAATTGTATCATCAAGTAACAGATAAAGACATGAAGTTTTATAAGTTACTTGAAAACAATAAAAGTCAACATTATAAAAGAAGGAAATCAAAAATCAATTAAAATGCTTTAAAAAGTTTCAAAGATTGCAACAATTATTCATTTGCTATGTCGTCTTTTCAGAGGGCACCATTCTGTATTCATGCAATAAATATGAGCACAACTGGTCCACATGGCTACAATAGACATCATAATATGCACTGTTGGAAAGGAAATGTGTGCAAAAGGGAACAATACAAGGAATTAAGAAACTTAAAAATACAGTTAATGCCTTTTCCACCATGTTTTCATATGGTAGAATGGTTTTTAGTACTGCAATATATTATTCTAAGATTCACTGAACATCATTTTGTTAAAAAATGTCTAATTGACATTTTATGTTTTCAATCACTTGTAACAATCTGTCTTTATTTTATAACATTTGTTTTTGTTAACATCTGTCTTTGTTTGGTACCATCTGTCTGTCATGTAGTATTTAGCTTTGTCTGGTACTGGCTGTCTTTGTCAGGTACCAGCTGTCTTTGTCTTGTAATATCTGTCTTTGTCTTGTAATATCTGTCTTTGGTACCATCTGAGTTATTAATTTGAGAAAAGATTATGTCACTGATATTATTCAGGTATCTTGTGTTCATTACTAAACAAAATAGCTAACACACTCAATTATCAGTTATCAAGGAATCATGCCAGTATTGGATTATTTACCACAAAATAAAGAAGAGTCTTTATAATTAATGTTAAGAAGTCTCAATTAAACCGACTTCAGCTTACCTCAATATAAACAGTAAATATACAGTGTGATCTTGATGAGATTTTATTCAAGGAATGTGCTGCAATTGCTCTGTTGGTCTCTCCCTGAAGAAAAAAAACATATTTAATACTGTTGGTCTCTTCCTGAAGAAAAAACATTATATTTAATACTGTTGGTCTCGCCCTGAAGAAATACATGTTCTTTTTAATACTGTTTGTCTCTATCTGAAGAAAAACATGTTCTATTTAATACTGTTGGTCTTTATCTGAAGAAAAAGAACAAGTTATATTTGATACTGTTGGTCTCTCTTTGAAGAAAAACATATTATATTAGATACAGATGGTTTCTATATAAAAAAAAAACATGTTGTAATTGAATCTGTTGGTCTCTACCTGACGAAAAAAAAATGTGATATTTAATACTGTTGGTCTCTCTATAAAAAAAAACACATTCATTTTAAATATGGTTGGTCTCTCCTGAATAAACAAAACCATGCTACATTTAATATGTATTGTAGAAGCTTATAATATTTTAAAAAATTAAATAATATGTGATAAAAATGCTTCTTGAATCCATTCATAAAAAGCAACACTTGTTTTTATACTGAAAGCATTGAAATTTTTCTGCTAATTTTTATTTTAAAAAATCATACTAAAAGAGCCTGCATTTAAGATTCTTTTCACCAAAAATATTCAATAAATAGCAGTTTCTTCTAGCTAAGTTACTTAAAGTCCTCAGAACTCTTCATCATTCTAATGAATTTCCTGGACTGGTGATGAAAATCACTGAGTGAGTTTCAGATAAAGTTTGCGCTATCAACAAATCACAATCGACATTACTAAAATAAAATCATTTGTGATGGCTCAAAACAAAATCTCAAGCTCAAAATTGTCATAATTGCTACACCTGGTGCTGCAATTAGGAAAACAAAAATCTATCTAAAGTAAGATTCTGGGACTCTCAAGAAATTTGTAATGGGAAGTCCTTGTGAAGTAAAACTTAAATCAGGATGAATGTTTCAGCTTGAACTAAAACACTGAATAAAAACTGCAAATCAATGCAAGTGAAAATGACTTTAATGTGTATGTGGAAGTTTTAGATCATACAGCTTAGCTGTTTAATCTGACATTATATCAGCTGTTATGTCACTGAACTATGTTATAAATGTTTATTATAATAAATATGAAATGTATTTATGAAACATTATTCTCATCGTGTAATAAATTATTGGTTTCAGGCAATAACATGCTAGAAAAACAAACTGGGCATGCACCTCAATCTGCAAATCTAACTCACTGACTTTACCTCAAAAAGCAGATTGAGTGCCTCCTCCTCATTCTGTAAATCTAACTCACTGACTTTACCTCAAAAAGCAGATTGAGTGCCTCCTCCTCATTCTGTACAAGGTGGCATGACAGGCCTTTCACATATACACCATCTTCATTTTCTGTAATGACCATGCTTTGCTGATCAATCTGTGACCATGAGTCAGGTAATGTGGATAGGAGATCAAACATTGTCTCATTGTAGATCTCCAGGTATGATATTCTGGAAAAGAAAAGAACAATTAAACTAACATATATCCTACATGTAAATAGCTCAAATACTTAGCACCTTGTGTGACCTTTGAAAACTCAAAACAACCTAAAATTCAATAACTTCAGTTATTTTAAAACATTCAACTTTCATTTTATTACTCATGAAAAAATTGAGAAACTAAAGCATACGCATCCATCAACACCTATTCCATGGTTTCTACCTGTATCATAAACTCCATCAACACCTATCCCATGGTTTCTACCTGTATCATAGACTCTATCAACACCTATCCCATGGTTTCTACCTGTATCATAGACTCCATGAACACCTATCCCATGGTTTCTACCTGTATCGTAGACTCCATCAACACCTATCCCATGGTTCCTACATTAGTTATAGAATGTTAATTTTCTGCATTTTACTATATACATAAAGGATCTTTCAATGAGTATAATCTATTTTAGAACATAAAAGCTTGAGGAAAAATTGTCAATTCCATTTGAGAAAGAAAGGAAGAAAGTTTGTCCAATAGAAGTGAGATTTAATGAAAGCATAATGGCAGGGCTTGAAAATATATGTAATTTTTGTACAATTGGGGAAACATTTCTTTGACCATTTAGAAAAGAATGGAAACAAATTCCTTTTACCATTTAAAAAAGAATGGAAACGAATTCCTTTGACCATTTAAAAAAGAATGGAAACAAATTTTTTTGACCATTTAAAAGAAATTGGAGCGAGATTTTCTAAATAAAAGGATTTAATCCTAGAACAAACCTTGCTTGTCTTTTGATATGACCTTATATATTTTATGCAGCAAGTGGCATATTATTTTATTTAAAAAGTTTTAGAAATATTATACCAAATGAACACAAATATTAATAATTTACTGATCATACAACGATAATAATGAGGCATTAATTTAAGAAATGTTATATGGCCATTATTAAATTAAGTCTTATTCTTCTATATATTCAATAATTTTGATAGCATGATGCTAATCAATATGAATTTCATGTAATAAAATAGATTACATAATTTTATACTATTATTAATACTCTCAAAATAGTAGGCATTTGAGTGAGATGCACATTAAAATGTAAGACCTTCTGTCTTTCCATTTTATATTCTAAGTTTTATGGTAATACAATGCATTAATTTCCTTCTTTATATTCAAAGTTTGTTGGTAATACAGTATGTTAATTTCTCTATTTACATTCAATGTTTGATGGTAATACAGTATGTTAATTTCCCTCTTTATATTCAAAGTTTGTTGGTAATACAGTATGTTAATTTTTCTATTTACATTTAAAGTTTGTTGGTAACACAGTATGTTAATTTCTCTATTTACATTCAAAGTCTGTTGGTAATACAGTATGTTAATTTCCCTCTTTATATTCTAAGTTGATGATAATACAGTATGTTAATTTCCCTCTTTACATTCAAAGTCTGTTGGTAATACAGTATGTTAATTTCCCTCTTTATATTCTAAGTTGATGATAATACAGTATGTTAATTTCCCTATTTATATTCAAAGTTTGATGGTAATACAATGCATTAATTTCCCTATTTATATTCAAAGTTTGTTGGTAATACAGTATGTTAATTTCTCTATTTACATTCAACGTTTGATGGTAATACAGTATGTTAATTTCCCTCTTTATGTTCAAAGTTTGTTGGTAATATAGTATGTTAATTTCTCTATTTACATTCAAAGTCTGTTGGTAATACAGTATGTTAATTTCCCTCTTTATATTCTAAGTTGATGATAATACAGTATGTTAATTTCCCTATTTACATTCAAAGTTTGATGGTAATACAATGCATTAATTTCCCTATTTATATTCAAAGTTTGTTGGTAATACAGTAGGTTCATTTCTCTATTTACATTCAAAGTCTAATGGTAATACAGTATGTTAATTTCCCTATTTACATTCAAAGTCTGTTGGTAATACAGTAAGTTAATTTTCCTCTTTATATTCAAAGTCTAATGGTAATACAGTATGTTAATTTCCAAATTACATTAATTTTTCTATTTACATTCCAAGTCTAATGATAACTGCATTAATTTCCCCCATTGGACACTTTCAAAGTCTGATGGCAAATACAGTATGTTAATTTCTTTCTATAATATTAAGGAAATTCTAAGCATTGAAAACAATTCTCATCAGAATGAAAGTTAAAAGTTCCATTTTTAAACTTTCACTTATTTCTACTTCTGAAATATAAATATTTTTCAAGAGTATCAATTGCAATAAAAGTTAAATTTTTATTTTTGTGAGAAATTGTTTAAAATATCGTGGAAACTAGAACCCAATTACTTGGGGTTGTTTTTTCTTTTCATTTAATAAGCCATTCAGCACAAACCAATATTGTCTTCACAGTATCTTGTGAATGTTATCAGAACTTTACTATGGTAAAATGAGAAAAAACAATCACTATCTAGTTTGTCAAAAGCCACATGAATACATATGCTGTATACATGTGTGCATTCATACACACCATATACAAATGCATGTGTGCATGTACACGCCAGCACATCCCCGCATTCTAAATTATGATCAAACTAAGTCAGCAGTACCTGACAGTAATTCCAAATTCTGGCCTCTCCTCAATTTCCTTAAAAAGCTGTGTAATGGACCGAGGTATAATACCTCGATGGCGGTAGTTTTCTGTAGCACCAGTCATGGTAAAGGTTTTACCAGCACCTGTCTGCCCATAGCACAGCATGGTACCTGTGACAGAAAACAACAAAGTAAGTCAGAAAGAAATAGGGCTGCTGGAAGAAAAAGAAACAGGAATGAAAAGGACTGGTAGGTCACTAAAGGTCCAGCTTGTTGCAGAGTGCTACTCAAAATTATTACCAATTATCAGAAGAATATGTAATATAAATATGATGTTCTGAAGAACACATAGTTTACATGTAAAACAGTATGTTATTTCATGAATGGTACAGGGGAGATCACTTAGTGTACCAGTTACATTATAAGCCTCTGTAACTGAGGTCCTGTTACAAATAAACTTCAGTTTCCATTCAATAAACAGCACATGAAAGGCACAGATAAATTTCTTATCCACCTACAAATTCCCAAACAGTACAATTTACATTCTTCTATACTTCAATGAAGCCTTGTTCACTGCTTGTTTCTTTTAAAAAATTTCAATTACCCATCAAACAAATTTTAGAAAAAGGTTAAAACTTTCAGCTGCATCATGGGATGATTTGTTATGTACATATAAATACATTCCCAATATATTTTGTGCAAATTGATAAATAAATATCCATAAGAATTGCATTAGCTAATAGTAACAGAATAGATATGAAAGCATTTTGACACTGACTGAAATGTTAACATCGCTTCAGATGTCATTAGTTGTTGGACTTTGAAGTCTTTTTATTGCTTACTTTAATTTTTTTTCTTAAGTTTATATACAATTTGTCACTACTCAGGGGACATAGACTGTGAATGAGTGAAAACTGGATTTGTGCAATTAAGGGAGACATGATACTGTATGAGACATCAATAGCAATGTGGTAGTCTGGAGCCAAAGAAATGTCTACTCTTGTCAAACGTATTTCTCATACCAAAGTAGAGTTTGTAGTGTTTGATAAATTCCAGAAAAGATTCATCAAGAGGCACATGGTTAAGTCAGCATTTGTAGTCAGTTCTAAAAGTAACTTTAGTGAATGCTGTCAGTCTCCTTCTAGTGAACCATGGTAATAAACTACTGGGTCTGATTGAACTGTGACCTTATCAACCCACTAATTGTCTTGTCTGATGTAGCCTAGAATCCTTTGGGAAGTAAACAAAGTAGACAGTGTCCCCCATCTTCCAATTTGAGAGATGCACAATATTTTATGAAGAAAAGAAACAAATGGTAAATAATACTTAATGCACAAATAGGGATCTTATCTCCTTTGTTGATTGCATTATACAATTATTTTTCCTTCAACACTTATAAATTGTATAAAAAAAACTTAAACTTTTCTGATGTGCTCAAGTAAAACATGAAAACATTACCATGCTAGAATATCTGGTTAACCTGAAATGAGCTGCACTATGGAATTTTCTGTGTCATATTATGTTCTCCTTTAACTTTAGTATTCACTCATTTTCCACCAGCATTTGTTATAATTCAGATTTTTTAAATGACTTTTGAAACTAATAATTGATTGATTGAATGACAAAGTGTGTATTTGGATAAATTTGGTCTATTTTTGTAATTAATTCAACCTTACAGTAAATTAAATCATCTTCACTATATGCATGCCAACAATCTCAAAAATAGACATCAAACACTTTACATTGCAACTCAGTAAATTACCCAAAATATTAAATGTTTTGAATGTCAAAAATATTATTTTCATTAAATAATTTCAATCCTACAGTTTTATATTGCCTTTGAAAACTGGCCACTGCCAGGTCCAACATGGTCATGGATGGACATGGACTAAGGGTAAATAATAGACATATGGTTCATATTTTGATGATGAAGATGTATGGATAGAGAGTGCACAGGAACCATGACTTGAGAGACAAAGGACAAAACGTTGCAAGAAACCTGTAATCATGATCTCACAATTCAACTCTTGTTTTTACACTAGGTGTGTACAAAGTCTGCTAATATTACAGAGTTAAACATTTACTTATCCGACATTAAATTACAAGCTACAATTTTTTTGTATTTGAGTGATGAATAATACTGACATTAAAATGTTCATTTCTCTCAAGAATAAAGGCGAGAATTTTATATTTCTACAAAGAAAGTGGCAACTGGAGTTATTTTAATCTCTGTAGCGTTGATGACATTAATGACAGAATAAAAGCCACATAAAAACTAATAAAAATAAGGATTTAAAAATGATGGTCTTCCAGACTTTGGGAAAGATCATTTCTTGCAAAACGTTCTTTTAAAACAAAATTAATGTTGGAACCCAAAATAATTTCTTCTGTAAATTTTGCAACTTTACAAAGGACATGGTTGCTTAACTAAAGGCTCTTTCATTTGGCTATTATATGGTTAAATAGGATTGGCATATACGAAAAGGAAGTTTACTACTAGCACTGAATGTGCCTACATATATCTTATGATTTTAAACAATATACAAGCAACTGCTAGATCCACTAGCTCTTAATCTATTTAACAGTTTGTGACATTGAAAACAAAGCATAGCAGCTTGAGGCCCAAAGTAACATCTTTTTCAAATTCTGCAACTTTATTAAGCACAAGGATAGAATAACAGGAATTTTCGGATTTTGTGAGTTAATATGGCCATGAATTTCAAAAACATACAAATGCTCAGAGTGTACTATTATATTATTAGAACTATGCATTAAGTCTGAGTTACATACTCAACAATTTTGAAAAGTATGGTGTTAAGAAATATTTATCAAGAAAGCATAATAATGTAATAATAAATAGAGAAAGTAATATGCAGCTGAGAATTAAACCTCTGACATTTAAGTTAAGCACACATTAGTAGTCGACTAAACGCTGGTCAATACACAGCCTTAGAATAACTCAAGTACAAAAGACAATTTACCATTGTACCCATCAAGAGCTGAAGTGACAATTTCTGAAGAGACAGTCTCGAAAACCTGATCCTGACTGGAGTTATGGAAAATGCCATCCATCCTAAAGGACCAATCCAGGATCTGGTTGTTCACAACACCTTTACGGGCATCTCGCTTCATGTGAATGTTTATACTCTGAAAACATTGTAATAATAAACTAGAATCAAGATTTGTTAAGAACATCATGGAGGAATGATGAAACACTACAACATTGCTTTCAAGGCATTTACATATAAAATACAACTGTAAATACATTACAGTTATTACAAACTGAAATCCCAGATGAAGATTCTAAAATAATGGTAAATTATTAATGTAGGATACTTTTCTTAAGGCAACAGAGGTTACATGTTTAAATATCTCATGTCAGTGCTCCCTGGCTATTAGGGAAGGTATGTATGTACAAGCATCAGTGCAAGTATGTATGTTTGTTTATGCTTTAGATCATTCCAAAGCTCAGTGAGTCTCAAGATTCAAATCAGGTCATTCTAAAGTATGGTCAGTCTCAAGATTCAAACCAGGTCATTCTAAAGCATGGTCACTCTCAAGATTCAAACCAGGTCATACTAAAGCATGCATTAGTCTCAAGATTTAAACCAGGTCATTCTAAAGCATGCATCAGTCTCAAGATTCAAACCAGGTCATTCTAAAGCATGGTCATTCTCAAGATTCAAACCAGGTCATTCTAAAGTATGGTCACTCTCAAGATTCAAACCAGGTCATTCTAAAGCATGGTCACTCTCAAGATTCAAACCAGGTCATTCTAAAGCATGGTAAGGCTCAAGATTCAAAATCAGGTCATTATAAACCATGGTCACTCTCATGATTCAAACCAGGTCATTCTAAAGCATGGTAAGGCTCAAGATTCAAAATCAGTTCATTCCAAAACATGGTAAGGCTCAAAATTCAAACCAGGTCATTCTAAAGCATTGGTAAGGCTCAAGATTCAAAATCAGGTCATTCTAAAGTATGGTCACTCTCAAGATTCAAATCAGGTCATTCTAAAGCATGGTAAGGCTCAAGATTTAAACCAGGTCATTCTAAAGCATGGTAAGGCTCAAGATTCAAAATCAGGTCATTATAAAGCATGGTCACTCTCAAGATTCAAACCAGGTCATTCTAAAGCATGGTAAGGCTCAAGATTCAAAATCAGGTCATTCTAAAGCATGGTAAGGCTCAAGATTCAAACCAGGTCATTCTAAAGCATGGTAAGGCTCAAGATTCAAAATCAGGTCATTCTAAAGTATGGTCACTCTCAAGATTCAAATCAGGTCATTCTAAAGCATGGCAAGGCTCAAGATTCAAACCAGGTCATTCTAAAGCATGGTAAGGCTCAAGATTCAAAATCAGGTCATTCTAAAGCATGGTAAGGCTCAAGATTCAAACCAGGTCATTATAAAGCATGGTCACTCTCAAGATTCAAACCAGGTCATTCTAAAACATGGTAAGGCTCAAGATTCAAAATCAGGTCATTCTAAAGCATGGTAAGGCTCAAGATTCAAACCAGGTCATTATAAAAGCATGGTCACTCTCAAGATTCAAACCAGGTCATTCTAAAGTATGGTCACTCTCAAGATTCAAATCAGGTCATTATAAAGCATGGTAAGGCTCAAGATTCAAAATCAGGTCATTCTAAAGCATGGTAAGGCTCAAGATTCAAACCAGGTCATTATAAAACATGGACACTCTCAAGATTCAAACCAGGTCATTCTAAAGCATGGTAAGGCTCAAGATTCAAACCAGGTCATTCTAAAGCATGGTCAATTTCAAGATTTTAAACCAGGTCATTCTAAAGCATGGTGAGTCTCAAGATTCAAACCAGGTCATTCTAAAGCATGGTCAGTCTCATGATTCAAACCAGGTCATTCTAAAGCATGGTCAGTCTCATGATTCAAACCAGGTCATTCAACATCACAGCTGTGCCAATACACTGTGAAACGACAAGTCTGTAGCAGTAAGACTTTGTGGTTTCAATACCCTTAACTGTTAAATCAATGCATTTTACTGACACAAAACCATGTTGATTCTTACTGGTTATTTAGTTCAATATTTGCCAAATGTTCTGACAGCAGCAGTCATGGACTTTATGCAGTCCTAGTATTTCTCAACTTTGAAATTCAGACTGATCCTCACCTCCAAGTTTTCACAGGTTGATCAAAATAAATATTGTTTTGCAGAAAGAGGAATATTGGCTGCTTCTACATTTCCCCCTGTGGAGAAAATGCCATTAATACTTATGGTCCTTAAGACATATGATCATAACTGAGTAAAAACAAGACCACTTATTAACATATTTTACATAACTTCTAATGTTGTTTTTCTTGCATACCTTCTCACTCAACAAGGAAAATTATCATTTATGAAGTAAAATAAGTTATGAGGCAATTTTGACAGAAATATTAATGAAAACATTCACAATTTCCTTGATCAATGTTGGTACCAATTTTCAGATTTCACTTTTTATTTCAAATTATTTGGTTACTAATTTGGGGACTGATGAAATGGATTCAATTAAAGAAGGAAGACATTTGCAGAAATACATGATTTACCATCAGATTCATTATTATTTAGACAAAACATATGACAGAATGGGAACTATTTTAATAAAAAAAATGGTGTCAAATTGGGTAACTACCTGAGCAATCCAATTGCCAAACAAGGTTGATGGGAAGCTGCTTTTAACCTTAAAAGATAACTAATGCATCTCGTATGGTCACATATTTTTATATATATTTTAAAAATCTACCTTTCCATCCGGTAGAAGTTCAATCATGTCATGTGCAAAGTATGCTGTGGGTCTGACTCTGGCCCACACCTGGACCCTCTTGTTCTTCTTGGTTTGCTTCGGCTCATTGCTGCGAGGTATGGACACCCGGCTCTGGTGGCTGATGGCACTGTAGCCACTGTTATCACGACTGTACATGTTTCACTTGTGCTCTGCCTAGAAACAGTATTTATGTATTTCTTTTATATCAAGGTAGAAAAAGTAAACTAAGGTCAGAAGAGGGAAAAGTGACAAATGAATAGGGAGAAGTGAGAGCAAATCAAGAAGTATGTGTGCGTGTGTGTGTGCATGCACTTTGGTTCTCTTATTTGAACTGTTACTTATTTCTCAATATGCATAATTTTTCCCCAGTAGAAAATGTTCTACATTGTATGTAAATTTAACATAATTTTGTAGATGATGTAGTGTATTTAGCTTTATGGATTTAAGGTAGCACAGTAGAAACTATACACTATAATTAATTTTAACTTATATATGAATAACTAAATTACGTTATAGCAACTACCATCTACCATAAATGTTACTTTTGTTTACTTTCTAAAACTTCGCTATAAATAGCAGTTGAGAAGATTATTAGACTATAGTTTGAAACAGCCCCTATAACATATATATGAGCGTTCAATGTTTGTCCTAATTGTTGCTGATAAAACATTACTGTGACTATTCATTCATGGCAAACTAAAGCATGAAAGTTAATAAATGAATGAACTATACCCTTCTTTCCAATTGAATCAACATGGCCAATAACAATATGATGCTATACATGACACTGATTTTCAGAAAGAGGAACTTTCTTAATATATGTACAACCACTCATTTTCACATTCCACTGAGAGGATTGCAAAATGTAAGACTTTAGTATTTAAACATCATTTATTAAATGTGTTATGCTTCATTGCTTTCTTCACAGTGTATTTTCAGTCAGATTACAAACTTGATCTTAAAGCACATCTTGAATTCCAAACTTTACATTGTCCTATATATTTCTGACCTAAATAAATATATGTTATGCTGAATCTTCCATCGCATAATAGTTATACGATTGCTTTCTATGAACTGCCTTTTTTCTTTAATTTTTTGCCCATTAATTAAGATAAAAATAACCAATCTAATCAAAAAGTACTTCCTAGATAAAGCAATGTCTGTCACGTTTGCCAAATAACATGTTTATTTATGATTTCAAACTGATTTTTAAAATTAATACAAATACAGCAGTTAAAATCACCCCCAATAATTAGAGTCATATTCTATGTTTAAAACACCATTGTTATTTACATATAGATGTTTGAGTTTCGAAACAAAAGTGGTGAGTTTACATCATCATAAGATAATTTGCAGAAACTGGACAATGATAAATTGCTCAGGATAGGATTTTTGGTCAGTCAGCTATTAAAATACATGAATGTGAATGTACATTAGTTTGATTGTCAGCAAAAGTGATATCAATACAAGCTATTGGATGAATGCAATACATTTTGCCTTGGGCTACAAAACAACACTGGAACTACTTGACTAACTCAAAGGAGCATCTTAAAAATTATAAACTATGGTCACTCAGTGATGTACTGTTAAAAAAATCACAGGGAAAAGTCATTTTTGCTTTTATGATAGAAAAGGCAAAGTTTAATTTTTTTACACAACTTAGTCGCACACTTCATCAATTAGCATGACCCCTGTTGTGTGAGAACAAAATTAATCTCTGCTTGATTCAACATTATTTGATTATTTAGGATCTTTTCTAAGATTTACATATATTTTTCCACTGACTTATATTGGTGGATTGAGTGCTTGAGTAAATTTTTGGATATTTACTACTTTTGTGCCACATGTGCACCTAGACATCAATAATCTCATGGTGTATCCAGAAAGCAAGACAAGTTAAAAGGCACACAGTTTCTGCAATTTCAACTTGTCTATTTTCTCAGAATAATGTAATTATACACTGTTTAAAATACCTCATCTATATGAATAAATAGAGATTAACAGTTTTATTAATATTTTAATTATGTATAATGCACAATAAAATTTTTTAAAAATTAAAAAATAATACATTATACATGTAGCTTGAAATATTATTGATATTGATCAATCTTCAATACTGCATCAGAACTAAGTTAATATAATTAAAAAATATGTTGTGCATAATACTTATAATTAAGTATTTTATAAATAATCAAAATATAATCAGAATTAATTTAAAAATACATTGTACCCTTTCATTTTTAAAGAAGTAATTTTAAACAAATTATGATATTAGTTCATACTTTCAACTAGCTAAGTTATTTTGTAAATTAGAATAATATACAAAATATTATTAAATAATTGTAAACAGATGACATAATTATATATTTAAAAAGAGTTCTAACGAAATATTGAAGATTCATCAATATATCTATATATAATGTATTTTTTTTTTAAATGTGCATTATTTCTAATAAAATTATTAATATAACTTTATCTCTATTTATTCATAAATAAATTAGTTATCATTAGAGATATGTGTATCTTTAAGATCCAGTTGTATGTATTTTTATGTATTAAAACATCATTATTCTGTGCTATATATGCATATTTACATGTCAATTACTCTTTAGGCTAAAAATGAAAGCTATGACATCATCCTGGTTATGTCCTATTGTTTATATCATTGAAAGCAAAATCGAATGCAGTTACACATATATATATATAATTTCTGCACATTTTCAGTAGTCCATTTTGGTCAACCTTTCAAGATTGGCAATTATTCCTCGCTGTTTTACTCATCCCATCCATGTCAAGAAATATAAATACCAGAGTGAAACACATATACATGTGATCCTCTACACTGTTTCACCCAGGTCCAAAATTATATTTCCTTAAGGTCAAGTCCTATGAGGCAGATATGGTCTGTGGTCAATATTGGGCACACAGCTGAAATGTCTTTCCATGATCAGTAGGTACTGGGTATCTTTGGTGGTGGGGAATTCTATAAATTCTATGTTATAACTTATCCCAAAGTTTAAAGTCTAAAGCTTCTGTGGTGATTCAGGGATTGAACAACAGGATGACCACACACACAAACATGAATGCCCACATGAATGGATGGGCGGGAGCACAGTATGCCTGTTTATTCTCCAAAAGCACAGAATAAAAATAATGGTATTTATTACATCGAATGTGTCTTAATTAAATTTACCCAGGTATATTGTCATGAAAATTTAAAGAATAAACAAACAGTTGCATGCCAACTGTACTTTTCACCAGGAACTTCTGGCTGAGACATTTCAGCTATTTTTGACTCAATATTTTGGTAAATAAGTTTTTAATTTGTTGGTGCAAACTCAAAATATATATTAGCAATTTTACACAATCCTGACTAATTGAACGAATTAAAATAACTGTACTGGCTACATATTACATTAAAAAGTTTATTATTTTACAGTTATAAATTAGCATAGTTATGGCATGTTATAAAACCTCGTTCATTTAAAAATCTGCTTACATAGTTTGCATGTGCAGTGAATGAAACGAACATACAGTCCTTCCCCCCCCCCCCCCCCCCCCCCGAGATGCTTTATGATCGGGTATCTTTTCTAAATTCCAAGCTACATTTAAAGTATAGAATTATTACAAACTCAAAATATGTCAGTCAAAATACACGCTCGTACAAAAAATATGGTGCCGTGTATGCATACAAAACAACTCCGCTTCTTTAAACCTTCCGAAAACATCCGGCCTTGCATCCAAATATGTTGTCTTGTTGTTAGGCACTGTACGCATGCGCCGAAATAATACGTACGCAATATCAGTACTCCGCACGGTGCTTTAACCGGTGAATCGGAATATACTACACGGTTACGCGTAAGCAAAAAATTATATTAAATTTTAAAAATATCGTCCCATTTGCAAGCTTAACGATTATATTTCGAGAGGTAGGCATCTCCAACTTTCCTCGTTGATCATAAATTTCAATACAACGACAAAGTTATATTATTTTGAAACCATATCAACAAATCCACATACACTCTCGTGAGCCCGTAGATGATGCAAAAAATACAATTTATAAGGAAATATTTTTCAGATTTGACCCTCTCTAAGGTACCAAAAGTTTCATTGTGTGACTCCACGATCTTTATATGTATCTAATTCAAATATACGTGTTCAGATCACAGGTGCTCGACGCGAGCTTGATGTGAAGAAAAAAAATAATAATCTAAAGGAAAAAAAAACATACAGAGTGAGAAAAATACCTTAGAGTACCCCCATGACCCATTCAGACATATGACCCCCTCTATATTACTATATACTCTTTTTATATAGTAATATAGAGGGGGTCATATGTCTGAATGGGTCATGGGGGTACTCATAAGGTATTTTTCTCACTCTGTATGATTTTTTTTCCTTTAGATTATTATTTGTTTCTTCACATCAAGCTCGCGTCGAGCACCTGTGGTCTTAACCAGAAGTCAGAAGCATAATTATGCAGGGTGTTCTTAACTGTTGGATCTAGTAATATTTTAACGTGTTGTTAATATCAAAAATATGAAACTGATCAACGCAAAGACTTTCTCATTCACATCCTTTACCTCAAACAATAAATATCATCAACACCAACATTAAATTCACACAGTCAGTATGAAACCTAGTTGTTACTCTAGACAGTACTCACATCCCTTCTGTGAAACCAGTTAAATTTAATAATGTTTAGCATCGTACCATATTTTTAGGATGTGCATAAACTATAAAATAACTCCTTGCTAGCTGCCTTCATAACACGACTGGTCTTCTAATTATTTATATAATTTGTATTTATAATGAGAATATAACAGAGCTAGGAACTGTTCTTAATTTTCATTCCCAATACTGCACTGGAGTAGTGCTGGTGGAATCGTTTTAAATAGGATTTTTGATGTTCTTGACTCGCATTTTGCTCATGGTATTAAGGGCATGAATAAAAATCGTCATAAGATGCTCCCATACTCGACAAATTAGTAGATCATTTGTTATATGATTACACTAATTTGGAAAACAATGACAATATACCCCCCCCCCCCCCCGATTAAATCAATATCTTATTTATAGTAGTCTAGAGTGGTGCATCCTGTTATTTATTTATAGTAGACTAGTTAGGATTTTGTGTTATTTATTTATAGTAGACTGAAAGGGTGCTTCGTGTTATTTATTTATCGTAGACTGGAAGGGTAGTTCTTGTGTTTTGCCCCGGTGGCCTAGTGGTTAGAGCGTCCGCCCCGGAAGCGGGAGGTCGTCGGTTCGATCCCCGGCCGAGTCATACCAAAGACTTACAAAAATGGTACTAACAGCTGCCTCGCTTGACGCTCAGCATTAAGAGGTTAGTGTTAGGACAGGTCGGCCTGGTGTCAGGATAATGTGACTGGGTGAGACACACAGGCACTTGATTCTGAGTAAATTCATGTATACACTCACCATATAAGAGTGTATACATGAATTTACTCAGAATCAAGTGCCTGTGGTGAGACATCATGCTACATGTCTGCGGCATGATGTCTCAGTGCTAGACATCACTATAAACTGCCTCACTGCAGACATCGTAGCGATATAACTGAAAAATTGTTAAAGCTACGTTAAAAATCCTAATCAAACAATCAAACAATCTTGTGTTTTGTTTAGTTTTAAATTGGAATAGTGCTTTCTGCTATTTATTTATTGCAGACCGGAGTGTTGCTTCTTGTTATTTATTTAAAGCAGACTAGACGGGTACTTCATGTCATGTTTTTTTTGCAAATATGCTTCCTTGTATAACGGAAAAAACGTCAAGTGCCTGTTGTGTGACGAGCCCTTGTCTCGACATGGACACCTGCAGTCATGCCCATCAATGCTGTTTATCCGGTACCAACACCCGTGTCATGATTGTTAGTAGTCGTTTCCGCCATTGTTCGCTGACGATTCCCAAGAAAGGCATACCTTTATATAAAGGTTGTACAGTTTGTAGTTGACTCGATAATAATCCTGTTCAAAGGGTGAAATAATGTTTCCTCTTTGTTTTATCTAAAGTGATCTCTTTAAAATATTTCATATGGCAAAGAAATAGGACCCGTTAAGTGTCTCAGTGCTAACTTCCTCAGTAAGATGCCGTTATATAAATAGTAACATGTTGGGAAATACCTATGTATTTTATATATAAAATTAGAACAGGTTTTCCCCGAATGATAGAATAATACAAATAAATTGCTTGCATATTTACTATTAATATTTCTCCCTGGCGACGATAATAGTATTAGTCATCACATACTGAAGAAGGACAAAAGAAATACAGAATATTCAACAAGAGTGTGAGTAATTACTGTTATAAAAAGAAACCCACTCCTTTCCTAGTATAATGGTACATACAGATGCTTCAGTATTTTTATTTTTCATTTACAGATATTAATGAATGCCTGCTGAAATTTAAAACAAGAAATATTTAGAGTCGGCTTCAAAAAGATATTTTTTGAAGCAATATATGCAGAAATGTCTTAATCAAATTTTATCTTATTGTTGTAGTACAGTTTCTTTGAGCATATTATGGTACGTGGAAGTTTGACCACAGGTGCTTTGACCATAGGTGGTTTGACCATAGGTGGTTTGTCCACAGCGGGGGTTTGACCATAGGTGGTTTGACCACAGGGGTTTTGACCATAATATGAAAAGACTATGATTAGTTGTTGGAGCATTAGATGTAAGTATATTTGGGGATTAAAGTGAGGGATTAAAAGTTGCGTAAAGCATATCTTCAGGGATTATAAGTTGCGGCATTTAATTCACTAAAATTTGTATAGTTGAAGGATTATAAGTTGCATAATGTATATCTTAACGTTATCAAAGGATTATATTTGCATGCTATTGCACATCTGTCATTTAGTTAACCACAAAACTGTTATTCCATTAACTATAATATTTGCATGACATTAATGTTTTGATTTGATTTTATCATTTATATGCGGTATGTATTTTGTAGGACTGAGTGTAATTTTCTAGTAGATCTACAGCCTTAATTTGTGAAACGTTGGACTTGTTGCTTAATAAGTTAATTTGTGTTTATTTTCTGTTTAATAATAAATCGAGTAGGCCTGGCACCAGCCTTTATGTGGACCGAAAACAAGCTGTTATTGACTTTTATTTATTACATGTTAATTACTAATTAGCATTCACTTATTGGCAACTCAAAGGAAACTTGTCACATAAAATTTCATTAACTGAACCATAATTTTAAACTCTAAATAACAGTTTTTTATTATTATAAAAACAACATGTGGACAAACCACCAATGGACAAAACCCCGGTGGTCAAACCCCCGCTGTGGACAAACCACCTATGGTCAAAGCACCTATGGTCAAAGCACCTAGAACCCATATTATGTACTTAAGCCTTAACTCCGGGGGTGTCCAGAGTTGCATGACTTTACAGCCAAGTTTCCCCTCTTTTCTACCGGTGGCCGTGAGAGCTAATGTAGCGATCAGCGAATATGTAAAATACTGACATTCAAGATATTGTATATGTGTATTTGTTGTTCTTTGTTCAGTATTTAAATGCATTTAATTTCCAGTTTAAACAGATGATTGTGGGAAACATCTATAAATAGTTGCCATGTAGATTCCAGGTTATGCAAGGGGAGCTACACTGATATTGCAGTAATACCTCAAAAAATATAATTTTGAGAACTTGATTTATATATTGCAAATTAACTCAGAAAATGGCTGCACTCATTTGGGCCCTGCACTGTAGTCATTTTATAAATATGTGTATAGAAAGAAAGTAATTTTAAAGCATAGAAGAAATTTTAAGTTCAGTTCAATATAAAACTTTGTTTAAAAGTTTATTTCTAAATGCCGTGTTAACAGGGGGTCCCTTCAGAATAATCCAAATTGGCCTTGTGTTAGCTAAGGCTGTTCCTGGATCACATGTTAGAAAATTTACATATTCACACCATTAGTGTTGTTCCTATTATCGATTAAAATCGATCATCAGTTGGCTGAGCAAACCAATAAGATAATCGATTGTAAACTCCATAATCGATTGTATATAAAGGGAGACTACTTTTTAGGTGTATGCAAAGCACAAAGGTTAGTAAAACTCCCAGCCACTAAAGTTGACCTGAAATTTATTATTCCCTTCACGACTACAAATAAAACACCTTACGATTCATAATTAGGAACATATAGTCATCATTACATGGTCAAGTTGTTGAATTGTTGAGTTAATAAATTTAAACACATTTTGTTGATTTGTTTCAGTTAAATTGCAACAGCTAGAGACAGCTAACATGTTGCTGAGGCTACGAAGGGGATGAGGCTATTAATAGGCAAATGAAAACATGTGAACAAAATAAAAAAAATTAGCACACATCTATTGCGACCTAATATATATATGATGCTGGACATGGCACACACCAAATGGAACCCATCATAACCAGATCGACTACATACTGGTTCAAAACCATTACCAATCTGGCATTAGTAGAGCAAAAACAAGGATGTTCCCAGGTGCTGATGTTGTTCATGACCTCATGCTTATGAACTTCTGAGTGAGGCTGAAGAAAATTAATAAGTCAAAGAACGCCAGGCTCAAATTCAACCTTGAAAAACTTGATGGGCCCTAACATCGGCAAGTCATTCCAAGCCAAAATTGGAGGAAAATTTGCTCCACTCCTTGTGATAGATGTTGATATTAAAGTGATGACAGACACTTTCAGCGCAGTCGTGACAGCAGCTGAAAAAGACATCATTGGCCTCCATCGGCCAAAGAAAAAAAAAACTGGGTTACAGAAGAGATTCTAAAGTTGTGTGAAGCCCAAAGAGACCTAAAATACACCAGACACACAATCGATTACCAAGAAATAGACAAGAATATCAGAAAAAACTTGAAGAAAGCAAAAGAAGAGAGGATTAGTTAAAAGTGCACAGAAATAGAGAGCAGTTGGATAAAGAATAATAGCAAAAAGGCATTCCAAATTGTGAAAGACCTCACCAGACAGAAGCAACCAAGAGTCAGTACCATTCAAGGCAAAAATGGAAAATGCCTCACAGAAGTGAGTGATATTGCAGAAAGATGGACAAAGTATTGCAAAGAACTCTACAATCATCAGTTCACAGGAGACCCAGATGTGCTTGAAGTTCCAAACTCCTCAAATGATGATGATTTCCTCGTTCACAAAGAAGAGGTGGATTCAGCAATAAGAGCACTGAAGAATGGGAAGGCAGCAGGAGTAGCATATTTTCCTCCAATTGTGGCTTGGAATGACTTGCAGATGTTAGGGTCCTTCAATTGTTCAAGGTTGAATTTGAGCCTGATTTTCTTTGGCTTGTTAATTTTCTTCAGCCTCACTCTGAAGTTGATAACATTCATCACTAGGACTGGTTTACATATGCATTCATCACAAGGACTGGTTTGCACACATTCATCACAAAGACTGGTTTACACACACATTCATCATAAGGACTGGTTGTTCCTAAAGAAAAAGATGCTGCCCATAGAATATGACCACCATGGCAACCATCATCAAAATCTTGTTACTGCTATTTCACGTTGAACGCTAGAGCCAGTAATATTAGCAAAATAATATGAATGTCAGAAAACAATTTCTTGATCTAAGGTGCCATTTGTGTAATGTGCTGGCAGATCAGGTTCTACATTCTTTGCTTTGAAATAATCTGTTTGAACATCATGCAACAACATATGTATGTGTTATTTGCATCAGGGTATGAATGAGAAAATATTTTATATTTTGTAGTATATATATTTACAGCACATTACCAGTTGTGTTCTGTGATCAGTTGACTATATAGACTTAAATGCATTATTGTTTCCAATCACAGAATAAGGATGGGAAACTGTTTTGGGAAGAAAAAGGGTTTACAGTATCAAGAGGTGCATGGTATATACCCGGATGAGATAAACAGGAGAGATTCCGTGTTAAATGAAAGGGATGACAACCAGCCAAGAGTAGCTGAAATCAGAAATGTTGCATCTCTTTTGGGGCACAACCAGGTAATAAGAAGCATACACAACTTTAACATACCTGCCATGTCATAGTCTGGCAAATGGAAATTTGTAATGTGTTTGGGACTCAAATAAGGTTTAAAGCATCCAATTTCATTTGAGCTTTTCCATTTACTCAAATTAGGCCTCTGCTGTGGGCTAAAATTTCTTAACCCAAAGTAGAAAAGGCATATAGTGATACTCTTGGAAGTGCTTTTGACCCATATATGGTCTATCACTATTCAATAGCTTGACTGTATGTTGGAGAGGCTAGGCAGGTTTTAAATTAGCCAAAATTTGGCTAATTCCTACAAAGTTGTTCTTCACACCCTTAGGTAGGAACCAAATTTTGGAAAAATTAGCCAAAATTTGGCTAGTGTCTTTTAGTATAACCCCCATGTATGGCTGCAAAAGATCAAACTCTATTTTTGTTGTCTAGAAGCATTTGTGTAAATTACAAGATTATTTTAACATTTTTTTTTCAGTTGTACCTATCAATAAAAAGATATAATTTCCAAGTTTTTAAAATTTCATTGAGCAGAATGAGCTGCAATGGAAAAAAATCTAGATTAGTAAAACTATACTATTAAGATAATATTTGATCAAATTTATTGTGATTACTATACTATGTGTGAGGACATTTCATCCATGAAAACTTAATTAATTGATGATTAGTTTTGTTATTATTCTCAGTGATAATTCCCCAGATATATTCCTGAACTTAGTAGTATTTATCTAAATTCATCATGAAGAACTCACAGCCAGGATCAGTTGATAATAAAGTTGATCTTATTTGCAACTGAAAAAAGTAGAGACAGTGTTTTATCGATGTAACACAAGTCTTTTACAGACCAGAGTTTAAAAAACTGGTTACTGAAGTTTGCAATTGATTCATTGGTGCCAAATTAAAAACATATTTTAAACATTTAAACATCTAACATTATTAAAGTTTTATTATCATGGAGTTGGCAAAGTCCTACAATGGTAACTGGACAAGTACCACAAGTCATGAAAGCAAATGCCTTATGTTGAGCTATCTTGAATTGATAAGAGTTAACAGCTCTCTCCAGGCCATTATCTTGGTGTAAATTTTCTCCGATCATGAAATAGGGTTAGCTCTTCCATGAAAGCCACCTGCTGGGCACCTGATAGCTTTGATAGAGGCAGTAAAAAGACATTTAACAGTTAGTTCAGTCTGCATAAGGTCAAATTTCTTGCTACCAGAGAAGTTCAACTGATATTTCCAAAGTCTGAAGAGAAGCAAAGGACAACAATTTATGCAAAAAAACTTCTGGAAATGAGTTCAAGAAAGGTGTGTATTGATTTAAAATTATTTTCTGCTGATTTTTAGAAAATCAATAGATTTAAAAATATAAAATATTATGCTAAATTATCTACTAGTATTATTCACTTTAATTAAGCTATTCCCTAAGTAATCAGATATTTTCTTCAGTAAACAATAGCCCACATCTACTCAAAGAGTATACGCAGTATGAATTAGTATTAAATTTGGCATAGTTTTTTACATTTATCTTCTAAAATTGACCCAATGAGCTTCTATTACATGTTATCAAATTTAAATGTAAAATTTTCTAAAGATATGTTTTTTGCATTACATGTGATAATGGATTTCAGACTAGTAGATTTACATATTTTGATTAGTAGATCCACTCCTAAACCATTAGATTTTTTTTATCTTCAAAAACGTTGTTACAAGGGACTGAACAGTTTTTTTTTTATCTTCAAAAACGTTACAAGGGACTGAACAGTTTCTTTTTTATGTTCTCTTTGCTTAAAATAATAAAACAGCAAGGTTTGAACATAAATTTGATTCAGAGTCAGATTCTGATGGAAAATGCTATAAAATAGAGGGTTATTTATCTTACAGTTGACTGCAAAAATGTACAAATTAATAAATTCAATACCATTTTTAGTTTTCTTCACAAGATCCCTGTCTGGTGACCACAAAAGATGTTCATTTTATCCAAACAAAAATCTGTTTACTAAGGTATTTCTCATGAAACACTACAGCCAAATTTAAATGGCATTTGTTCCACACAAAACCTGGTTTCAGAAAGCCATGTTTTCTTTTTGATATTTGACAAGAATCAAATGCATAATTTTGTTCAACTTCACTTTTTTTTAAATAAGGCCATGTTCAACTTGAAACTACCAGTTACAACAGCACCAGTGCATATTTCAAAAATATTTGCTCTGAAGAATCTTACACTGAAACAGTTATGTTGTATTGTAACAATGCAGAAACAAAGAGTTAATGTTTAAACTAAAATGTGCCAGTAACTTGTATTGGTATATATGATGAGTTAATGAAAGTTTATATAATGTGTGCAAAACTTGCACACAGGAAGTAAAAAGTATTAAAGTTGAATCTAGACAAAGTTTAAAAATGTAACTTATATGTAAAGAGTCCCATATATTTATTCAAGAAAGAAATATTGAAAATATCATAGTTTGTATTGCTGTTGAAATAACTTTCAATTTTAAATATTATATGTTCACTTTTTTAAAAAAAAACCAGCGTTTAGTCAGCTAGTTTTAAAAGTTGACTTAACAAGAATTAATGAAGATCTAATGTAAAGCCCTCTCTTGAATCTCACATGGAATCATGATAACTATTATGCCATTTCTGTATAGTGTAAGTTCATTTATTCTGCAGGTATGCATTCATTAACCTAATTCTGAGAGTGTTACCTGAAACATTCACTTGGAGAATTCAGCATTAATTAAGGGTCTTACATACATGGATGAAAAAGTCCATAACATCTGTGTTCAAGGGCTAAAGCTACTGTAAAAATGTCCATTGTACCTATTTGACTTAATTTTCACTCCACAGGCCATAAGGTTAAGTGACTTTACATTTTTGATCTGTATAAGCCTTCATCCTTCCATTCTTTAACAATTACATTTTTATCACTCTATCATCCATATATTTGATTTAATTTTAAGTAAAGCACAGAATATGAGCTTATTTCAAGATTTCCGACTAATTCAACACAAACTATAATAAAAGCATATTAATAAGGCATTGTTCTTTCAAAAAAAGCAGAAAAGATATTTTCATTTTACATTGAAATAAAACACCCATCTGGCGCTGCAAATTATTCTGGTGTTTTTCATATGGATATACAGTGAAACCTGTCTTGAATTACCACTGCGATGTGAGACCACCTGTCGTGAGAGACCATATTCTCAATGCACAAATTTAATGATTATATAGCATCATGACCAGTTATGAGAGACCACTTGTCTTGAGAGACCATACTTTTATGGCAGAAAGGGTGGTCTTTCAAGACAGGATCTACTGTAATATTATTAAAATTTTTATGTACAATGTACACCATTTCAGTCATATGATAAATATAATAAATATTTTGTGTATTTAATCATTTTGTTTTAATATTTTGCTGTTCGCTTGATTTTATATGCATCCATCTTCCTATTGGTCTATCTCTCTTGTTAAATACTTGGTATAAAATTTAGGTTTTACAGTTTTTGCAAAACTTCTAGTATGATTATAGCCCTCCTACCAATGTCAATAATGAAAACTGTTGGTGTGATAAAAATGCACAGAAATAGTTATTTCATTCACTGATTTATAATTTCTAACCCAACTCTGACCAGGAATGCCCTAGCACTGTCATTGTCTGTGGATTGTGCTTAATATACTTTCCTTGCTAACACTGTGTCATGTTATGTATACAATGTACTATGGGCGAGTCAATTTTCCTCTGACAGCAGAGCGACATAGTTCATCCTGTTTGGTAACTGTCAGATAATTCCACAAATTACCAAAGGTTGAGAGTTATAGCACTTTGCACACATGTACATAGAAATTAAACCACTAGTTAAATTCATGTGAAATGCAAATTTGTAGTTGTCGTTCTTTTCCATGATTTGACATTTTAGATATCAGAATTAGATTGACATAGTATGTACATTCTATGTATATACACATGTAGTTTTGAATCCACCCCTTTGCTGAAAATAGACTTGTCCAGAAACTGGAAGTAATCAAACAAGCAAAGTAGTATTTTACTCTGAAAATTTCTGTTTGAGAAAACACATGCAGTCCCCCTGGTCATAATACGTTTGAAATTATAAATCAATAAATTAAGTGACCAAGTTCTAAAATTTGTAAATTTAATTTATGGTTGTTTTTAAACAAAATTGGAGGGTACAAACAAACACTGATGTATATTCAGACTATAATAAGAGCTATATGAAGGGAAAGAAATCAGTTTAGGAGCTTATGTAGATTGCCTTCAAAGTATTTATCAAATATTTACCAAAAGAGTCTAAAAAATTAAGTCTTCATTACAAGATAACAATTTAGTACCGGTTTTAAGTAATATAAAACATTGTTTTGAAATGTGTCACTTTCATTTACTTTGCTCTGTTTTAGCTATGACTGCTATGACAAAAATGAATTTTTGTATTTACTCATATTTCAAAACTCTTGTGATCTTAAAAATATAGTATACAAAATTTCTTTTTGGAAGCCGTCCATGATGATCATGACCAGTGAACCTACATGCATTTCCCAAACTTTGTTCAAGCTCATATTTATTCAATACCACATTTACTCCCTATGAGTGATTTAGCCATACATGTAGCCACATTTGGATTTCTAAGAGATATTACTGTAGGTTATACAAAAAAAAACATTGCAGGCAATGGCCAACAATGTTATAAGCTTACATTTACACAACAGTAGGGAATGAAACACTGAGGAGGATGGCCAAATATGGCTAATTATAGAGCTTTTAAATTCTAACAGCCATACATGCAGCTGTGAAAAGCTGTTGCTGACCTAGCCAAATTTTGCTAAAAGGTCATTAGTTGTGCACCAGCCTCACTGAGCATGGCAACAGGAATCCTTAGCCAAATTTTGGCTAAGGATACATCAATCTAAGATTTGGTTTCTGCCTAAAGGTCATACAATACATTATGTAAAGGGACAATATTGCAGTTAGCCAACTTTGGCTAATCATAGTTACCTAGAGTTTTATCTTTTGCAGCCATACATGGGGGTTATACTAAAAGACACTAGCCAAATTTTGGCTAATTTTTCCAAAATTTGGTTCCTACCTTAGGGTGTGAAGAACAACTTTGTAGGAATTAGCCAAATTTTGGCTAATTTAAAACCTGCCTAGCCCCTCCAATATAGTCAAGCTATTGACTAGTGATAGACCATATATTGATCAAAAAGCACTTCCAAGCATATTCTTATATGCCTTTTCCACTTTGGGTTAAGAGATTTTAGTCCACAGCAGAGGCCTGATTTGAGTAAATGGAAAAGCTCAAGTGAAATCAGAAGCTTTTAAAACCTTATTTGAGTCCCAAACACATTAACATACTTGGCAGTTCCTTGTGTTGGTGGGATGGTGGAATTATTATACAGCATTGTTATAAAAGTATTCTCCTGAAGTCAGGCTTTATAAACTTTTGGTGAGTATTTTATCTTTCAGCTAATTAATTTAATCAAGTATTTTTATATTTCTTAAATGTACAATCCCTTCAAAATAAATGGTCCATTATGAATCAGTAATTATGTACAGCTCCAGAAAAGTAACTGATTCTTTGGAGTAAGTAAATACTTACAACACCTGCAAATAAACAGGCTAATTAAAATTTGTATTTATTTACAACATCTGCAAAATAAGCAGGGTTTTTGGTTTTAGTAAAGATGTACAAGCCTTGCCAAGTACATGGGTCATTTGGTATTTTCAGTTATATTAAAACCCTGCAAAAATATACAGGTCATTTGGCATCATTAATTCTGTACAATCTTTGCAGAGTAAGCAAGTAATTTTGAATCAGTAATTATGTGTAACATCTGTGAAATAAACAGGTTCTTTGGAATCAGGAATTACATACAACCCTTGCAGATTATTATATTTATTTTCAACTGGTAGTAACTGCATACAATCCCTGGAAAATAAAAAACCCATTTGAATCAGTAATTATGTACAACTCCTTGAAAATAAAGAAACCATTTGGAATTGGTAATTTTTTACAGCCCATTTAGATTCAGTAATTATTTACAAACGTGCTATTTGAAAACAGTATTTGTGTTCAAAGAGCAATGCCAATACTTTTTGTTCCTACATTTCTTGTGGAAATTCACACAATCTCTTTGACTTACCTAAATTTGTGATTTTCACGGCAGATTGTGGAGCAGGACATCACTTTCCTTACATGCAAAAGCATATACCCATATTACCATACAAGTACATGTAATATAAATGAAATACTATAAGTCTCATGAGAAAATGACCACTACCTGCCTTTCACCTAAAAATGAATTACTTGGTTGTATGGTGATTGTACATCATGGCCTAAGTTTGGAAAGTAGCTGTAAGCCCCATGTTCTGAGCTGGCTTCATTGGGGTCGCTGGCCATATAACATTTATTTTTTCCACCTTTTGTGTGCTGCTCTACCGTATTATTCCCTAGGTGTTGCTTAGAGCCAGGTGATCCATTGGCAGTTGGGAGAGTGCGTTGAGCTAAAACACTCATTTTACATCTACTGTTGTATAATAAAACAGCCTTATAATAAAGTACATAAAAAGTGTAATTGTACAAAAGTATGTGATAAAGTACATAAAAAGTGTAATTGTACAAAAATATGTGATAAAGTACATAAAAAGTATAATTGTACAAAAATATGTGATAAAGTACATAAAAAGTGTAATTGTACAAAAATATGTGATAAAGTACATAAAAAGTGTAATTGTACAAAAATATGTGATAAAGTACATAAAAAGTGTAATTGTACAAAAATATGTGATAAAGTACATAAAAAGTGTAATTGTACAAAAATATGTGATAAAGTACATAAAAAGTGTAATTGTACAAAAATATGTGATAAAGTACATAAAAAGTGTAATTGTACAAAAATATGTGATAAAGTACATAAAAAGTGTAAATGTACAAAAATATGTGATAAAGTACATAAAAAGTGTAATTGTACAAAAATATGTGATAAAATACATAAAAAGTATAGTTGTACAAAAATATGTGATAAAGTACATAAAAAGTGTAATTGTACAAAAATATGTGATAAAGTACATAAAAAGTGTAATTGTACAAAAATATGTGATAAAGTACATAAAAAGTGTAATTGAACAAAAATATGTGATAAAGTACATAAAAAGTGTAATTGTACAAAAATATGTGATAAAGTACATAAAAAGTGTAATTGTACAAAAATATGTGACCCATTACCATACCTGCCTTATAAAGGAACCATGTTATAGTGAAGAGCTTTATGCTGTTATAAGCTCATTATGCATATAATTTTAGTATGGTACCACTTGATGACCATACTCAACTTAGGACAGGACCATGCTATAATGAATGCCATAGAGTAAGAGAGGATTGTAAATACATAATGCAGATCTAGAAGTCCTACAAGTCTACTAAATGTAGTTAATTTATTCAGATTTTGAAAGATTTTCTCTTTAATTATCAGTGAAGTTTTATAATATTACATATACACACAAAATAAATTATGTTGTGATGCAAGTAACAATGGGGATTTTGTCATAAAAAGAATGCAATTCAGATTAACAGTATCAGGTTGCTATTGTACAATGCCTCACTTTTGCTAATTTCATAATCTTTGAAATTAACATCTTTATGTCATTTTAGCAGGACATGCCAGATGGCATCATAACCACCAATCGAAGCCAACATATCCAGCAAGGAACTCTTAATTTCCCATTTCTGGTTGATGCCAGGACCAGGCATTGGGTGTCACGTTCTAAGACTATGTTCATTATGAGAGGACTCCCTGGTTCAGGGAAATCTACGATTGTCAGAGAAATACAGAAAATATATCCTGGAACGGAGGTGTGTTCAGCTGACAACTTTTTCATTGGTGAGGATGGAATATACAGGTATGCATCAAATCTGTGGAATTTAGTGTTTAAAATACTTTTATAATATGAAATCTGCTACGTTCTATTAAGCAGAAAAAACAACCTGTCAATAATTGTGTGTCTGTGTGAGTATGAAATCCTGCTCATGCAGGTGGGAAATTCCTCATGCTTTTTAGTATAGAGAATATATACCTTGGGATATAATTTGGAATGAATAGTTGATTTAGAATTTTGATCCATCCCCCTGGGCAGGGCCAGAGGACGACTTATGAACAAAACATATCATAGCATATGATTTGTTTTTCTTACATTTTTTAGAAAAAGGCTTGTGTGAACATTGACCCTGTTGTCAGATGATGTTTTGAAAAAGATCCATGGGATATTCTCCTGGTGGTTACTGGTGCTCCCTCTGTCTATTAACTTGGAAAATTTGAGATTTCCATATTGAAACCAAATATATATTTACTGAGCATGGAAAGACAATATGAAATCAATATTAGACATTAACCTTACTGAAATAAAGACCTACCAAACTCCAGAGACATAAACTGACATTAGGCCTGACCTTATTCATCTAGGGACGTAACGTTAGAAACATAATTGACATTAGCTCCATGGTCTGACCTTATTCATCTAGGGACGTAACGTTAGAGACATAATTAAAATTAGTCCCATAGTCTGGCCGTACTCATTTATGGACCTAACTGGAAAGATATAAATTGAAAATTATTGAGCTTGGTACCAATATGGGGACTTTAATGTGCAGGAAAAGACAAAGATATGCAAGCAACACTGACTTTTGGGTCAGTTTTTATTCCCCATCGATTTAGTGCAACAACATGGATTAATGGGGTGGGACAATATAGGTTTGGTAGTGAATACGTGTTTAACAAATACAGATAGTTTTCTGATCATCTGGTGAATGTTATATTATATCCTAGTGGCAGTATATAGTATACCCTACCAGAAACAACCTGTTGGTTATAGATGAATTTCACTATATTATATATATATATATATATATATATATATATATATATATATATATATATATATATATATATATATATATATATATATATATATATATATATATATATTCTTGAATTTCAAATAATTTCAGATTTGATTCTAGTCTCTTATCGGATGCTCACAATCATTGCCAGGAAATTGCTGATTTGAAGTGTAAAGAGAGATGTCACGTAATTGTGATTGACAACACTAATATTATGAAATGGGAAATGGCACCATATCTTAAGCTAGCTCATGATGTTTATCACTATATTCCTGTCATCGTTGAACCACTCACTTCTTGGTGTAAGGACCCCGAGGAACTTGCAAAGAAAAATTCACATAACGTAACAATAGACCTCATACAGCATAAAGTCAGCAAACTGGATGATCAACGACTAACACCTATTTATTATGGCTGGTTCTTGAATGAGTTGGATTCGGAAGATATTTGCAATAAAGCATGGAACTGTTTCCAGAAAATTGTGATTGGAAACCAGGAAAGAAGAGCTGCTTTTATTTCATGGATTTCTTCAGAAGAAAATCCTGGTAAATGTCTCTTAGTATTAGTTGATAATCTTTTGCCTTCCGATTTCTATTCTGAGATTTGTTCTTCATCCATCTTGCCAGTAGATTTCTCTATTTCCTTATTTCTGTATTAGTTATTCAAGTCCTCAAACATTAAAAAAAAGTTCATTACCAGCCTATTATTTTTAAGTGTAAGTTCAATGAAATGTTGTGGCTATGCATCCCTGTATGCAGGCAATTAAAAAGGTGATGACCATATCTGTAGCAATACCTTGTGATGCCAGCTTGGTCCAATTATCAGATGGAGCTACCATTTTTACAAATTACAGACATGTTCAGATCTCGCAGAGAAATCATATAACAGTGGTAGACATTGTTTTTGTAAGATACAAGATTCTTAATGATGGCATGGTTAAATACTGACTGTTAAAAAAGCATCTGATTGAAAGCTGGCTAAAGTTTCATAATGTTGCCTTACTAAACGTTTTGCCAGACACTGTAGTCATTTCATCCATAGAAGCAAGCCTTACAAGTAATCCATTGATATATAAAAACATGCCATACACGTAATCCATTGATATATAAAATCATGCCATACACCTTAATCAGTTGATATATAAAATCATGCCATACACTGTATAATCAGGTGATATATAAAAGCATGTCATGCACTGTATTCAGTTGATATATAAAGCATGCCATACACTGTAATCCGGTGATATATAAAGCATGCCATACACTGTATTCAGTTGATATATAAAGCATGCCATACACTGTAATCCGGTGATATATAAAGCATGCCATACACTGTATAATCAGGTGATATATAAAAGCATGCCATACACTGTATAATCAGGTGATATATAAAGCATGCCATACACTGTATAATCAGGTGATATATAAAGCATGCCATACACTGTATAATCAGGTGATATATAAAGCATGCCATACACTGTATAATCAGGTGATATATAAAAGCATGCCATACACTGTAATCAGGTGATATATAAAGCATGCCATACACTGTAATCAGGTGATATATAAAGCATGCCATACACTGTAATCAGGTGATATATAAAGCATGCCATACACTGTAATCCGGTGATATATAAAGCATGCCATACACTGTATAATCAGGTGATATATAAAAGCATGCCATACACTGTATAATCAGGTGATATATAAAAGCATGCCATACACTGTATAATCAGGTGATATATAAAGCATGCCATACACTGTATAATCAGGTGATATATAAAAGCATGCCATACACTGTATAATCAGGTGATATATAAAAGCATGCCATACACTGTATAATCCGGTGATATATAAAGCATGCCATACACTGTATAATCAGGTGATATATAAAAGCATGCCATACACTGTAATCAGGTGATATATAAAGCATGCCATACACTGTAATCAGGTGATATATAAAGCATGCCATACACTGTAATCAGGTGATATATAAAGCATGCCATACACTGTAATCCGGTGATATATAAAGCATGCCATACACTGTATAATCAGGTGATATATAAAAGCATGCCATACACTGTAATCAGTTGATACATAAAAGCATGCCATACACTGTAATCATTTGATATATAAAGCATGCCATACACTGTAATCCGGTGATATATAAAGCATGCCATACACTGTAATCCGGTGATATATAAAGCATGCCATACACTGTATAATCAGTTGATACATAAAAGCATGCCATACACTGTAATCATTTGATATATAAAGCATGCCATACACTGTAATCATTTGATATATAAAGCATGCCAGGCACCATAATCATATCATCCATAAATGGAAAAAAATGAATAAGAAAGTTATTAATTTTAGTGGACAAATGCTCAAATATAAAACCGCTCAAATTCAACACATTTTATCAAAATATTCAGTAACGGAGGATGAATTGTACAGAAGCTAACTGTAAAAAAAAGGAATGATGGTATTGTTATCAAAATTAACTGTTCATAAAATGCTACTTAATTTTTCTTGTCTGTTTGTAGATAATTATCTGACCACTGGCAAAGTAATCACTTAATATTGGAATCAACCAGCATGTCTTTTCACAAAAGAAATCTGATAGAATCTCAGCTTGTATTTCTGTATTTGGCATTGTAATGAAAGTAGTGGTTGTAAAAATGGGCATTTTTTCCACTCCAAATTTCAGACTTTTAGATGACATTTAGCAATGTTAGTAGTATGGCATTGAAATAATTGAGTCATGAAATTTATTTTTGACAACACATGCATTTAAGAGCCCCTTACCTCAAGATGGCATTTTTTAGTGCACTTGCTTAAGCCAGGTTTGCCTGTTTTTGTTTATTCAGTGTGATTGCTCCCTAAGCTAGGTTTGACTTTATATTCAGTGTGATTACTCTTTAAACCGGGTTTGACTGTTTATTCGATGTGATTGCTTTTTAAGCCAGGTTTGACTTTATATTCAGTGTGATTGCTCCTTAAGCCAGGATTGACTGTTTATTCAGTGTGATTGCTCCTTAAGCCAGTTTTGACTGTTTATTCAATGTAATTGCACCTTAAGCCAGGTTTGACTGTTTATTCAGTGTGATTGCTCCTTAAGCCAGGTTTGACTGTTTATTCAGTGTGATTGCTCCTTAAGCCAGGTTTGACTGTTTATTCAGTGTGATTGCTCCTTAAGCCGGGTTTGCCTGTTTTTGTTTATTCAGTGTGATTGCTCCCTAAGCTAGTTTGACTTTATTCAGTTTGATTGCTCCTTAAGCCAGGTTTGACTGTTTATTCAGTGTGATTGCTCCTTAAGCCAGGTTTGTTTATTCAGTGTGATTGCTCCTTAAGCCAAGTTTGACTGTTTATTCAGTGTGATTGCTCCTTAAGCCAGGTTTGACTTTATTCTGTGTGATTGCTCCTTAAGCCAAGTTTGACTTTATTCTGTGTGATTGCTCCTTAAGCCAGGTTTGACTTTTATCTGTGTGATTGCTCCTTAAGCCAGGTTTGACTTTATTCTGTGTGATTGCTCCTTAAGCCAGGTTTGACTGTTTATTCGATGTGATTGCTCCTTAACCCTTTAGCTACTACAGCTGTTTTGTAGTTTCACTACTGCTCTGTGCTATCATATCAGTTACTCAGACTACTGAGGCTGTTTGCTAGGCTGAATACTAGAGCATCATCAAGGCTGACTACAGAAATTGACAATAAAAACATGGTTACATTTATATTCATTATTTCAATAGTTTTTACTAGATTTAAGTGAAATAAAAAACAGCTTATCTTGTATAGTGTCTGTTATTCATATATTTCTACTTTATATATACTCCTATATCCCATCATATAAGAAATCCCAGTCACATAAACTGTTTTGAATTCCATAAAATAAATCCAATATTTTCATATGTACATATAAAAACATGAATGAAATCCAGTCTAATTAAAATGTTGCAATTGGTACCTCTCAAAACAGTAATTATCCACACATAAATGACGATGTTATCAAGTATATTATAATATATGTATAGCAAAATTACCATGTTCTATGACTTACATGTAGGACTAATGCCCACATGTGATGCTGATTTCATACCATTTCATGTCTTGCTTTTGGTCCCCTATTTTCTTAACAACATTGTTTCTTTCTTTCACAAGATTTTCTAACAGATATTCAGGAATTAATCTGAGTAAAAAATCTTTCATTCACTGGTCCAAGCTTGATTGTTGTCTGTTGAACCAACGTAAGAATCAAAAACATTGATTTCGAATACGGCGAGGTCGTTACTCCATTGTACAATTGAAACTACGTCCGCCTTGTCATCCGATTAAAAATCGTTTGTATCTGATGTTGAAATCAATATCTGATCCATTTTCTAATTATGATCCATTAAACTTTTCGATATCACTTGCACTGGACCCGTTAAAGTTGCTCATATCTGAATCGGAATCCATCTTTGTTCATCTCGAAAACACGTGTTTCGTAAACCGCGGAAAATTCATTTTAGTGTGTCTAAATTTAACCTCTCAGCATTCAAACTTGTATCAAAATCTCGAGTAAACAATCCTCTCATTGGTTATGATAATCAAAAATGTGTAAACTTTCGTACTTTCAACCAATCAACGTTTAGTTAACACGTACGTAGTCTGCGCACATGAGCGTCGCTGGTACTGTGATTACTAGTGAACTTTACGCATCTGTGCGACATTGGCTTGTAAGCTAGGTTTTTCGGCACTGCAGATATGCGTCACAGGTATTCGAGAGCTATTTATAGTAGACGCTTCGATGCGGCAGTCGTAGCGAAAGGGTTAAGCCAGGTTTGACTTTATTCAGAGTGATTGCTCCTTAAGCCAGGTTTGACTTTATTCAGAGTGATTGCTCCTTAAGCCAGGTTTGACTTTATTCAGAGTGATTGCTCCTTAAGCCAGGTTTGACTTTATTCAGAGTGATTGCTCCTTAAGCCAGGTTTGACTTTATTCAGTGTGATTGCTCCTTAAGGTAGGTTTGACTGTTTATACAATGTGATTGCTCCTTAAGCCAGGTTTGACTTTATTCTGTGTGATTGCTCCTTAAACCAGGTTTGACTTTATTCAGTGTGATTGCTCCTTAAGCCATGTTTGACTTTATTCTGTGTGATTGCTCCTTAAGCCAGGTTTGACTTTATTCTGTGTGATTGCTCCTTAAACCAGGTTTGACTTTATTCAGTGTGATTGCTCCTTAAGCCATGTTTGACTTTATTCTGTGTGATTGCTCCTTAAGCCAGGTTTGACTTTATTCTGTGTGATTGCTCCTTAAGCCAGGTTTGACTGTTTATTCGATGTGATTGCTCCTTAAGCCAGGTTTGACTTTATATTCTGTGTGATTGCTCCTTAAGCCAGGTTTAACTTTATATTCAGAGTGTTTGCTCCTTAAGCCAGGTTTGACTGTTTATTCGATGTGATTGCTCCTTAAGCCAGGTTTGACTTTATATTCAGTGTGATTGCTCCTTAAACCAGGTTTGACTTTATATTCAGTGTGATTGCTCCTTAAGCCAGGTTTGACTTTATATTCAGTGTGATTGTTCCTTAAGCCAGGTTTGACTGTTTATTCGATGTGATTGCTCCTTAAGGTAGGTTTGACTGTTTATTTGATGTGATTGCTCCTTAAGCCAGGTTTGACTGTTTATTCAGTGTCATTGCTCCTTAAGCGCTAGGTTTGACATGTAATTGCTCCATTTCAGGCCCATAATTTTGAAATAATTGTAGATATTTTCATTAAACTTTGCCCATGTACATATAAGGACAATATGATATCCCATATGTCATACCCAAGCCTTCATGCCTTAAGGTCAAAGTCACAGAAAGGGAAAATATATTTTTGTGACTATTATCTTTGTTGGTAGTGTAGTGTTGAGTGTAATGATTGAGCTACTTAAGATATTTAGATGAAATTTGAATCAATTATATACTAGGTATAGATGAACCACTTTGGTTAGAGCATCCGCCGTGGAGGTAATGGGTTCGATCCTTGGCCGAGTCATACCAAAGACAAAAAAAATGGTACTAACAGCTGCATTGCTTCACGCTCAGCATTAAGAAGTTAGTGTTAGGACTGGTTGACCTGGTGCCAGGATCATGGCACTGGGTGGGACATCATGCTACATGTCTGCGGCATGATTCCCAGTGCTAGACATCACTATAAACTGCCTCACTAAAGTCATTGTAGCGATGTGACTGAAAAATTGTTAAAGCTACATTAAAAATCCTAATCACACACACACACACTGTATAGATGGTTTGTTTTATACCATGTTCATGCCTGCTGCCTCTAGATGAAGGTCCCAGTTCAGGAAAATATAGCTCAGACTTGTATCATTGTATGGAATACAACTCTTAAACCACTAAACATTATTGATACTTTAATTTATTATCTGTTACGGCTAGAGTGTGTCACATGTCAAAGCCATACATCTTGTCATAGGGTCAACGCAAGGAGTATTATAAATATTGGGTAAGTGACTGTAACAAGATAACTGGGATGGATATTTCGGATTGATAGCAGAACACGTTTTATGATACAGATATAAAAATTATGGTTTAATGTGGCGATATATATATATATATATATATATATATATATATATATATATATATATATATATATATATATATATATATATATATATAAGCAAAACAATGAAATGTGTGCGTAGTGTAATCCAAATATTGGATTTAATTAAACATAATAACGCACAGACTTGAAGATGCTAACAAATTATACAATGATGCAAATCAATGATACAAATAAATGATACTACAATACAAATAAAACCCCAGAGAAATATACAAAAAAAAAAAATGAATACAGTTTACTCGCATAGTAAACAATGCAGGATTACTCATATAGTAAAAATGTATATGCTCAAGTAGCGAAACTATATTTGAAAATAGGGACAGATAACGACTTATCTTTCCAGTCCCAAAAGATATACTGGGTTCCGCAAACCCATATTAGCCCGCGACTAACAAATTACAAAAAAATAGACATAATCGACTATTAGTATACAGCTCCACCGCTGATACAATTAAATTTCACAATTTCTACAGACCCCGGACACTCGGAATACTACGAAACATTAGATCCTCCAGACACTCTAAATATTAGACACTCCGGACACTCTGGTCATTTAGACAGCTCTACAGCTTGGTCACTCTTGTCACTCTTGACATTAGACACTCCGGACGCTAGACCTGAGACACTCCGGCACATTTAATAGCTCTGGACACACCAGTGCATTTAAACACAGCTCCCGACGTTTGACAGCTCCGGACACCCCAGACGTTTAACACCCTCGTACCAATAGCTGAAAATATACCCGACACCGTGTACTAACCTTGATACAGACATAACGTAATGACGTTATACATGGTAAAAAACAATGACAGGTTCTATAGTAAACCTTCCCTGTTCGATAATGCTGAATAGTAAACAATTCTATTTTTAAAAAATATAGCTTTACATTACCAATCTAAATGCCTTGCAAACAAGAGTAGAAAATGAACGCATTATGCCGTGTAAAAACTATATAACATACATGCAAAGGTAAATATAGTAATACAAAAGCTATCACTCAGTACCAAAAATGTACTTACCCCTACTGCTAAAGTTGTGCCAATCCTCCCTCCCTCGGATCAATAGCCCTACAGCTAACAGTCCTTTAAACCAGCCGCTTGTTGACAAAACCCTTAGTATTGTAAAGATCCTTCAAATATAGCATAGTATTTATATGGAATCGTTCTCCATATTAAGAACACCCTGCATGTGCGGCATAGAGTGAATTGTACTCACGATTCCGAAGTACAACTGCCCATATATAAAATTCACCCTCAGGTATCGTTGCACATGATAAACAAAACCCCGAGTACATGTATTTCCTGAATAAAAATTACATCATTCCGTGGCAGTGACCTTTACTAATGTACAGGTCAAATGTTTGAACCTGTGTATATTTTAATGGAAATGTAGCCTGTTATATATCTAGACAGTGTGCAGATATTCAGTCCTATTGGTGCTTTAAGGTAAAAACAATGGGATAATGGTTGTTAGTGTCATGTTTCTTATTCAGGCTGTTGCAATATAAATTTTTTTATGAATCTCTCTAGAGTCCACACCTTATCCTAAAGTAGTCCAAACTCCAAGGTCAAAGGTCAAAGTCGTTAATAGGGAACAAATTACAAGATGGGTGTATCATGTAGCCCATGCTGTACTCTTTTTTTTTTTTTTTTTAATAGAGATTTTTCACTTGTGGGAAAGGGTTCTTTTATTTTATTAATTAAATTTATTCTACTTTATTATTTTTTGTTGTTGCAGATTTCAACACTGTGATTGAATCCCACTTTAAACCAATGAATGCAAGTGTCCACTGCACAGCAAACTTCTTGGGAAATCAAATGCATAATATTTATCACAGAAAAGAGAATGTTATTGCATCATTGGGGAAGGTTTTCAGTCTTCAGATAATCAGCATAATTTTCACTCCAAGATCTATAGGAGTCCGTGTAAAATTAGATGCCGAACAACTCCAGTTGTTTGTAAAATCAGAAGAGGAAGATCACAGAGTGGATGGAAGTTTGGAGAGAGGTAGAAGTGCACATATTACAATCTGTGTAGCGCGTAAGGAAGACAATAAAGTAACTGGGAATGACATTTTAAAGATGTGTGACATGTTTCATTTTGGACAATATACTGAATTGAATTGTAGCGAAGGACTGTTAATTGATTATGGATTTTGCCAGTATGAAATTGTATTCAGTAATCCTCTGATATATGATGCACTGTTTACAGGGTTTTACCCAAAGAACTTGAAAAGATAACCAGTTAAAATTAAAAGTGGTAAGTTTAATCAGATGTTAGTGTCTCCTTTTAAAGCAAAGACCTGCTGTAAACAGTTATTTTTGCAGGTTCATCACATGACATTACAACAGGCAGCAACCTGTCTCGGGAGCTAATTGTTTTGACTTCCCACAGGTGGCCGCTCGTGCCAGATTTGTTTATTACAACTCATTGTAGCAGCAACTTGTCTCAAGAGATCTTTATTGTCCTTTTCCAGAGGTGACTGTTTAAGACAAGTTTGATTAGTACAACTCATTGTAGCAGCAAATTGGCTGGAGATCATTGTCACCATTTCCCAGAGATAAATGTTTAAGGCAGGTTTGGTTTAAAAAAATCAGCATTAGGAATAAGATCACATATCTGATTTTGTAATATTGAATTTTGCTTCAGAAGAATTTGGTCCTGATAAAAGTTTTACAAATTGTTACTAATGATGTTTGTGAAATTGCTATCACTGAAATTTTTTAAAATTATTATTGATCAAATTTTTAAAAATTGCTACTGATAAATACAAAAATTGCTAATGATAAAATGAAAAGAAAATGCTATTGATTTATAAAATTTATTATACCTATAATAATTTACCTCTTGGTCAGGAAAGTTGCCTCCAGCCATCTCTAACAAAATTTAATAGAAAAGAAGAAATCACTGGACACTATAGTCATGTAAGAAAAGAAAAGAGAATCCACACATGCGTATCACATTCATTCAGCCACTTTAAATATACAGATTTTAAAAAGAACCAGCGATCCCCTGTCAATAATTGACACAAAACAATACAATGTTCTTTTACAGGTAGGTGCTCTTGCTGAAGAGGTAACAATGATGATGTATTTCAAAGAATGAACAGGCTTCACATGGTACCTTGAAAAGGTGCTTGAATTTTGATTCATCATTGAAAACTACCTGAAAATCATTTTTACCTAGAATATTACTTTAAAATAAGTCTTGATCATTGAAAAATATAAAATTAAGCGACAAACAAAGGTACTAAAGTTTCTTGTCATACCATTAAGCCATGTAATCAAATTAAAACTATGCTATTGGGTGGTTTACTGCAACATGTGACCAATCAGATATTTATATTTGGGTGTGGACCTGATTATGGAGAACATATAGTGTGGGAATAAATTGTAATGATCATTCTTCATCAATTTATTTTCTTTGACATTGTTATACTTTAAACCATGATGAATCAGCTGTTGAAACTCAAAAAAATAAAAGAATGAAAAATATACGCAAAAATGGTCTCAATATGTTTTTATTTTAGGTCCAAGCTTCTGACTTTTGGCATACAATCTAAAATTTGGAAGTCTGCTGGAAGTATATTATTTACTTTTTCTGTGTCATGACAAAATTATGGTATAAATTAATGGCCTATTAAGAGAAAGGCTGCTTTCCACATACTAATTTTTTTTTGTAAATGTACCTATTAGTGCTTAGGGTTCAATCAACCTACCAGTTTTATGTTTCAAAATTCTTTTGATTTGTTAGAATGGTCTTTGATAGAAGTGCCTTTAGAATTTTTAAGTTTTGTTCATTTATCTTGAAATGGTTTAGGACATTTTATCATGATATATCTAGGTGTGTGCTAAAAGAATTGATGCAACATAATCTTTGAAATTTTGAGGAAATGTGTATATAACAGATTTTGGCCAAACATTTTAAGAATTTAAATTTCGTTACCATTTTTTATTGTAAGGTATCCATTTTACAGAATTGTCAGATTTTTACCCTTTAAGTGTTATCTTTTAGTACTGAGTATTAACATTTGGTATGGTTTTCTGCATACAGTGCCAACCATTTTGCATGATCATTATGCAGTTTTTCACCAAATTATGTCTTACACTTGCCTGTATTTGGATTACACTTTTCCATGAAATAAAAAATAAATTATTAATATAAAACATTAAAAGTTGTGTTTGTAATTTATATTATCATCTCCTTAATTCCACTCACCAAAATACTTGAGAATAATCTAAAAATAAAGACTGCTGCATAAGAATAACATTAGAGCTAATTTCACCATCAAAGAGTTAATGGTACTTTCCTAGTTTTCTATTTATAACAACTATGTAACCCATTTCCTATAAAAACAGACGGGTTTCTTAAATTTAAAACACTGCCACATAGATTAATAATGTTGATAATGAAACTAGATAGAGGACTAGTCTGTACTTTTAAAGAAAATGGCACCAGATATTAAGTAAAATTGATGTTTATGGGTTGACTATGGATGAAATTCTTGGAGCAAATGGATCTTTTTAAGTTCAGAACATGTCCAGTGAATAAAAAGGACAATTGAGCACTACTTTAGAAATATGTAAAGAAGAATATGGGAGTGATGAATACAACAATTGGATTGAGGACAATCTGTGGACTTCATGATCATTCGTCAAAAATATTAGACATGTAGACAAGTTGAAATGAGTGTTAAATATTACAAAAAGTTTCAGTAAGTTTTTTTTCTTTCTGGTTCTAATCCGCATGGATTTCTCCCATTTTGACCTGAAGATCCAGGTTAGCGGTAAAATATAATTACATTTCTCATACAGTATTTATAGCCTCAACAAAGCAGGGGTACTAATAACAGTAACAGTATTATATAGATTATAATTTGTATCCTTATATTATGAATTTTGGTCACTTATATTATCAAGATTTATGCTGATACAACTCTCGGGGTTGGTATGTACACTGTATGCTTTTAGTACTTCAATTTTAAATTTTGATAAAATGGTAACAAATACTTTACTTAAATAGCCTAAGCGCCATTTTTTTTTCGTTTCAAATTTTACATACAGACGATCTACAAATGGTGCTAATCTGATGGACAACAGGGCCACAATGGCTACTTTTCTAATATGACCATACAGTGGTTATCATGAAATTCCTATGGCTATTTCACAGGTAGTTGTATCGACATAGGCTGTTTGCTAGAACACTATAACATTATTTATCTGGTCCTGATCTCTTCAATATATTAACCATCTAAAAAATCATTTTATATGTATTACTAATGATGGAATTGAAGTGGGGTTTTCACTTAAATATATCTTGCTGTATGAAAAATTAAATGTGTCACCTAAAAAAGTTGATTTTTTTCACCAAAAAATTTGAATTCTGGATTAAATTTAGGTATATCTTGATATGAGTTCACTAATTGGGTATGTTGGATTTTGTCAGGAGTATTTCAAATGATTTTAATATTCAGAAATTAATAAAGAATAAAATAAGCGAAAAATCGGATTTTGTCTTAATTTCTATAAATTCTTTTTGGCCAGTTGACCATCAGTCCCTTTTGAGGAACTCTTTTGTGGCATTACTAAAACAGCATCAAATATTTTTGCATCTAAACCTACATTTTGGGTAATTAGTGTCAGTTTTCATGATGAAACTGTAAATCGCTTTGCTTCTGTAATTTTATTTTTTCTCATTGTCTTGCAGAAAAATGCAGTGTATGATATAATCTTGTGAATGCAGCTTGTCACTTTTGATGGATCATGGTGAACCTTTGTAAAACCTTTGTAAACCTTTTATGAAAACATGCATAACAAGTCATATGCATTTTTTTGCAGAATTATTGCCCTTTTTTACTTGGACCTGGTTGCAGTGTATGATGCAACTTTGTGAAGCAACAATCTCACATATTTTTATGGAATGCTGTGAATTTTTGAAAATATTTTGGTCATCATCTGATTTGCATATATTTGTGAGTTTGTTATTGTCCTTTTTAGGTTTAAGCCAAATGTAGTGTAATTTTTTAAAAACATTTTGAGTGAATTGTCATAAAATTTTGTACATGTTTTGGTAATTATCTGAACATGTGCGTATTGATCAAACACTTTGCTGTTGTGATTTGCTGTAGTTCTGATTGTTGTAGATCAGAAGAGCTTATGACAAGGTCTGTTGTCAATCTGTTAGACAAGTTTGTTATTGCAACTTCTGAACTAATAGGAGGATTGCAATGAAACTTTACATACTTATTCATCTGTGTTCAAGTTGGTTGCAAATATAAATGGTACTGCTCAGACATCAAATGTGTCCACCACAGTGGTCATCTTAAAGTCTTATTGATGGTATTCCTCCTGAATGGATGAGTTTGCACTGTAGGACTTCTTAGTATTTACAAGTTCTAGGCACTGCTATGGTGGCCTTAGTGGTTAGAGCGCCCATCTAGGATGCGGGAGGTTTTTGGTTCAAACCATGGCTGGGTTTTACCAAAGACATAAAAATGGTACTAACAGGTGTCATGCTTGGCATTTTGCATTAAGAGGTTAATGTTAGGACTGGTTGGCCTGGGGTCAGGATATTGTGACTGGTAGTGTTGTTCTGATTATCGATTATAATCGATCATCAGTTGGTTGAGCAGATAATCGATTGTGAACTCCATAATCGATTGTGTGTAAAGGGAGAGTACTTTTCAGGTGTATGCAAAGCACAAAGGTTAGTAAAACTCCCAGCCACTAAAGTTGACCTGAAATTTATTAATTCCCTTCACAAATACAAATATGAAACCTTATGATTCATAATTAGGAACATATAGTCATTATTACATGGACAAGTTGTTTAATAGTTGAGTTAATAAATTTAAACACATTTTGTTGATTTGTTTAAGTTAAATTGAAACATCTTTTGTAGTATTTATAAACAATGACAAACAAGAAAAACATGACCTTCTATACTTTATATTATAGACACATCACATATGAACAAAAGAATTTTGGATGATTGTAGCAGTATTTCAGGTACATTTGCCTGATCAGCCATAAAAAGTTGCATTCATTTAACAAAGTTGTAGAACAAATATAACACAATGTAATATTATTGTCAGGTTAAAGTATACATGTCATTAATTTAAAAGAGATTACTCCTGTACATTTATAAACATACTGAACTCTTGATCTAAAATGTAACTGTTTAACAAAAATTAAAATTTGCTCTTAGTAACCGATTATAATTGATGATCAGTTGGTGAAGGGGAACCGATTATCGATTATGAATTTCTAACCGATTCCCATCACTAGTGACTGGGTAGGACATCTAGCTACATGTCTGTGGCATGATTCCTCAGTACTAGACATCACTATAAACTACCATGCTGCAGACATTAAACTGATATAACTGAAAAACTGTTAAAGCTTCATTAAAAATCCAAATCACACACATAGACACATACACTTGGCCCAGGTTAAGATTATTCTACTCTGATATCCGGTCGTGAAGGCCATATCAGCGAGATTTTCAATAAAAGACTTTGCATGACGTCTAAACGATAATGGTGCCATTCCATTGCCAATTATGGCCATGTTGAAAATCTTACTCATCTGAAAAACGGTTAATATTGTCATGGAGTATTTGACATGAGACTTCTTGTGATGTGTGGTTGGCCCTAAATAAAAACAGTGATGCATGCACATCCAATGTGGCCATCTTGTTAGCACTATTTCTGTATAATGGTTTTCTCTGGGTTTTTTTTTACTTGACGACTTCTTATTGGGTTAGTTGGTCATAAATGGCTGCCATTTTTTAAATTCTTGTTCTTCTGCTACTCTTAAATGACAGGTCATTGCAATAATGTTTATGTGAAAAGACTTCATATATATTCTGTAACATGCTGATCATACTCTGACTGAAATCATTTTTATTACTGAAAGCAGTGTTAGTTCTCCTTACTAACATCATCTTGCTGTACAGACACCCTAGAATGAATCCAATGAGGTTTTTGTACTGGAGATTTCTGAATGTGGATTACCAGGTCACTGATACCTTTAACAGTAAGATAGGATCCATCCCAATTTGGTTATTTTTTGGCTAAACCCGATTTTTCATTTAGCATCCCCCCTCATACATTTTTAAGTGTGTCCGGTAGTCGTAGTACCATTTCTGCTTTTCATAGTAGCATTTCTGCTTTTTGCTTGCAGGGATTTGTCTATAAACAAACACAGAACTGCATCAACCCATCTTTCTTTTGAACAAGAACAATGGGCGATGCCATCGAATGGCCGGCTCACTCACATCCTGTTTCAACATTTTCTAGGACTGGTTTTTCACTTCTGCACATTGTGCGAAAGGTAGTTTTCTAGGACATTGGCAAATTGGTATTGCCTTCATGGTTTTATTGAGTGTTTTACAGTGTTCTCCTAAGTTGGCTTTATCTTGGGCAAACACCTGGTTAAATTGTTAAAGAAAATTAACCAACTCATTTCTTTGGGAATTATCTAGATACCTAGACAAACATTCGAGTATATGGTACCACGTTAGTCTGAGAATATGGCAACAGTGTGATTTTCTTATCAACTGTCACTGCAACATATCTCACATACGCCTTAACTGATGTTTATGTTGGACTGAGTGCTGAGCATGGATAAAATAATTTTTTACATTAAACACTGACTTTGCCATCAATAATTGATACCGCAGGGAGAATTTCATACTTCAGAGTGAAGTTATTTGTTGGCACCAGTATTGCACAGGAGGGCGCAGCTCCTATGAGTTTTTCTACTCCCAGAGATCTGATACTCATTTATTCCACTACCATATGGCATCACCTGGCGCTTTTCAATTCACCATGGCACATTTTACCGGACGACCATGCATATTCCTTGTACTAATCCCAGCATCAATGATGCACTGGTGTCTCTGGAGAAAGTCAAAACCATGTATTTCATTAATATCTTTGTCGACTTCTGCTACCCACACCATGTGCGTAACTTTCTTAAAATTTATTATAATATCAATTTTTCCCACACCTCTTATTTGAATAGACTTTCTATTAGCTATTTTCATATATTGATCAGCCATTTCCTAATATGTTTTCTATAGATCAGACTTTTGTTCATAAATGGGACCGTTAATTATGATAACAGTTGCACCTGTATTGATGAGGAAATTTGCTTTCCTCCTTTGCATTGTGCCTTATATATATATATATATATATATATATATATATATATATATATATATATATATATATATATATATATATTGTCACAGAATTAGGCGAAAATTGAATTTATTTCTTCTTGAATACAAACTAATTTCATCATTTTTTTTTTTTCGTCGTACATGCGTTACCTGGGGTGAATATGTGTTTTTCAAGGTAAGCGACGTGTAACGATTTGCATGTGCCTGACTACAAATCACTTGAAGTCAGGAACATTATAATCACGGGGTGCACGGGAATTTTGCCGTGAATTCTGCTCACCTATTTGGGGACATATAAAGCAGAATATTTCTAAAAAGATTACGAGTCAAAAGTATCGTGTCAAAGGAGAGATAGCTCGTCATTCTTTCTCCAGTCAAAGGGGTGAGTGTTAAATTTATATTTCGTTTTATTTACAGTGAATTTTATTCAGTTTATCATTTCATGTAATGATGCCTTTATTACAATGCAGATTTAAACCATTGAATATTTGGAATTACTAGTCTTAGACTTTAAATGCAATAGCGTAATCTAAGTTTTAGATTGTTTTAGAAACAACTATTATTAGTTTGGTTTCTTTATTGTAGCTGAATTGTAGTTGAATTGTAGCTGAATGTGACTGAATTGTAGCTGAATGTGACTGAATTGTAGCTGAATGTGATTGATTGCTCCAGCAAAAGGGCTGAATGTGATTGATTGTGCCGTGATTATGATGTTTAATTGTGCGATCAAATTGAGGTATCTGACTGTCTGTCTGTCGGATTGTCTGTCCGTCTACGTCTGTCGAGATGTGTAAATATCCGGAAATCTAGAAGTCTAAATGTCCGAGTGTCGGAGCTGTCTGGAGGTGTAAACGTCCGGGGTAGTATCTAAGTGTTTGGGACCGGTGGTTCTAGTAGATGCTGTATGCTGTCTGTACGTATAACTGTAGTGGATCCGTGAAGGGCAAGCGGCCGATAAAAGTATTGGGCCAACCCTAGGTATTTGGAGAAGCCGTGCAGCGATTCAACAGTTGGTGAATCGTACGGTTGTACAGGGTCGAGACGCATGTGTGTGTTTCAATTGTTGTTACAATTGAATACATTGTTATATTTACACGTAGTTACTTTGAATCACAGTCGTATTTCAAGGGATTACATGAATCTCAATAACAGTTAGTAACTTGATTTAATACATGTAGATGTTTGTACTTGTTGTCGCAATCCATACGTGCGATAATGTAATTTGATGTTTGTATTTGTTGTGCGATAATATAACTTTTGTAAAGGTTCCATTTTATATGAAACATTTGTGTAGTACAGGAGGCTCTTTGGATCTGTGTTTATTTTGTATTAATATTTAATTTATTTTTAAATTGTGAAGTGTGATCGTGGGTTGAACGAATGAGTTATTGTGTTGATACATCATTATTTTTTCATTAATAATTTATTTCATAAATTTAAATCTTTCACAATTGTGTTTGTGTTGTTCATTTAATCCACCAACCACTCGGTAATAATTCTGTAATATATATATATATATATATATATATATATATATATATATATATATATATATATATATAAAAGCTCTGTCTCATTTAGGGTTGAAATGATAACACTCACTTGTCGACTGTGGGATTTATTGTGAGATGAAATGGTATGAAATAAATCAAGGCTCGAAGGGTATAATTTTTCCAAATTATATTCAATCCATGTTCTTTCACTTGCGTGAAACCCAAATGCTCTTCATCGTCATGACACCTACTGCTCGAGGTGTTGTCTGTCTCAAGACTAGAGTAGGAATGCCAGAAGCTTTTTGTTAGTAATATGGGTAATTGATATTAATACTCGTGAAGCACGGGAATCATGCACATCGATTGATCGCGCGCTCACTCATGACAAACACGTACATTGGTCTGGGTCACATATACATTCCTGACCCATTGCTGGAAATTTGAGTGATATATGCTTGCATCCTGCTATGCTGACCCTGTTTGTTCTTATTTGCTTTTAATATTTTCAATATTTCTTTATGTGTTCATCACTGCTACAAGTCCAGCACTTCTTTGAATTCTGTCAATTTTAAGGATCCTTCAATGTGCTTTCTTATTGAATCCAGTTCTACCTTGATTCCCCTGATTTCACTTGATAATTATTGTATTCAGGCATGCAGGTCCACTATGCCAGATGATGGACATTCTACATCATCAACATTAATAGATTGAACTTGCTGTCATGAGATGATCCTGTTGTTTATCTGCATTTTGAATAGCTTCCAATTCAGCTGCTATCTTTATGACTTCTTTTAAGGTTTTGGGATGGCTTTGCTGAAAACGAAGCCACATACGAGTCTGTCAATGCAACCAAAAAGTGATTTTGTGGGAAAAAAAATTCTGAGTTTAGTTGGAGCCTCGGTGAACGCTGTCCTGCTAAAGTGTTTTTCAACCTGAACCAATTTTGGCAAAGTTTGGTTTTGCCTCCAGGTGAGATTTGTAAGTGGCACCCTGAAAAGTTCTGTTTGATTTTTTGAAAATTCCTAATGCATTCTCCTTTCTGAAGAGTCGGAATCACGTAGTACTGCCTCTGTACTTTTTCCTATACTTGATTATAGAAACATTGCTTTTTGTTCGTATTTCCAGTAATTGATTTCATCACAAAGTTTAAAATGAACTCTAAAGTCTTCATATGGTACTGAACCATCATAAGTTGTTGGCCTTATTAATGGTTTTAGAAAGTTTCTCTTCCCAATTGTGTTTACAACATTTCCTAAACTTGTAAAGATTTCTTGAATTTGGCTCTCCAGTGCCTCACATCTCCATTCTAACTTCTTTATTTCCTCCGGTGGCCTAGTGGGTAGAGCGTTCGCCGCGGGAGCGGGCGGTCATTGGTTTGATCCTCGCCCAAGTTATACCAATTACTTACAAAAATGGTACTAACAGCCGCCTCGCTTTGCGCTCAGCATTAAGAGATTAGTGTTAGGACTGGTGTTAGAATAATGTGACTGGGTGGGACATCATGCTACATGTCTGCGGCATGATGCCCCAGTGTTAGACATCATTATAAACTGCCTCATTGGCGACATCGTAGCGAATTGACTGACAAATTGTTAAAGCTACGTTAAAAATCCTAATCAAACATACAATCCTCCAGCTGCAACCTACTTTTCACATTAATGGTAAGTGTTAAGGTTTGTAACATTATACCCAGATTTGCGAAGTGCATAACACCATGAAGCACAAAGTAGGCAATTATGAAGACCTGATCACCACTATCAAAACGAGAAAGCTGAAATGGTATGGTCATGTCATACCAATAGTCGATCCACAACAGTGCTGCAGGGCAGCGTCCAGGGTGGCAGAAGGAGAGGTAGACAGAGAAAAATGTGGACTGACAATATCAAAGAAAGGACCAGGAAAAGTTTTGCGGAGGCATTGGCACATGATCCAGACAAGTGGAGGGAACTGGTCGGATGTTCAGCAGCCTCGATTACCACGCTGGGTAAACAGACTGATGATGATGACCCAGACCTATATCAGGATTTCTCATGATTCCACAAAGATTGTTGGGGTATCAAACCCTCCTACTATTTTTACAAGATGAATGAGAATTGGGGACACATTTCAAAAGCACACAACACCAATGACAAAATAATCCACTAAGAGTGAGAATCCCACCTCTGCCACAAAAAATTGTAACATGATGGGTTCAGAAATAATCATAAACCTCATTTCTCATTTACATGTTTATTTGAAGAATTAACTATATATATTTTTCCACCCTTGTGTTGCATATACACAAGAAAAATCCCTAATTCTTTCTAGAATTGAAACCTAGTATCCCTTTGCAGGTGAGCTAACATCCTTTCCCCCTCTTAGTCTGCGATTCTCATTTTAAAAATACAATATCCCAGCCCATAGTTCTGTCTAGTGGAAAGCTGATGTTTGATTCATGAAAGCAGATACACTCTCTACAAATACTGCATTCAGCCACACGGTCGCGTAATAAGTGACAGCCCTAATTGTTCAAACTATTGCTATAACTGCTCCGATCATTAAAGTATCATGCTCCCCAGGTATTAGATTTCATCACGTAATGATGTCTAGTTGGTCCTCTAAGAAAATCAATCTGATATCCAGTATGGCCTCCATGGCAGCTATTTTGAAAATCGTGTTACGGTTACTTATCCAGAATGGAATTTAATATAAATTTGATTTTATAGAAGATTTTTTGTGATGTAACTCCTAGATTCCATTCATATTTTCAACCTTAAATTTTCAGTTAACCAACCCACCCATAAACATGGTCACATCTTTGACTGGATTCGTCATAGACCTGATGATAATATTCTACGGTCCACCCTTGTATCCCATAAGCTTGCAATCATATCTGCATTATATTCCATCTGGACGTATCAGTCTCTAACCCTTCCCATTTATTTGCTACTGAGAGAAACCTCCGTATGATAAATAGAACCAAACTAATGCATGACATCCAAGCAAACTAACAACTTGCTTACCTCATACAGCAGAACAACTTGATAACTGTCTGCATTCATTGCTTGAAAAACATGCCCCAGTCACCAAGAGCAGAGTATCAACTCATAAGTGTATATATTGTAGTACATATTGGAAAGTGGTCGCTTACTAGCGCACTTTGTTGAAGTACTTCCCATTCGTTGACGAGTGCAAGGCTAGGAGTGGCAATTGTTAAGTTGATTCGTGTTAATTTTCCTGAATTTGTGTCCAGTCTGGTAGGTGTGCCAGTGTTTTGTATTACCAATTGGTTTTCCATGGCGTATTTTTCGATATTTTCCCCTCTAGTATCCACGTGATCACCCCCCCCCCCATTCTATATTTGCACATTGAAGTCTCCACATATGATGCTATTTGAACCTCTGCCTTTACATATTTCTCTGTAGTTTTGTATAGGATTTGCATCTGTGCTTCCTGGATCATATATATTGTACATGGTTATTTTATGCCTTAACTGTACGATGGTCATTTGATATTCTATGGGGCTCCCATTTACGTCTATATTATAGCTGACTTCGGTGGCTTGTATAACTGTATTATGGAAATAAATTGCCTGCTCCCCTCGTTTTCTTACATTGTTCCTATGCTTGAAACATTTAGAGGCATGTCCATTTATTTTAGGTATAGTTTTTATTTGTTTCGGTTAGGGTCAATGTTTTCATTGCTGTCTTTAAGTCTTATTTGGAGTTCCTTTTTCCGTTGTGTGATTGATATTAGTTTTATGTTGTGAGTCATTTGCAGGTTTAGGGGCCCCAAGTGGCCGAGTGGTCTAAAGCGCTGTCCATTACGAATCACTGCCATCTCACCTCTGTCTGCGTGGGCTCGAGTCTAAGATTCAGCTAATGTAGTTATGTGAGCAAGCTTGCCAGTAGCTTCTCGTGGGTCGATGGTTCTCTCCGGATGTTTTCCCGGGTTCTTCCTCCACTAATAATACTGGCCGCCATGTATAGCCTATATTGTTCTGAAAATGGTGTTAAACCATAAAAAACGAACATTTGCAGGTTTATTTGTTATGATGTTCTCAGAATTTCCGTTTTGCTTCCTTTGCTTGTAGGCGTATTGGGTTTTGGTGACGTAGCATCAGTGGCCTTTGTGATTTTGGCTGATGATTGCTTAGTGATCATGTTGTCTGTTGTGTTCGATGCTGGGGTCTTTATCATTTTCTTTGTTATGTTGTAGGAGATATGTTTCTCATTTTTGTTATTCTGCTGTTGTATGCGGACATTCCTGCGAGTAGGGGTGTGATTTCCTCGACAGTTGGCACATTTTTGAAATTTGGCTATGTATTTATGCATGCAACATCGTGAGGTGAAATGCCCATATCGGTAACATTTAGCGTATGTTTCTTAGACGTATGGCCCTTTCATACTGCACTCCATAAAATTCCAAGTCATGTTCAATATCTGCTATTCTTAGCCGCCGATGTAGACCCGTTAATTTCACAATGGCTTTGAAGCCATTGTATGGTTTCTGCTAGAGTGATCTTCGTCATATACGGTTTGTTTTCTGTTATTTGAAACTGTTGTTTTATTGAGGCCATTACTCGTGGTTGATGTATTATTCCTGGTTACCGTCCGGTGCCTTTTGACAGTAACTAATAGTCATCTAATTGTGTTGATCTGCATATACTCTGCACGTTGACAGTTAATAATGCACCAGATGACTATATAGTCAGCGTTAAGGGGTACGATTTTAAAGGTGCCCCCATGTTGTTTTGTGGGTGAAGTTGCCAGAATTTTGTCGCTGATTTGAAGACATTTTGGATGTTTGCTGTTGATGTAGAATGTTAAATCAAGTGGGTGGTATTGGTATTTTTTAAGTTGTTGTTGCCCATCATTCTTGGGCTTTTTTTTAGTTGTTGGGGCTGCGTCCCTCGCTGTGTGCGGCTTGGATTGAGTGCCGGTGTCTTTACGTTTTGTGCGTGTTGTGTTACCGCTGATTACGCTGTTGACTTGATTACCTGCATAATATATCTACCTTACCTGTACTCCTGTGATGATTTTATTCCTTTTGAATCATTACATTTTTGGATTGTTCCTTGCTGTGTATGATTTCCATTGAGGATATACATCCAGGTTTTCTTCCCGTATTCCACAGGTGAATTTTTTGACTATTTGTTTGCTTTTGAGTGGTTTCTCTCCCGTAATTGAAATTATTTCCTTATTTGGTTCTGCTTCCTTATAACCTTTGTTTGATGAGTCCAGCTCTAACCGATCTGCCCCTTTTGGGTACACTGAATTGTGTATTTGGATGCTTTGTTAGTTGTTTTATCAGCAGCTACCCATTTGGCGGTGATTGACTGTCAATTGCTCGCCGACAATTGCTCGCCGGTCAATTGCTCGTGGTTAATTGCTCGCTATAACAATTGCTCGCAGTACATTCCGCAAGCAATTGTTATAGCGAGCAAATAACCACGAGCAATTGACCGGCGAGCAATTGTTGGCGAGCAATTGACCGGATACCTTTGGCTGTTAGTTTTGTTGTAGGTGTTGTTATAGTACGCGATGGTGTGTTGAAATTGTTGCTGTTGTGTTGGTCTATTGTTATTGTTGCTATGTTTCATATCCGAATGGGTCTTTTTTTTTTTAGTGGGAGAGGAGATGTTTTGCCAGGGGTGAGCTCTTTTCCAGTTTGTGCAGGATTTGTTTCTATTTCTGGCTGGTATTTAATATGTTTTTCCCGCTTTTTATTTCCTGTTTTTGTCTTTCATGGTATCGTCTATGGTTGTAATTTTTATGGATTCCTGTTGATTTAAAATATTTTGATCAGGATTTGTTTCTGTTTCTTGATTTTATTAAGCTTCCCCACTTTCCATTTCTTGTTTTCGTTTTCATAGTATCGTCTATGGTTGGTATTTTGGTTTCAATTTTTCTATAGTTGCTATTGTAACTATGGTTGTATTTTCTTGGTGGTTGTTTTTACGAGGCTGTGACTGAACTTGTAACTCTCATTGATGGATTTCCATTGTGATAGGGGAGTTAATTCGCTAGACACCCCATTCTATGTTGTAGTTTTTTTGTATCCTTGGTCTTTTCTATTCTGCTTTTAAGCCTGCCCTGCTTAATAATTTCTTGTCTATTTTTGTTGATAAGGGCTATCTTATTCCTATTGTTGTGTGACATGTTATAAGGTATGGTATGATCATTATGTTTTTATAATGCTATGTTATTTATTCCACGTTTGTGTATTTTTTCATATTTGTTATAGTTGTTGTTCTTGTTATGTTTCAGTAAGACTTTTGGGCTTGTTAGGTTTTATCAAAGTAAGGTATGTGAAGTCGACTTTGGCTGGTTGTTAAATGGTTTGAGTAGAGTTAATAGACTGAACTTGGTATTTAAGAAAGACGGATTTGGATTTTTTATTGAAATTTTTGGTTCCAGTTCGTTGTCCAAGTTGATTATATAAGTCGAATCTGATTGGTGTTTGGATTGTTTGGGTTTTTTTTATCGTGAATTCTGTGACTTGAGAGAGGTTGTTTCTGCATAGGGGTTGATTCCTTCGGTTGATAGAGTAAAGCCAAGAATGTTTTAAAAGTTATAATTTGATCAATTGTTAGTTGAGTTTTATGTAAGTTCAATTTTATAAGTATAAGGTGTAAAATGCACTCAGATTTATTCTAATTATAATATTATTTATGTATGTGTTCTATTATTAATGCATTTAGACATTAAGTCGACCGAAAAGAACCCGACAGGAAAGTTATTTTTGTCAGTTTGTTTTTCTAAAGTATTGAATAACACCCCACCACCATAATTTTCATAATGATGAAGAAAAAGATTTTAATATAATTGCAGAATGTTATTGGGTATATTGTTGTCCCATTCAATGATAATTTTGTGATTAAGTTAAGATTGATTAAAACAAAGTTGTTTCGCCTTAAAGGTTAAACAGATAGCATTTGTTGTATTGTGTACTGTTATCCACTCCCATCCTCTTAGCTTTTATATTTTGGGTAAATGACAATATATTAATATAATTAAATACAGACCATTAGGGTAATCATTCATGGATCATTCATGGATGTTGTACTAAAACCAATACAAATTTGTGTAAACGTTTCCTTAATGCTGTACGGTCCAAGAAAAAAAGTAACGTATACTGTAATATTAAAATAATACTCAAAGTATATGTTCAAATGTAATGAAAGCAATATGAATGTTTTGCTTCACAAACTATTACCATGACTGCAGGACGTTAATTCCTTTAATCCATCTACTTTGCGTTATTAGCACCAATGCATAACATCCGAATCTTGTCTAAATATTGTTTCTCAACAAAGTGCAAGTTGCAAGGCGCCCGTTATTCATGTATAATGAAAGTAGGAAGCACATATCCGGGATATAAAGCTTAAGGCAGGAATTTATGCAGGAATACAGATGGCGCTGTATTCATTACAACGATGGAAATAATTAGTTCAAAGCATGGCATGGCATTTGTTGTTTTGTAGTAGCCGCCGACCACAAAGGGTAATATGGGCTACTTTTATATCCGGCATATCGCCGGACATTTATTTTCCCTTGGGGAGGGTTCGCTACTCCCTCCCCTCGGGCGTTTAGGTGCAAACTAGTGCACTTTATTAATTTGGGCGTTATTCCGAATTACTAAAAAGTAACTATCGGAATAGATGTAAGCCCTTTTGGGTGGGTAGGAATAGTATCGACACACACCCACCCTATCAACCAATCAGTTTGCAGATTACTCGTTGCATGCAAGAGAAGGAGGCAGAGGCTCGGAAGGTCGGTCAGCACACACTCAAAGAGAAAGACAGCAAAGCCACGCACGCCGCCCACACCTGAAACGAAAAAAGCCGTACTTGTGTCAAATAGACAACCTAACACCCAATGTTGCGTTAGCCACCAGTGCAATTACGTCAAATAGCTAAGTCGTAGAATTGTTATTTATTGTCCTATCGTCCGAAATATACTAGTACATTAGCAAACAAATAAACACTACTCCCCAGCTGTGCAATGGGGCTGCATAATTCTAACTAGTACTAGTACTAACAAATTTAGCGAATTAAAAACGTCTGAGCGACATATAATAGTGTAGTCACTGATAGGTATGTTTGGTCATAAATTTGTTTGCGGAGGTACCAAAAAGGTCAAATGTATCTTTTTAGGGCCACGATGGTTAGTCAAAGAGGGTTTCTCTTAACCAAATGAGAACCCTATTATTCAGGGAAATTTTGCTAAGAGGGAAAAATAAAAGGAAAAATAAAGGTAAAATTATCAGGGCTCCCGGTCAACGTCCCTAAACAGCCCCCCCCCCCCAAGAACCCTTTTGTGATACACGTAGGATCTCAAAGGCCACTCATCATTCCACTGTGTAGCACACATCATGAACAGTGCTTTCATGTGTGTGGTGACAGTGCAGGTATTTCTAGTATGGGTCCTAGAACCTGTTTGCAGAAGAGCCTGGCACAATCGGAGATCTTAGGTTTTGTTATTTCACAACCTTGATTTGGAAAGAGAGGGAGTGGAAATTATTAAGATCCCAGGTCAACTCCCATCAGCTCCGACCAAGGACCCTTGCATAGGGTATAGATTTATTTAATAACAAATTTAATCTGGGATGTCCATAAAGGCCACTCATCATTCGACTGGGTAACACAACTTATTCAGAGCTTTCATGTGTGTGGTGACAGTCCAGGTGTTCCTAGTACGAGTCCTAGAACCTGTTTGCAGACGAGCCTAGCGCAGTTGAAGATCCCAGCTATTATTATTCCACAACAGTGAATTTGGAATAGAAAGCGAGAGAGAGTAAATGGGTATAGATTTATTTAGTAACCAATTTAATCTGGGATGTCCATAAAGGCCACTCATCATTCGACTGGGTGACACACAACTTAATCAGAGCTTTCATGTGTGTGTTGACAGTCCAGGTGTTTCTAGTGTGAGTCCTAGAACCTGTTTGCAGACGAGCCTACCGCAGTTGAAGATCCCAGATATTATTATTCCACAACAGTGAATTTGGAATAGAAAGCTAGAGAGAGTAAATGGGTATAGATTTATTTAGTAACCAATTTAATCTGGATGTCCATAAAGGCCACTCGTCATTCGACTGGGTGACACACAACTTAATCAGAGCTTTCATGTGTGTGTTGACAGTCCAGGTGTTTCTAGTGCGAGTCCTAGAACCTGTTTGCAGACGAGCCTAGCGCAGTTGAAGATCCCAGATACTATTATTCCACAACAGTGAATTTGGAATAGAAAGCTAGAGAGAGTAAATAAGAGATTATTTTGTTTTTTAATTTTTATTTTTTATTCTTTTTATTATAAAATTATTAATAATAATAAGATTGATAATAATAATAATAATTATTATAATATTAATAATAAAAAATAAATGTGAGAATATAAAAAAAAATAAAATATAAATAACAAATAGTAAAGTACTAATAAATGGTAAAGCAAATAATAAATATAATAAAGAATAATTATTAACAGTAAGGAGCCCTAAAAAGGGCTGTTTTGTTATTCAGCATCCCAACAACGCCATGTGGAAACATCTCTCCTTCGATCCTAGACCTGGACTGCAGTCTTTGTCTGTCCTCCAATTCTTCTCTTGACGAGTTATGTTATTTCCTTAGAAGGGTTGTTTTGGAATTACTCAGTGCCATTAACTATCATATTAGGATATTGAATTATGCAGCCCCATTGCACATCTGGGGAGTAGTGTTTATGTTTTATTTATATGTTTCACAGTGTTCTATTCTTAATTATTAACTGACATCACCATGCATGTGATGGGCCCTTATAGTCTTATATTTGAATACTTCATATCTTTAAGTTTTGGGCTTTTAGCTATGTTTTATTTTAGTGCGACATTGTGTCACGTAAGACTACCTTATTAATTTCAAGTGGGTGACATAGACCCATTAATATTAAAATTTTATGATTGGGGTTCTATTTAAGTATAGCTAATAAATTTGGTGTGTGCGCTGTGCATAGGGCTGCATAATAGTAGTAGAAATGGAAGTGAATGGGTAGCAGATGAAAGGACGTTCCCAGACTATAGCACAATATTGGTATGCATATTAAGTCCAACAGTTAAATAGAAAAGATAAATTGATGTCTATGTAACACAATCTTGGCGGGTGGCGCGGTCAGGTCCAGAGTGTGGGCTGGTATAAACTCGCAAGGTGCGTAAGGTGCTCTGACCTAATGTTGACACCCCTCTCCGCTCTTTTCCTAGCAGCGCCCCTGGCAGGTACCACATAGTGTTTAATATAGATAGTTACGATTCAGACTAAGTAGGCGGAAGTCTCTGTAAGGGCCGTGATTATGAGTGAGTGTAAACTCGCAAGGCGCGTAAGGTCAAATGTGAACCCAATATCGACACCCACCCTCATCACGCCTCTCCACAGAGCGACAGGCCAGTCTTTTCCGTAATTTCTATTTGTCATATTAAAATACCAGGAATAAACTATTATGTTTAGAATCTGTTTAGTTTAGTTACAATTATTTTATTGTTGGTTGAATTGGGTTATATTTTGATAAGTTTATGTTTTATATTGTCAGTAATTAAGTAAATAACGTTATGGTAGTCTATTATACACGTATTATGTTTAGAGTACTAGAGTTACCATGTAGACCAAGATGGCGTGAGTCTCTGTAGGGTTGCTGAGCAGTGGGTTAGCGTTGATTCGCAAGGTGCGTAAGGTCCATTGTAGACCAAATATTATATTTTGTCTATTGGGTTTGAATTGATGAGAAAATTAATTATGTTGTTTGTGGTTGAGTGTATATTAGGTTGTTGTAGGTTGAGTATATCTGGGTATGTACTTGGGGCTTTTTCTGATTTTTGTTTAGTTTTAAGGGAATTTCTATGTGTAACATTGGTTATACAGGTATTAAATATATGTGTTAAATCTTCTGGCTGTTTGCATTGAAAGCAGTTAATGTTATGTGGGAATGGTCCCAGATATTTACCAAAGCTGTTAGCCAGCTTTGTTTTCCCTATCATGATTCTAGTCATTTTAATTTGTTCGCGTCTCGTTTTTTGCCACATGTTATTTATCATGTTATGTATTAGACTATACATTTCGGTATGGCTATACGGCAATGGTTCATAGTGCAAATCATTAAGTTTATGATTAGCTAGTCGATCAGCTAACTCGTTTCCTTTTATATCTATGTATATGTTACATCCATAGTCCATTTTAGATCTAATAAGTGACCTATATAGCATTATTATTGTTTTTTGGCAGGCACCCCAATATGTGCCTTGGATACTCCTAATTAGATTAAGGTCTAGGTTACATCTTTTAATTAGGTCTTTAATATGGTGTGACCATTTCATATGTTGGTCAAGGTACATGCCTAGAAATTTAACTACTTTTACAAATTGTACAACTTGATTTTGTAAGGTGAGTTTAGGGTAGAATATATTTTTTCTAAAAGGGGTAAATAGGACCGCAACCGTTTTCTGATGCGAAAATTTAAATCCCCATTTATCGGCCCACGTGCCTATATTATCTAGGCTGTTTTGTAGTTCAGTGATATGCTTTTGGTTGGATTGGTTGCCGGCTCGCCAGAGGGCACTATAATCGGCAAATTGTGATAACCCAACTTGTGGTGTAGCTAAATTTTGATCTAGGTCGTTTATCATTATGTTAAATAAGGTAGGGCTGAGTACACTCCCTTGAGGAGTGCCGTTTTCTAGAGTGTACTTTTCAGAGTATGTTGTTCCTACCCTAGCGATAATTTTACGGTCAATTAAGAAGTTGTTTATAAAGTTATATATGTTACCTGTAATGTCATAATGGTTCAATTTGGCTAATTGCTCTTTAGTCCAGACAAGGTCAAATGCTTTCTCCAGGTCTAAGAAGACAGCAATAAGATTTCTGTTTTCAGGTTTTCTACTATTAAAAGCGAGTTTAATCGCAGATTCTAGTTTAATTAATTGATCTATGGTAGACCTATTGTTACGAAATCCACATTGGTTTTTGGAGATAAGATTATTGGTTTCTAAATGATATTTAAGCCTATTATTAATAATAATTTCCATGATTTTACATATATTATTTGTCAAAGATATGGGCCTATATGAATTTACATCATTCCTATCTTTATTTGGTTTTAAAATGGGAACAACGACGGCTGTTTTCCAATTTTTAGGGAGTTTTCCCGTATCCCAAATGTTATTAAACGTATGTAATATTATTTGCACAAACTTGATAGGTAATTTTTTTAATAAATTTAGTATCCTATTGTGTCCTCTCCGGGTGAGAGGGCTTGGTACCATTCATTAAGGGTAATCTCGTCATTTAAGTAAGAGTTTTTTGATCCTAGATCTGTGAACATATGTTTAAATTTAGTTCAACTTTATTCCTATATACCTGAAATTTTGTGGTGTGGTTTGCGTTACTGCTCATTGCTTGAAAGTGGGTCGCTAATGAGTCAGCTTGCTCTTTATGATTGCTGGTGTTATTGATTTTGGGTGTATTATTAGTATGTTTGCCCCTAATGATTCTAATGCCCCCAATGCTGACAGTTCTTACAAAATCTTGCCTTGTTTATGAATGGTTCTATTCTGTATCTGGTGCCAATAACCCCGAGTTTTATTAACGTTGGCAGTGGGGTGTGGGTCTCTATCACAGTGACACTGTAAGACCGATGTTGCTTATTTTTTCCAATTCTGTAATGTTTAATAATATTATTACCTCCCTCCATTAGCTTGTCAGTTATCTCCTTATTGCTAAGTTTTGCCAGTTTGCCTGTTAGCTTTAATATTGATTTACATTTAGCTTGCTTTGATTGTTGTTGTTGGTCTTGCTGTTCATTTCTAATGATTGCAGTCTTTGCTGTTGTTTCCCGTTTGTTTTGATTTTTAGAGTTGCTGTTCTGATTGTATTTTCTTTTAATCAGTTGAGAGGTTTTTGCGTTATTGTGCAGCTCCATAATTACTGATATGCCGCATATTTTCGTTATTTCCATGTACTTTGCAACTTGTGATCGTGTACTACATTGGACAATAATATATTTCGTCTTGGGGCGAATAATCTTGCTTTGTCCTGCATGTACTCGAAGTAATGCTTTAGCAATACTAATAGTTGTCAGGTCAAACAAGGAGGTGGTTTTTCTTTTAATAAATATGGTCAAATCCATGTTATGGTTTTTTTTAAAGGTATGTTTTTTTTGATTACTACTCTTTGTTTCTGTGCAAGTAATATGCGTGTCGGGCTGTTGGGTAACTGTATGTGTGCTCACAGTTGTTATATAAGTATTTGCTGTAGGTTGTATTGACGATTTTGAAGTATATCGTCGAAGTTTGTGGTTTAATGGCTGTCTGCCATTAACCTACGTGAGTTTTCCTGCTTCAAAATATTGGGGTGGGAGGGTAGTTTCTGTTATATTGTTACCGAGGTCATTTGTAGTTGAATGGTGAGAAGGGCCTGGTGTCTGGCTGCTGTGAAACTTAGTATCTTTCTCAGCAGCAGATTGACCTAAAGCCAAATAGTGCCAAATAAATATCACATCGTTAAACTTTTATTCGTAATACATAGTTCTCACTGACGTCACTAATCCGGGGATTTCCCTACACATCCGCCATCTTGTAGGTCACACACGCGAAGCGTTCCTTTGTGTACCTGTATCGCTTTTTACTAAGATTTAAATATGTATGAAAAGTCCAAGGTAACCTTCAAAACCAAGGTATGTCGACACCCTAGATCCGATTAGTAAAGCTAGGTATATGGACAAAATGAGACTGATTGACAACAAAGATCCATACGAAATTCCGAAAACAGAATGGTCAACTGATGTAAACAAATGCCCCGACATTCAATATCCGGATATTGTTAACTATCTTGTCAACACGCAAAGTGCTTATACTTTAAGTGACATGAAAGCGTACAAATCACTGGAGTCCTATACTTATTTTGTATCCGGATGGGTGAAGGAGATGAGCCACCTTACCATAAATTCGAAGTGTTTGGTGTCCGGAAAAGTGAGACACTCGCAAAGGATGAATGATACCCCGCTCCGCTGTTGGTTGATTGCAGAAATTGATGGAACTGTTTTATGTGCACACTGTAATTGTATGGCTGGTCTAGCAGAGGGCTGTAGCCATGTATGTGCACTACTTTTTGCTATTGAGGCAGCAGTTAAGCTGCGGAAATCACAAACAGTGACACAAGAGAAGGCTTATTGGCTACCTTCGACTATTCAGAAAGTTGAAGGAAAACCTGTGGAAGAGATAGACTTTACTTCTGCAAAATCTCAGAAGAAACGTTTAGATGTCTCAATCAGTAATACGCCATTAAATGTAAAGGCTGTAAAAAATGCTCCTAATATTCCACCTCCAAGTGTTAATGAGTTGGCAGACTTTTTTGAAGGCATGCACTGTTCTGGGAAAAATCCTGCATTACTTTCACTTGTCCCTGGTTATGCACACCACTATGTACCCAACTCATTGGATAAGAAGTTTCGTTTGGTGTTGTCAGAATTACGTGATGAGAATTTTGTAACAGCAGACGAGGATCATTTGTTAGAACATTGTAGAGAAGTCTTCAAAACATTAACTCTTAATGATGAAGTGAGAAACCAGGCCAATAGCAGAGAATGGCACCGATTTAGAATTGGACGGATAACAGCTTCTCGCATAAAAGCTGTTTGTCATGCTTCAAATGAAAAGCCACCCCAAAATTTAATTAAGACAATTTGCTACCCAGACACGGTAAAATTAAATACAAAAGCAACCAGATTTGGATGTGATCATGCAAAAGAAGCACAGAAACAATATATAGACATGATGAGGAAAGAACATGAAAATTTTTGTTAAAGAAAATGGACTAGTTTTAAACAAAAAGTATCCTCATCTTGGTGCATCACCTGATGGGTTAGGTTCTTGTGACTGTTGCGGGGATGTATGCATTGAAATCAAAATGCCATTTCTGAAAAAAAGATTCCAAAATTTATGATTCATTTGAATGTTTGGAAACTTTTGGAGGACAATTAAGACTAAAAAGGAAGCACCAGTATTATTAACAAGTACAGTGTCATCTGTTAGTATGTGAAAATGAGTTTTGTGACTTTATTGTATGGACAGAACTAGATTTTCACTGTGAAAGAATTCCAGTTGACAATGAATTTTGTCAAAACATGTTGATGCATTACTGGCTCCTCTTTCATTTGGTGCAGAATGCCCACACAAGCTCAGGCATCTTTCACCACATGCACCACGGAACCAGTATTTTGCAATACTCTGTTAATAATCTTTACTTATTGCCCAATGTTTACCACTATTGTCTGATGTGATAAATATATATCCAGAATAATTATAAAATATAATGGGAGTGCAGCATCCCCTAAAATCTGGTGATATTAACCCTGCATTACAAATGGCAGCAGCATGCAATTTTACCTATGTTAGCTCTGAAATTGCAATTAACCAAACGTTGTATAAATTTTTTGAATGGTTGCTAAACTTTCATGATTCACAGTATATTAATGATGCTAAATATAGTTATAACTATATGTCGAATAAGTGAATAATCAGAATTGAATATTTTGAATGACATTGACCATAATAGATGCCAGTAAGTTTTTCACTAATTGCAAAAACAATAATAAACACTTCCGCAAACATGGAAACTAAAAGAGATTCTGTTATAGTGATCGGTTATGAAGGTCAGAAACAGTGTGTACTACTACTTGGCCCTGAAAATGGTAATAAATACTATCAGGAAACTGTAGTCTAATTCAACAGTTATTATTGGTAGAAACAGTTCTGACGTCTAAGCAAGATCTAGTGATTATATCCGTTGGGGTCTGCTCTTAGTCCGATAAATTAGCCCCCCCCCCCCAACACGTTTTGATGGACGATATGAACTCACCCGTTTCATTAAAATGCTCAATTGCCGCATCAAATTTGTCCGGAACATGCCAGCGTATAGTTCAGACACTTACCGGTACACGGTAACAGGACCATGTAGCCACTACGTTCGAAATGGCCTCATGACACATGGTTGTGTTATTCCACGTGGATTTACAAGGCGTCAAACACAGAAATGGATAATAATAATAATAATAATAATAATAATAATATTTACATATCGCCAAAGCGACGCGAGAAATACCGGTAAGTGTCTTAAATGTACACCGATGTGTTGCGAGCTACATCAGACCAAATGAGAAATGGAACTGAAAAACTGAATTCCAAGATAGCAAACCTCTAAATTTCTGGATAATTTCTTCTATAATTCCACGTTCCCGCAGAAAACTTGAAAGTTGATCAATCCCCAACTGCCGAACACTTTCTTCCGCCATGCCGTGTCACTCGAAAACGCGCGCGCGCAAATCTCACTGGATAACTCTAGACAAAAAAAAAAGATAACCCGTTAAAGTTCTCTCCCCTGCACGTTGATTCGCCGCGATTTAGACCGAAAAGACGGAGGCTTTAGATGTGATTTAAATATTATGCATTGATTTTTTTTTTCTGACACCCCTACATGTGATTTCTGATTTTTTAACACAACCCACACCTGAAGTGATTTTTCAAGCCAACCCTCCACTATCAGAATATAAATAGTTTCAAACATAACGTCCTACATATTGTTTTTTAAAGTGCCGTCCCCGGGGGTGGGGGTGGTGATATGTTTTACTGGAACAGCCCTAAGTGTCATTTACACTTTGAGAAAACAATGGAAATTTTTAGTACATGAAGACAAAACCAGTGTGAAATACACATGTATATTAACAAATTACATTCTGGTTACATTTGTGTAATAAAATCCACAATAAAATATTGCATCAGTCCTGTCCTGATTTTGAAAAACATTCACTATGATATTCATTGTCGGTATCATCACATGGTTGTATAGTTGTTATTTACATGCTTCAAGTACATGTACTTGGCCTTGATTTGGTCAGTCTGTTCCCATGTTATTGAGGCTACCAAAGGGATGGGGCTATTCACAGAGAAATGAAAACCTGTCAGCAAGTTGGTTAAAGCAGTACACGTATTCTCCACATATACTTTTGTATCCGATGATATGCGGAACTTTAAAGTGCTTTAACTAATCACATTAAAAGGTCTTGGAAATGCATGATCACACTTATTTAGACGCAATTAAAATTATATATGGGATGCAGGAGCATCAATTTGCTGGACGACAAATTTAAGAGCGTGCTAGTCCTGCTTCAACCACCTGTTGAGTGGGATAATGTGTTGATCAATTTGATCATTTTAGCTGTTCTGATATTTACAGTTAGAAAATTCAGTGGCTGAAAGACCCACAGATGTACATGTTGTCATTGTTAGAATACATCTGAAGAGCATGACCCACAAGCTAGGCGGCAAGTTCAATTCATGACTTGCTGCATATTGGTGAGAAAATATGCTGATATTAACAAGGACTGATTTCAAAGGTATAATGACTCATTGATGTACTTGTTTATAAGAGTACTTCAAATGAACAACTTGAGTTTCCATTACTGTTCGTTTCCATGTGTAGCAAACAAGTAGTGCATGTGACCTCAAAATCAAGACGTTGAGAGTTGGACAAAATGCTGTTTGCAAATTAAGATAAGGTTAAACAGCAAATTGATGAAGAGAGCACTAATAAAATTCAACAGAAGTTGCCAGAACTGACCCTTCACATTGACCACTATGTATGATGCCTAACTTGGTGCATGGAATAAGACCTTTCATTGGCCTGACACAATTCATTCTTACTCAAATGGACAAACAAGGGCTACATGTCAGTGCTGTAAAGAAATCTGAAAATTAAACTCGGGCATTAACCACTGTTTCTACTCGTCTGGAAATAGACATTTGAGGTATGCCCAATTTGCTTCTGTTAGGGGACTCTGACACGCCAATCCTCCTGTTTTTCACGAGAGACTCCCTGAATTTGTATCTGCACCTCCAGCAATATTATTTTTTCTCTTGGGAAAAATTTTTTTAGTCAAAAGAAAATCTGGGAAAATTATTTCATTTCACGAAAAATATTTTTGAAATTCCCCAGCGTGTCAGACTGGAAATGTGCAGAAAGTTTTTTGAAAACTTTAATCCATATGGTTGTTGATCTCTTCTACAATGTTTAAAAGAAAGGGAGATTTGATTGAAGTTAGAAAGTCAAAAAAGTATAAAACTTCTTTCCAAGCTTCGTACAGCCTGGAATTACTATCCCTTACTCGTGGTAGTGATAAACATACCACGTTCTGCAAACATGTTTCATTGTTGCTTGTGGTGGGCGCGATGATTTATGTCGACATCACCAGTCACAAAAGTGAAGTTTTTAATCTTACTGTTTATTTTTATGGTCTTAATTTTATGCTGCAAATTGTAATTTGAATGCCACCATTAAAATTATGATTGCAGGGCTCGAAATTAGCAGAAGTACGCTAGCCAGAGGCTAGTAGATTTCCTGTCGGGCTAGTAACTATCATAATGTTATTAGTCCGATGGGCTAGTAAGTTTTGTTTATCAACAGTCAGCGTTTGTTTACTCAATACCCCCAAAAAGACACGACTTCAGCATATAATCGTAGAATCGGCGCAGTGACCGTTGTAAACACGGCCATAAAATAACGTTTAGCATGAGAAGATGAAGTCAATTTCTGCCTCAGAAATGTGATTCTATTACAAGAAGTCGACTGATTTTGTGCATTTCGGTTAACAGCTCCAATCACGATCCTGTCATTGAAATAATTATTAGAATTCGATCAACTTATTATGATCAAATTACTGACACATCATTTCCATACAACTACTTTTTCTTTGACAATAAAAATTGTTTTTTTTTAAATATATTTCCCATACAAGACTGAGCAAATAATTGAATATACGTGGGTGGAGATATCCAAGTAGAATGCCGCACATTTGTTGGGATATAAAATCTCTCGGCATGGTCATCTAAGATTTGAAAATTTTCCGCTTATTATTAATTTCAACAATACATTGAGATCCGATTAATTGTTAACACTTACTAAACTTGCGCTATTAATGATGAGACCGTAATTGGAGCTGTTGAATGCAATGCGCCAACACAGATGGCTTTGATTGATGGGAACACACATTTTCCAAGGTCAAACTAACATTATCTTTTGATGTTAATATTTTATAACAGTGTTTACAATAGCCACTGCTTTGATCCTGTAGAAGTCAAGACTTTATTAGGGAGATGCCATTTACTTCGAGGGGGTGTGTACAAAGGCGCGTGTTTTGAAACGCATGTCTTGTTCAGACTTTCTTATATAAAGTACACTGCCATTCCTTGTTTTACTTTAAATTAATCACGTTGGAACTCCCTAGTAGGAACTCTTCAGTGCATCTTTTGCGCATGCGTTAGCTGCCGCTTCAACTTCCGTGGGCTACCCATTCATCAGCTGTCAAAGAATGCCTCTGGCAAAGACCCGCAAGTATTGTTGCATTTGTAGCAATTTCAGAGGGAAGGAAGTAGATGGGAAAACAATATCATTGCACAGATTTCCTGCAAGATGTAAACTACGTAGAGTTTGGCTTCAGCGGTCACGGCTAGTACGGAAAGATTTCACTTACACAGCGAACAGTTACATGTGTTCTGACCATTTTGTGAATAGAAGTGGGCCGTCAAAAGAGCATCCAGTGCCTTCAATTTTCCCAAACAAGGAGTTTCAAACGTCGGTAAGTGGCTACATTGAGATCTATTATGCTCCATCCATTTTTAAAGAGATGCTATTCTGTGTTTTTTAATCAGCTGTAATCAATAGCATTGTGTATGCTTTTTAACAAATAGTCGTATTCCATATTTAACTTATTTAAGTGTACTCCTCTCTGTGATGTGTTACATACATATGCTCAGAGATAACAAAAGTTATGCATTTGTGAGAAGTCTGCTACTGCATTGTAGTTTAATTTTATGTTGTAATGAATTTTATCAACAGTTGTATTGTCTTTAAATCTGATGTTGCAATTGGCACTGTAATGTGTACAGGTGCACAGTTACACTTCAAATATAGACTAACTCTCTACCCATCCAGTACTTAAATGAAATGCTGTAACTTACACCAGCACCAACTTTTAATATGTGCATGCTACACATGTAATATTAATTAACTGTTATAAAAATCATGTTTATATTGTTATAATTATTTAATTTCAGAATCTGGAGAGTGAAACTTTGGAACTTGCCAATAGTGACTTTCAACTAAATGCAGATATGGAACAAGGTGACATTGCTGAACAACAGAGTGATGACAATGATGATTCAAATGATATTTCAGAACCATTTATTGCACAACCAGCTACCTCCAGGCGTCTCGGTTCTGGGCGAGTCTCTCCAGCTGTCCCCACGTCTTGCCCATCTTCTTTGCGTCTGCATCTAAATCACGGCGCCAGGTGTTTCTGGGTCTTCCTCTCTTCCTCTTTCCTTGAGGGTTCCATGTGAGGGCTTGCCTGGTGATGTTGGGAGCAGGTTTGCGGAGGGTGTGGCCAATCCATCGCCAGCGTCTCTGAAGGATGTCATTCTCCATGGGCTGTTGCTTCGTTCTCTGCCACAGTTCGTCGTTGCTGATTCTTTCTGGCCAGCGGATCTTGAGGATCTTCCTGAGGCAGGTGTTGATGAAGACCTGGATTTTCTTCATGGTGGTAGCGGTGGTTCTCCAGGTCTCTGCTCCGTACAGCAATATCGGCTTCACGATGGTGTTGAAGACCCTTATCTTGGTGGTGATGTTAAGCTGCCTTGATATCCATATGTTCTTCAGCTGATGGAAAGCTGCCCTTGCTTTGCCGATGCGTGTCTTAACGTCTGCATCCGTTCCTCCCTGCTTGTCCAGGATGCTGCCAAGGTAGGTGAAGCTATCCACCTCCTCCAGCGCATCGCCTTCCTCTGTGATGGGTGTATTGCTGGATGCATTTGTCTTGAAAACCTTGCTCTTTCCTCTGTTGATGTGGAGGCCCAGGCTGGCTGAGTTGTCCGCAACAATGCTGGTCTTTTCCTGCATCTGTTGTTGGGTATGCGAGAGGAGAGCCAGGTCATCAGCGAAATCTAGGTCGTCCAGCTGTTTCCACATCGTCCACTGGATGCCGTTTCTTGTTTGGTCTGTCGATGTCTTCAAGACCCAGTCGATGGTCAGCAGGAAGAGGAATGGTGATAGAAGGCATCCTTGTCTCACCCCTGTATTTACTTCAAAGGCATCAGTGAATTGCCGGCCGTGGACGATCCTACAAGAAATTCTTTCATAGGACTTCCTGATGATGTTGGTGATCTTTTCCGGGACTCCATAGTGCTTCAGTATTTTCCAGAGGGTCTGCCTGTCAACGCTGTCGAACGCTTTCTCATAGTCGAGAAAATTCACGTAGAGTTGCGAATTCCACTCCAGAGACTGTTCCAAGATGATGCGCAGTGTCGCTATCTGGTCCGTGCACGACCTTTCCTTTCGAAAGCCAGCTTGTTGGTCACGGAGATGCGGGTCAACTGCCTCTTTCATCCTGTTCAGTAAGATGCGGTTAAACACCTTCCCCGGGATGGACAACAGCGTAATCCCCCTGTAGTTGGAGCAGTCACTGAGGTCACCTTTCTTAGGTAGTTTGACGAGGTAGCCCTCTCTCCAGTCTGCTGGTACTTCTTCGTCTTCCCATATCATGCAGAAGAGCGGGTAGAGGAGCTCCACACTGGTTTCCACGTCCGCCTTCAGCGCCTCTCCTGGAATGCTGTCCGGTCCTGCAGACTTGCCGCTCTTCAATTGCTTGATGGCGCTGCGAATCTCCTCCTTTGTCGGTGCACCGCACTCTATTTGCAGGTCACTTTCCGCTGGCGGTACGTCTGGTGGGTTTGCAGGCGCTGGTCTATTTAGCAGTTCCTGGAAATGCTCAGCCCATCTGGTCTTCTGTCCTTCCTCGTCTGGGATCGCTCTTCCATTCCTGTCCTTGACTGGTCTTTCTGGCTTGGCAAACTTTCCTGAAAGTTTCTTGATGGTGTCATACAGGTCTTTGGTGTTGCCATGGTGAGCTGCTTCTTCTGCTTCTGTTGCCAGCATCTCTACGTAGTTTTTCTTATCTTTCTTGATGCTGCGCTTGACGCTTCTGTTGGCTTCCGCGTACTCGTCGTTTGCTTTTGCCGTTCTTGTCCTACTGTTGTTTATGGCATTTTTCTTCTCTCTTCTTTCTTGAATCTTCCTCAGCGTCTCTGTTGAAATCCATTCTTTGTGCGTGTATGTTTTGGGGCCCAGTACTTCTTGGCATGTTGATGTGAGTGCCTCTTTCACTATTTTCCATCTGTCTTCTATGGTCTCTCTTCTTCACGCAGCTCTTCTAGAACCTGGAACTTGTTGGAGAGGGTGATCTTGAATTTCTCCTGTTTGTTGTTATCTCTCAGCGCCGTGGTGTTGTAACGACGGCGTTGATTGGAGCATCCTGTCCAGTTTCGCTTGAGCTTCAGCTTCATCCAGGCAACGAGTAGATGATGGTCTGAGGCAACGTCTGCTCCTCGCTTAACGCAGACATCCCGAAGGGAGCGGCGAAACGTCCTCCCGATGCACACGTGGTCTGTTTGGTTTTCCGTCCGCAGGTCTGGTGACACCCAAGTTGCCTTGTGTATCCTTCTGTGGTTGAAAACACTTACTCCGATGACCAGGTTGCTTGTGGCACACAGGTCGGCAAATCTCTCTCCGTTGTCATTCATCTCGCCAATCCCATGCTGCCCCATGATCTCCTCGTAGCCTCGGTTGTCGCTGCCGATCTTAGCGTTGAAGTCACCCATGACGATGATGATGTTTCTCTGTGGTCGGTCTTGGATGATGGTTAGCAGCCTGTCGTAGAAATCATCCTAGTTCCTTACAGCACAAATCGTTGATGTACAGTGATTACAAATCACATATGACATGGAAAAGGCTAATTGGAATTAGTCCAGCAGGAGTTGTAACATTTGTATCAGATTTGTGGGCAGGGAGTGCAAGTGACAAACAAATTACTAAAGACAGTGCCCTGGTTGACACGTGTCAACCTGGAGATGCCATTATGGCAGACAAAGGATTCCTAATTTCAGACATCACAACCCCAAAAGGTGTCCATCTTATCATCCCTCCATTTAAAGAAAAGAAAAAACAGTGCTCCAAAAGAGAAGTGCAACAAACACGATCAATTGCAAATCTTCGTATCCATGTTGAGAGACAGATGGAAAGGATAAAAAAATTTAATATTCTTAAAACTGTTATGCCTTTAAATATGTCACAACAAGTAACAAAGATATGGAAGATATGTACACGATTAACAAATTTACAGCCACCACTTTGCAAATCAAATTAGTATTATATTACTTTAATTTACATGTATTACAGCAGTCTGTTATGATTACATGTATATGCATGACATTACTTTAATTTACATGTATTACAGCAGTCTGTTATGATTATATGCATAACATTACTTTCAAAATTTTTGACTTTTAAAAACACCTACATATATAACAACACATATTTTAAACTCATTTAGTAAATATGTCAACTGAAGTTTTCATAAAGAAAACATTAAACTCTTCAGTCAATATTGTTGTGTCATATTTTATTCCAATGTCATTGAGTCCATAAATTACTTGAAATGTCACCGTATGTCATTAATTTGACAATCATGTTATTTCTCTTTCTCTTCATCACTGACCAAATGGTAGAGAGGAAGACCTCTAAGCACACGTGTGGTGTACATTTCAGGAATAATTCCTTTTAAGTAGAAAGAATTTAGTTTTTCTACCATACTATTCCAGAATTCTACATTGAATGGAATGCGTTGAACAGATGGTGGCTGCTTCAAAGTCCAAACCACAAAATCACACCAGTTCTTGCCCGTAATGACCATTTGTCATTGCACTTGAAAATAATATGCGTGCTTCCTTTTTAAGATTACACTGCCATGGAGGTCTAATGTGCAAAAGAAATCTGAATCTTGAGCACATTCACTTGGAGATTTCAATTTCCATTTGTCGGATGCTGGACACTTTATTTCCAGTAACCCTGTGGAATCTTGACAACAAGGATCATGAACAACTCCATCTGGAGTTGCACCTAAATGAGGAAAAAGTGTTAACATAAAGTCCACACGGTGTCACATGAAGATCTGAATGAGATTGTGTCATGATCTTTATGTAAGTTCTCAGGGCTACAGGTTCATGATCCCTACCCCATTTGACATACTTGTTATCAAATGATGTATAGCCCATTATAACTTTTACTAAATTGTCAGGTTGAGTAGTTTCTTGACGCATTACCACTTGGCCAAACTTTGAACTTGTTATTCTCCCTTTGTGGTATTCCATCCATCTATTGTTAGTATACTGACCTCTCGTTTCAAGTTCTATTTTGACACATTGTTCTTTAGAATATGATGTTTCTGAAGTGATTATGAAAATGAACTGTGGCACTTTCAGAAGATAAATCTGTTTGATCGGAAAACATGAAGTCAATGTTGTCATTGAGAGCAGGTATGATATCTTCTTCATCCTTGATTTTCTCAAAATTGGTTAACCATCCAGCTTTGGAGTTTAGCTTTAAAAGCTTTTGTCTAAACCTTTCAACATTAACTGTTGGTTTTAATGATGGCTCCTCAATATTGTATGGTGAGCGACGAAAGGATAAATCCTTTGATTTCTTAGGACTAAGACGTCGTTTCCTCGGATTATTCCATTTTGATTTGGCAGAAGTCGAAGCATTTGTTCCATCTTTGTTCTTTTCATATATATCCACCAGTGCATATAACATTGCCCCAATATGATTGCAGGCTTCACCCAGACTGCAAATAACAAAGTCAAGAAAAATAACTGGTGTACAAGGGCCATCACTGTTATATTGTAATAAGTGATTAAATTTAAGTAGGGGTAGGGTAGGGTGGAATATGTTGTAAATGCATAGCCATATATTTATTTCTATTATTCCAATTAATTTTTTTAAGTATAAATAGTGAAGTATGATGCACATGTTATAATTATTAAGCAATATATTTGGGTATTTATTTTAACCTGCAACATGGATATTTAATGAACCCCAAAGTACAGGATATGTAGATTTATATCTTAAGCCAATTTGAGAAAATAGGAAAAGTTGTCTTTTTTCTTTAACAAAAGATTTGTGTGGCATCCATGCTTGACATTAGCTGTTAATAAAGCAAGTATCACAAGATAAAATATATAAAAATGAAATAGTTACCCCGCTGTACAATTGCAATCTGCTGAATTCACATTTCCAGTGACTTTGGACAGAATGACCCATACGGTATAATCCTTATCACTGGTAGTGATGGTATCACTTTACATCTCACGTAACAATGTGAACATTCCTTCGAAACATGGTTAAATTCAACATTGTGGACGTGCCGGTCTTGAAAAAACACTTTACTCTTCAACTGTCGCTTTGCCTTCATTGTCAAAACTAAATAATTATAAACATCATTATCTGTAAAATTAGAAATGTTACACAGATCTTTCGTCCAGTTATTCAATGACGACGGCAATGGCATTTTCTCGCCAAGAGGAGTGACCAGTTTCTCGGTTGTCCTTAAATTGTGTCCCTGCTGATCGTTTAACGAAACAATTTACATCTTGTAGGCCCAATGCTTTAATCCCCTTCGCTCGCTTGACTAATTCTTCTTTTCTCCCGCTAACATTCTGCCCATGCTGTCTCAGGTAAGATTTAAGTTCCGGGATTTTACACCTTTCCAAAGCGTCATCGTTTAAGTAGCTCATTGTAGCATTTAATCTAAATCGATAAACATAGCCCCCGGAAGTTTATTAAGCGATGACATCGCCACCTATATAAGGGAAGTAAGTTACTTATTGGAAAGGCCTATAAGACTGGCAGAATGTGGCGTTTTAAAGATAGTGATCCAGCCTCCGGAAAAAGAAAAAGTTGAATGAAAATGAAAAAAGAGAAGAATAATTCTCTTGGTATGGAAAATCGTAATCAGACGTTTCAGAAGACATGGACAAAGGACAGGGAATGACTGAATTATGAATACAAGAACGTTTTGCGGTGTAACTGGAGTATGGAATTCGCCAAAACAAACAAAGAAAACATCCAGTTTTGTTGTGGGTTGTTTCAAACATTAAAATTGAATCCGAGATGAAAATGGTGAGGAGTGACTGAAGATCTTGTTTGATACCTTGGGCTCTGCCTGACCTACTCTTTATAATCTTTCATACAAATGACATTCCAACAAATGATCCGTCACCGGCAATATGTTTGTGGAATGTTTCAAAATGACGAGTAAGAAGACCAGAACAAACCCTATATGGACCCAGAGTGCAGGTGGAGGACGAAAAATGACATTTGGATCCCTTTCTGGAATTGGATCCAGATTATCTTGAGAAACAAGAAATGTTAATTGACTGATTCATGATTTGAAGTAGGATTTATACTTCTGTCCCTCTGCATGTCATATGATAATGCTATTTATAAAACAAAATTGTTGTTAATCTCAGTACAAGTGTGTGACATAGTTTTGTGGACAGGACTAGTAAATGTTTGGCGGGACTAGTAAATTTATCAGTATACTAGTCCTTCTGGCTACCAAGAAATTGGTGTTAAATTTAAGCCCTGGATTGTCATTAGCCAAACTAATACAGTCCTACCCGTTTATCTCGACATCCTCGGGCCAGAGGAAATATTGTCGACATAGGCGGATGTCGAGATAAGTGTTGAAGGGGGGGGGGGGCTGAAAATAGATAAAATTTAAAATTCGTCAGCAAAGGGTGACCCGTCCTCAGTGAATATCATTTACACTTTGAAACTTTGGGGTGGCTTTTCATTTGAAGCACGACAAACAGCTTTTATGCGAGAAGCTGTTATCCGTCCAATTCTAAATCGGTGCCATTCTCTGCTATTGGCCTGGTTTTTCGTTTCTAATTCAACATTTCTCACTTCATCATTAGGAGTTTAAGTTTTGAAGACTTCTCTGTAATGTTCTAACAAATGATCCTTGTCTGCTGTCACAAAATTGACTCCAACACCTTATCATGTGCTTCAAATTCTTCAGTTGGGGACATCGCTGGTGCATGTGGAACAACTGATCAAAATATTTTAATTTGCATATGTCAAACCCTTTACAATTCTGATAAGGATGATGTTATTGGATGTGATGATGAGAACTGTCCATATATGTGGTTTCATTTTAAATGTTTGAAAATCAAAAGAGTTCCTAAAGGTGCATGGATATGTCCATCTTACAGAAAAAAAATAAAATAAATTGTTTATTTCTACTTGCATTTTTTAAAATTATTTCTATCAACTGACCTGTGAAAAGCCTATTTATAACCAACCTATACTCGACAATAATAGTATTTCAAGGTTAAAACAGTCATATTACCAAATGTACTTGGTGTAGTCTGTGTTTGACTTGAACTGTGGTGCTACTGAAGGGTAGACATTTCTTGAAATGTCCCATTCTACAATCGTTATATATAGAGTGTGATTGTTACAGAAAGTAAACAAACTGAAAATAAGTGCATATTTTAATCAAATGGAACAACAGACTCACATAAATTGGTTAATGCACAACAAACACAAACAATTTCATTAATCAGTGGATCTTGTCCTTCACTGAAAGCAAAAAATCAATTGGCAAAGTGTCTTGTAGAATTGTGTATTTGTTACGCACAAGTCCTATAACCCTTTCAACATGAATTCGCACATGAGCAATTTTTCTAGTAGACTCAACCTCTAATGGAGACAGCTGTTTTTTGCCCTTGGTAAAAGATTGATTTTTTTCTCTGCACACACGTCTTACACTTTCGGCAATGTCAAATCCTCTGTCAGCAAGAATTAAATCACCTGGCAAAAGTTTATTTAAAATTCCACAATTTTCAGTGATTTTTTTGTCACTCGATCGTCCACCCCATGCTTTTGACAAAAATGAAACTGTGTCTTGTGGTGCAACTCCGATTAAAAATTTCACTGTGTTAAGGTGTTTGTAATTAGACCAGGTTTCTGCTCTGGCTGAAAGGTTAGATGGCCTTTCAATGAAAATTTCAAAGCAATCAATAATGATGGCAACTTTAAGTCCAAAATGTTTACGAAATTCCATGGGCATAGTCATGCACAGTTGTTCTCTATCTGGCCACAATATAAACCCCTTCATTCTTTCATTCATAACATGTATAACATTGATAAAAGTTCTGGAGACAGTTGCCTTGGAAACATTAAATCTGTTTGCGAAGTCCTGAACAGACAAATTTAGTCTTAAGCGCATTAGAACAAGAATATACTTTTCAAACTTGGACAAAGGGCTTCGGCTACTCTCCGCAATAAATGGTTCCAATAATTGAAACACTTTCATTAGTGTTATAAATCCAGTTAGACCTGTAAGGTACCTCACCTTTTCCTCTTTGCCCTCAAATGACTCGGGTGAATATTTAAAATCATTTAATTTTGTCTTTAGTTCTATATTTTCTGTTGTTAATCTTTGCAATTCAGTCCTAATGTTTTCCACTGTTACTTTAGGTTGCCCCTCGTCTTTTCTTGAAACAGCATCATCAACCGGATGATCAAGCAAGACTTTTGGATTCTCGAGTTTTCCTAGTAATCTGAAGGGGTACCGTTGTGACTCATTGTTTTCATCTTGCATATTTTGATCGCTGAAGAGATTATGCAGATCAAGTAGGGCTTCAGCAATAACATGCTCCTTCTTTTTAATGGCTCTTTGTTGCATCCTGTTGTACCTGAAAAAATACCACAAAATATATATTCAATGAAGGGGATATATGGTGATTGGGTACATACATGGAAATACTGAAATAAACATGCAATCTTTTAAGTGCGTAAAGAGCGATTTGGTTACTGTTCTTCTCGTGAAAGTTTTTTAAATTGGACGTTAATGCATGTATGGTACTCTTTGCTGTACAGTAGTCATGACCTGTGATGTTGAGATGTTTTCCCAGCATCTTAACAACATAAAGACAAAAACTTCACAAATAATGTAATTGTTTAGACTTCTACTTCTGTTTCATACGAGACAGAAAAACATTGAGGTACATGTACATTTAGTGTTATTGCTTTGTACATGTAGGCTAGCTACACAAACATTTACATATATCTTAAGCTACACGTATAGTATGCAAACCATACCCATACCCCCCACCCCCTTTTTGTCCTTTTCCTCGAGAACAAACTCTTTGTTAATGCAATAACACAAGTTGTAATAAGTAAATTCTCATACCTGTAACAAAATGATCAGAACAGACTTTTGAATACTGCGACGGTGTCCAGTCTTTCCTGCCGATCCTTGCAATCCATTCCTCTCGTCGCTTCGTGGATAATGTTTTTGTCTGTACTCCCTGGTTTACAATAGCTTTTGGGATTGCGTGGTATGATCTTTTAACTTGTCCTTTGTCTGCTCTATAGTGACATCCAAATATTACACACGTATTAACCATTTGTATTGTGATTGTACGGCTTCAGGCGATATAAATATTCAGAATGACAACACAGGTATAAACATCGATAAGCTTGACCTACAAGATGGTGGATAACCTAATGACCTTTGTTTGCTGACGTCACGTGAAATCTATCTATACCCACTACTGTCTAAAGCAGATTGGAAGCACGTGTTCAATATAATTACTCTTCTACCCCCTTGCAGATACAATTTCCCCAATTTAAAGCAGCCTTAAAAATTCGTATATCCATTAGAAATACTTACAATGTTACATTTTTGCAAAGCTGGTGAGATAAAATGCTCCTGGATGTAGTCAAAAATTCGTAACAATTGGGAAGGTCTTGCGAATCATGCTCACTACACATGATGGCAATATCTTTCTATTTCTTTTACCATGGGTCTTTCACACCCAGCGGACAAATCGGCTGTATGCTATGTGTCGGTAAACTGAAAGGACAAAATAGTTCACTGAATGGTATAGTTATTACACATAATGTTCCACCAATTCATGAAAAATGTGGTATTTATATGGTTAATGGTGCATTGGAGAAGGTGGTGGTGTAAAGTATTGCGTGCTCTGTCCCACAATCAAACATTTCAGCTGAATTTGTCATATATTTATCTCCTTCATTTGCAGACCACTTTTTGGTTTGTAAATCCAACTTATCCAAATTGTGCGATATAAAAAAATGTTCATAAAGAAGGATTATACACAGGTTTTCATTTCTCTCCCAAAAAGATTTTTTGTAATGGTGTTGCAACTTTGCAAGATTAGTACTCGCATATGGATCTAGTCGTTCTCCTTTAATCTACCATTTTCTTGAACATGCTCATAAAATGAAGTTTCTAAGACGTGTATATTAAAACAGTTTGCAATGAATCACGCATGGTTTGTGATGCAGGTAGAGGAACATTCTTCAATTTTCTCTTCCAAGATTGACTGAGATTGGCAACAACTATTCTCTTCTTGGTTGGTCATTCGCATACATTTACTACACAAGCACCTGTGTTGGAGAAATGTTAAAATTATTTGAATTTTTTTTTGCCTGTTTGATATTTTAAATATAAATTTCTCTGAAGAACATTCATCAAATTATGAAATGCACATGTCAAAGTCAATAACGTTTGGAATAATACAGGCTATAGAGAATAAAAACCAAATTGCAGCTCCTAAAAAAATCAGACAGGAAAATCTCTTACTCTGAATTTAACAAAATAAAATGGTGATCTGTACAAACTTCTAGCTCCTTGCCCCGTTATTCAATTAGATTTTGTACTCCAATTCAGTTTGGTAATTAAAATTAAAAGTAGTTTATAAACATTTACTGATTTGTTCAAAGTTTAGTTACCAATTTTTTCGAGTAAATGTGCTTCTACACCAGGACGACGATACTCCACTGGAGTCTCCACATCATCGTCAGTGTCAGAATCTGACGAGTCATTTTCATCTTTGTCACACGAAACTATCACCGGCTCATACATGTAAGGGTTGATGGAATATTCTACTTCGGAAATGTCATCCACAACGCTGTCATCGCTGGCAGTAGCCATAATTTAAACATTTAAACACAGCCAACTCATAGAATGCTTGACTGCATTATCAACAATGTTGGTGTGTACACAGTGTATCAAATGACGTCACATCCGCTATTTGTTCAGGGGGAGGGAATTATGATCGGTTTTTCATATATTTCTTCGTAACGAGTAGGAATGAAAGGTACAAATTTTCAAAAAATGAATTTTATACATATAGCAAATTATATATGAAGCTTGAGTGATTTTCATTTTTGCATGTTTGTTCCTTTTAATTTTCAATAAATACATCCGTCTTTGTCCACACAATAAAATCACAATATTCACTACCAGACATACGTATGTGAGACTGAACCTGTGTATAATATGGATGGGTCCTACATAACGTCACACTGACAACTTCATAAGGCAGTGTTTTTATTGCAACGGCATCTTGAATGATAATGTCTTTTATACCAATCGACCTGGAGATGAACACGTGAATGGCATATCTGGATGCAGAAAAAATCCACATGAGTGAATGGAGAATGTGTACTGTCTCTTAGCCAGATCTTGCATTTTTACACCAGATACAATTTATTTGTCTGCACAGAAACTGGTGCATTAAGTTAAAAGATTTCAGCAGAAACTAGGACGGTCCTTCAGGATTTGTGTGGCAAACAGAATGAAGGGTAGTGGATGTGATTCTGCCTTCTCGAACATGGTGCCAAAGTTTGCATTTGCAGGTGGGTCTCTTTCTCAACTGCAACTACTTGTTTCTTAATGTCAATGGAAAGTTTGCTGCAGTTACCTAAATGTTGCTGTATTGCCAAATGTGTATGTAATTTATTGCTACAAATATACATTATTTCTATATGTACTAATGGGCAATCATCGCTAAAGAAAATAACTACATTTCATATTTTAACATACACAATTACACAATATATTTCTATTATTTGTAACATTTCTTTTGTCAAATCAGTTTCACAATAAAAACATATATTAAACCTGACAATAATTTTCCAGAGCTTGAAATTGGTGAGCCTGAATTATTACCTTTTGATAACACCTGATGGGCCCGGCAAAGAATCAAACTGGTCGAAACATATTACACGTATGCAATTTTAAGAACCTGTACGTCATAATCAGAGGGCTTGTACATGTAATGCAATATCTGAAAGTCATCTTTCAGAAATTAGACTAATGTACATGACTCTACAAAATTGCATACATTTGACTCTTACAGGCCATATATTCAACTTTGTGCCAACAAAAGTTCTGAAAATTGCGAACAGGAACTTGAAAAGGTAAAAACTGATTATTCGGAATGAACGTATGATGAAAAAAGTCATAATATATGTAAACTCCATAAGTATTTGTGAATTATTATACATATGGTGATTGGAATAGATATTCCAGATGTGTACATATAAGTAATATGTTTGCCCCGCAACACTGTTCCATTTGTGGCAGGAAGGTGGACGAGATGGCCGACTTTGTTTTACATTATATTACGCAATTCCCAGAAGTATTACTATCCCTTGTGGTTAATGCAGGAAACAGGCCATAAGAGCAAGCTCTTGCCCAAGTCAATCATACTTGTTCAAAAGGCTGTAGATAGATGCCAATATCAAATGTGCATTTGCATAAACTACATGTCAAAGTGTGAATGTCCAAACAAACAAGTCTAAGCATGACCAGATTCATTTCTCATTTGCGCTGAATTTATTCATTACGGACCCACAGGCTCAGTGGTTTAAAATGATGCATATATGAAAAAGACGTAGTTAATTGCTACAAGCATTCGTTGTTACTTCATAAAGGCAAACTACGATGGCCAATTGTTTATTTCACGTAACATTGCCATATTGTCAACATTCTCAACATTCATTGAATTTTATTTTAAGGAATTCTTGCTCTACTGACCACTTTCAAATCTTTAAAACCTTTGCATGCACTTCCACATTGATAATTAACCAAATTATGTGACGTGTTTGAACCAAGGTTTTCTCTTTTTTTAATGAACCTTTCCAGATTTTCGAGTGTTGAGTGGCCTATAGATGACATTCTTATCAAACATCAAAAAAATGATTAACATCCTTTCTTACTCCTAACATATGTCGGTCTGTTTATCGTGTTAGTGGCTAGTTGGCCTTCAGAAATCCAGTACTCTTTTTATACTCTATATTTTGATCTTCACAATGTAGGTCCTTGGATATGGTTTTTCATTTTCCTTTCTTTTAAATTGACTGTACTTTCATATATTAGCGCATGCTATAGTCTTGTCTGATGTTGCTCCAAATGCCCACTACCTTATCATTCTGAGACCATCGTTTTCTTTTTTAGCATAATGTCGAGCTATATCATTTAAACCCCTCCGAATTAATATTTTGACATTTTCAGTTGTGGCATCTTCAAGTCGATCAGCTGTCGTGTTCTTCCTCCGGCTTAAACTCTCTCCATCATTCCTCTAAACAGAACATTCATCATCTTCCTCCATAACAACACACTCCAGATGGAACCAGGAACACCTCTAACAATATTTATTGTTGCAATAAACCATAGGTACATCAGGATCTAACAGACATTTACAAAAATCCCCACCATCAATCACCGTTTCTTCTGCGACAATAATGACTTCCTTGGTGTTCACCATTTCATATACTTTCCCACAATTCTTTTTGAGAGCTCATCTCTATACTAATTTCTTCTGATGATTCCGGTAAAGCCTTTAGGTGTCGCATCTGTTTCTGTCATACCTCCATTGCATACAATATGATATAATCTTACGTCACAAACTCTAACAGTGCCTTCGTTTTGTCGAAACAATCCATTATATTTTTGTTACACCTTTATCGTCATATGCTTCAGTTAGTACAATGTTAGTTACTCTCTGTGACTTTCATACTTTAAGAGTTTATCATGTGTCCTGATGAAGAAAATATCTTGTTATATATAAACTTAGACAAATTATTTTGTATTATAAAGTAAACTTGGTTCTGAATATAGTGTAAAGACTAAATTGTGCCTGGGGGTTAAATTCTAAAGTCAGCAATAGGCAGACTTCAATGTGAAAAATCTTGTACCCTTCTCAGATACAGCATGTTTTCTTTTGTACACCTTAAGAGCTTATAAAGATGATACAATGTAAAATGTAATACCATAACACCTGAATATATAAGACACTGAAATGAACCTGCCAATTTATTACTAATTGACTGGTGTCAAATTTCTTTACTGCAGAATTTGTTTTAGCCTTTCTTTTTGGGAAGCTTCATATTTAACTGTTGCTAACTTCTTGCCATTTTACTTTGTGAACTATTTGTATTTTTACCTCGCTGGTCGATATTAAACCTTTTAGTATTTTTAACTATGTATACATAAGCCATTGTATGGCGTTTACTAGCCTAAAAATCCTGGTGCGCCGTTAAAAATCAATCAATCAACCTTTCGTCACCAATGATTTTGTTGACTCAATGTGCAATCGTTTCTTTTTCTTCTTAACGAGACCCTGGCCCTCTTTATTTTCAAGCTCCATCTTGTATTGTATTGTCGAGAGATTCATAATTCACTAGTCAAATTTAACTTTAAATGTATTTTCCAAATAGGTTTTATCGTATATAGCAATGGTTCATAAAGCGGGGGTGGGGGTGTGGTATGAAGGGTGGGATTAACGAGGGGGTGCTAATGCTGAATAATGTTGTCTCAAGTAGTACTTTGGAGATGAAGCTCAAATATTGGGCGAAAACTCAATATAGGTTAACATATGAGGATACTTGTCACACAAGTTAAGAAAAGAAAATTTTCTTTAAAACGGGTATCATCGCCGTTACAAAAAAGAAGGAAGTGGCAGATGGTCCGTCTGCCCTTGCAAAGACGAGAAAACATCCCCACATCAGGTAGCTTATTCAGAAAGCCATCATCTGTCGACTTGAGGATAAGCAGGGTGTTACATTCGGGTTCAAAGGACACACAAACACCAAGTAAGGGTCCTATCACTTTATATAGAATAAAGCAAAAATCTTTACAAAAGCTAGAAAGAAATAACCAGTGTTCTTTACAGTGCAAAGCCCTGAGTTTAACTACCTGTTCATGCACTCTACTCTTGTTTTAGAAAGGGCTACAGATAATGGATTATAATTAATTTAACATGTGTGCCTTATCAGAAGTCAAGAAGTCCAAGCTCAGATAGCCCTGGGAAGATAAACAACAGATGCTGAAGGTGATGACAGTCTCTGGTATCAACTATCCAGAATGCTGCCATTAATATTCTGGCCAAATGTCTCTACTAACAGGTTGAAATCTGATACAGCACCAAGGGTCACATCATACTTATAACACCTCCCTTCTTAAGAGGAAACTTTATGTTTTCGATACAATACAATTTTATACATCAGAAAAATGATAAAACTTGCATAATGCTTACATTATTACTAACAAGCATAAAGCTTAGAGTCACTACAAATAACTTCTGTAAAAGAGTTTTGAATTCCATCAGTAACCATCCAGAATAGGGGAAATCCAACAAATTGGTTACCGTCTATATCTGCATAAATTCATTCTGATTATAAAATAAAAACAGAACACTTAAGTTTGAAAAATCCTAGAGTCCTGAACTATCCCAGTAGGTTTCTAAGCACTTTTGAAGTGTACTATGCACACCAGTATCTTTTGTCGTTTAATTCCTACACACTTCAGTTACATGCGTGATAATCCATCTGCATTCCCATGTTGTTTGCCGCTCCTGTGCTTTATAATGAAGTTGTAAGGTTGGAGTGCCAAACACCATCTTAGTAGACGCTGATTCTTGCTTTGCATTTGATTCAACCATGTCAATGGGTTGTGGTCAGTCACAATTTCAAATGTCGTCCCTGACAAGTAATACCGTAACGAATCAATCGCCCACACAATCGCAAGACATTCCTTCTCAATAGTTGCATATTTCTGCTCTCGCGGAAGAAGTTTCCGGCTTAGATAGGCCACCGCATGTTCGTCACCGTCCATGGTCTGGCTTAGCACAGCACCAATTGCCGTGTCACTAGCATCGGTCTGCACAAAGAATTTCTACCGAAATCCGGTGCAATAAGGACTGGGGTCTTAATAAGAGCATCCTTCAACATTTTAAAGGATTGGACAGCATCTTCAGTCCATACAAGTATATTTGATCTTCCTTTCTGTGTCATGGAGGTTAATGGTACTGCTACTTCAGCAAAGTTCTTAATGAATTTTCTGTAGTATCCAACCATTCCAAGAAATGAGCGTATTCCCTTTTTCGTTGTGGGTAATGGAAACTCACGCATTGCTTTAATTTTATTTTTGTCTGTCTTAATTTTTCCTCCTAAAATGATATGCCCAAGGCATTCAATCTCAGCTGCTCCAAACTCGCACTTTGACGGCTTTATTGTAAGTCCATCTTCCCGTATGCGTTGCAGCAATGCACGCAAATTTTCTATGTGTTCTGACCAAGTCTTGCTTGACACAATGATGTTGTCAAAATATGCTGCGACATTATGTAGTCCGGACACTAGTAAGTCGATGAGTCGGGCAAAACTGGCGGGTGCCGTTTTCATACCGAAGGGCATAACATTAAACTCATAGAGCCCAAACGGAGTCACAAATGCAGACTTTTGCCTAGATTCTTCAGCTAGAGGGACTTGCCAGTAACCCTTAGTTAGATCTATCTGACTCAAGTAACTTCCATACCCAATCTTTTCAAATAGATCGTCCATTCGTGGGACTGGATAGGCGTCGAATAACGTGATATTATTAAGCTTGCGGTAATCTACACACAGCCGAAGAGTTCCATCTTTCTTCTCAACTAATACACAAGGCGAACCCCATGGACTGATTGAGGGCCGAATGAGGCCTTGCTCCAGCATTTCATCCAATATTGCTTTCACCTCTTTCTGTTGCGCGAAAGGTATTCTATATGGCCGTTGTTTAATTGGTGTCTCCGACGCTGTCTTGATGCTGTGAGTTAAGATGTTTGTTCGACCAGGCCTTGTTGTTAGAACATCCTGAAATTCTTTGCAGAGTTCTAATATCCTCTCGTTGCTCCTTCGACAAGTTGACTCCCAGCTAAACACCAGCATCACCTTCACCTGCTCTTGGAGGAAAATCAATATCCACACCATCGTTCTCATCTGTCTGCATTGCCAGCAGCACAGCACGTTTGTATCTACGCAGTAAATTTATATGATAGGTTACCATACCTCGCCTACCGGGTACCGATATCTGGTAGTTAACATCGTTTACCTTCCGGACCACACGATAAGGTCCCTGCCATTGTGCCTTCATCTTGGATGAACTTGATGGCAAGAGAATAAGTACTTCATCTCCTGGACTAAATTCTCGTGTTTTCGTGTGACGATCATAAAGTGCCTTGATTTTCTTTTGACGACCCAACAGGTTATCTTTGACATGAGCCCCGATGTCAGCCAACTTCTCACGCATTTTCACAACATGCTCCACAGTTGACTTCCTTACATCCTCCTCTCCCGTAAACAAACCTTGTAAAATCTGCATTGGCCCCCTAACTGGCCAACCATACAACATCTCAAAAGGTGCAAATCCAGTTTCCTCATGTGGGACCTCACGATATGCAAACAACAAATATGGTAACATCTCATCCCATTCATTCTTGTTGTCTGTACAGAACTTCCGCAACATTGACTTCAATGTCCCTTTAAAACGTTCTACTTTTCCATTCGCTTGTGGGTGATAAGGTGTGGTTGTAACTCCACGGATACCCACTAGTTCATACAACTGTTTCAATAAGGTGCTAGTGAAGTTGGTCCCTTTGTCTGTTAATATGACCCTTGGAAAACCAACACGGCTAAACAGTTCAATTAGTGCTCTAGCTACACTCGTTGCCTCCATATCCTTTAGAGGAAAAGCTTCAGGATATCTGGTTGCATCATCAATCACTGTCAGAATATATTTGTGTCCAGACTTCGTTCTAGATAACGGTCCTACAATATCCATTGCAATTTTCAAAAACGGTTCTGTTATTACCGGTGGACAAACCATTGGGGCTTTCTCACCTGCAGTACGTTTTGCTGTTATCTGACATTCATGACACGATGTACAATATCTTTTTACATCAGAAAACACTCCCGGCCAAAATAATGATTGGAGAATCCTCTCTTTTGTTTTCTCCAAACCCAAGTGACCTGCAAGGGGTCGATCGTGTGCCAGCTCCATTACCATTTTTCTTAATCCTGCTGGTACAACAATCTGCTCCCCTCCACGCGAACCATCACCAGATTGCCATTTCCGCCGCAAAATAGCATTCTCCCAGAAGAATGCCATTGGCTCCTCCTCAGCCTCTTCCCGCGTAGCAAAGGACTTATCTCTAATAATTTTCAGTGAAATATCTGCAATCTGTAGATTTGACATGTCCGCATTCATTGTTGAAAGTGTGTCAAATTCAATGTCATCATGCTGATCAGTATCTGCTTGCTCGATGCTGTCGTTGACAACTTCATTTTTACTCTCATCCTCACATTGGTGAGTATTTTCTACCGTCCTCTCATCATCGAGTCCTTTTGCCATCGACCTCGTAACAACAAATGACCCTTTCTTACTAAGTATATCCATCCCTAATAGGGCTTCAGCGGCTAAATTTGGAACAAGATCCACTTGTGCTGGTCCCTTATAATACGTTGTGTTGATATTTACCACTGCCAACTGTGCGGTAAATGGCTGACCCACTGCTGTGTATAACGTAACTTGGTGCCCCTCCAGCTTGCAACTCTCGTCAACGAGATCTTCTCTTATTAAGGTCATATCGGAGCCAGTGTCCTTCACAAACATGATCTCACGCCCATTTACACATCCTGTTTGCGAAATAAGCCTTTCACCAATTGTTGGCCTAACGAAACAAGTTGCTGGGTTACCACGATGTTTCATGTCATCTGTTGGACACTTACTTGCAATATGTCCCCACTGCCTGCATCGATAGCACTGCATATTCTTACGTGTGGACAGGTAATTCGCTGATGTTTCTTTCGCTTGCTGCTGTAAGTTCTGAATACCCCTGTTACTATTCCCATTTATGTTCGGACGAAACATATTTTTCTGCCATTGTTGTTGTATATTGGTGGGAATATAATCTTCCGCAGCCTCAACAACTGGACTAGAGCCCTTGTTCCTCCTAATCCACTGTGCTTGATCTTGTGGCAAGGCTTTCAGGAAAAATTCTTCACGGAGACAAATAACTGGTTCGCGATCATCCAAAAAACGCTTTATGTGCTGATCAATTCTGGCCATCAGACCACGATACGTCTCTGTACTCCCCTTCTTCATGCTCACCAACGCAGTGAAATGTTCATGCGGTCTCCTTCCAAAACGATCAATCAGTCCTTTCCCGAGTTCCAGATAATCACCACAAGCTTGAGTTGCAACATATCTAGCCTCACCTGTCAAAAGAGTTCTTAGCTGTAGTACTTTCAGCTCGTCAGACCACTTAGCATGTTTTGCAACTGTTTCAAATTCTGCTAGGAAAGTGACAATATCTTCTCCTCGTTCATGGTCATATGCCTGTAACTTTACTTTAAATGGCATTGAAGATACTTTTTCCGTCACGTTTTCTTGACGTTTTACTCTTTCTAACTCAATTTCCAAACGCTTCATTTCTAATCTTAATTTTTCTCTTTCCATTTCCCATTCAAACTCCTTCTGTCTTAACTCCAATTCTCTTTCATTCTTCTTTGCACTAGGTTTGCGCTTTGTTTCCTTGGGTGGTTGCATGTGCTCAAGGTTAATTTCCTCTTCATACTCCGGAATCTCACTATCTGTAAACTCCATCAAATTATGTGTTGCCGCTTTTCTTCTTGGTCGTCCTGAAGCAATCATTGCTCCCTCAACTTCTACATTATCAGCAACCGACATAATGACAAACTATACGTACTGTAAGTTCTATCACTGTATTCACAGCCACTGGACTACTTTTTCTTTTCTAAGAATGTCTGGGCTTATACGTGTACACTCGTTACAGTGATACACACTTTGCATTTAGCAATTAACAACCGTAGGTTATACACACAGTACCACCAGACACTGCTAATTCCAACGTATTGAATAATTCCAAATAATTCACACAGAAGTATTGGAATCCGTACCGCTGCCACCAAAATGTTACATTCGGGTTCAAAGGACACACAAACACCAAGTAAGGGTCCTATCACTTTATATAGAATAAAGCAAAAATCTTTACAAAAGCTAGAAAGAAATAACCAGTGTTCTTTACAGTACAAAGCCCCGAGTTTAACTACTTGTTCATGCACTCTACTCTTGTTTTAGAAAGGGCTACAGATAATGGATTATAATTAATTTAACATGTGTGCCTTATCAGAAGTCAAGAAGTCCAAGCTCAGATAGCCCTGGGAAGATAAACAACAGATGCTGAAGGTGATGACAGTCTCTGGTATCAACTATCCAGAATGCTGCCATTAATATTCTGGCCAAATGTCTCTACTAACAGGCTGAAATCTGATACAGCACCAAGGGTCACATCATACTTATAACACAGGGTACGAGAAGAGAACTTGTGGAAGATGATCCCAGGAGAATTTGCAGAAACTTGTCACCTCAAGAACCACCGTCATCTCAAGTTTTGGTGAAGATCTCGAGATTTTAGCTATGTAATATATGAAAGGTGACTGATATATGGATGTGGCTAATAATTCCGATTACACTTTATGCACAGTAATGGTATCTAAAAGTGCAGAAAACTTTAATTTTGATAATATATGACCTTACCCACCATATTGTTTATTGGCAGAATAGACTTGTTTAAAACATATGAATGGAAGCATTATTGTTTGATGGGATATTATGTGCAGTTACACCAAAACAAAAAAATGATGTCAAATATATTCATTTGTATATAAATTTGTGCCCGTAGTAAGTGTTTTAACAATGTTAAGGCAAGCCTAAGCCTGAAGGGGATGAATTGATTGATTGATTAATTGAATTATAACGGCGCACCAGCACTTTTAGGCTATTTAGCGCCATATAATAGGTTATATGTTTGAAAATAGGAAGGTTTAACATCGACCAGCGACATAGAAAACCAAATAGTTCAAAGTAAAATGGTGAGATGTTGGTATTTGCCGAACAGTAAAAGTATGAAATCTTTTAAAATTTATAAAAGGTCCTATATCGACCAGCGATATAAAATAACAGATGGTTGAAATTAAAAATGGTAAGATGGTAACTGTGCAAAATAAAGTTTCCCGATCAACGGGAGAGGTAAATGTACTATGTTAATGAAAAAGGATGAAAAGGTATTAAAATGGGACGGTATATATATTGCATAAAACTACACAAGGTCATATCATAAAAGTCAAATTTTTGAGTAAAGATTTACTGCTTTCAGGAACTCTATAATACGAGTGATGTTTATAGTATCAAAAAGTTCTTTCATATCATGCACAATGTAATAACGATCGCGCGTAGGTTGCAAGTCAAAGCACTCTATCAGAAGGTGATTGACAGTGAATGGTTCATTGCAGTAAACGCAAATGGCAGAGTCAACAAATGCTGAAAACTCATTAATAACAGCATCACAACTGATATTGAGCTTTCTCTTGCTGACTAAGGAGTGCATGATCCTTTTCAATTTAGCCTCTGCTTGTGGTTTACTTTCTAAAATGGAAGCAGGGTCAAGGCATGCCATGTCTTTCACTAAACCATAGTGAAGTGGTGATTTTGTGAGGAACTTGTCAGCAAAACAAACAAGAATACTTTTGCATGCATCCTTAAATTCTAAGATTTGTAGCTCACTCACTTTTTTTTAGTTCATAAATCATGGAATCTGCTGCATAGCCGAACTTGTGTCTGGTCACATGATTTAAAGGGTCAATCACTTGAAATGTAACCACGTCTTTTGATGTTTTGATTTCCTCAATCTTTTCTGGGATAACAAACCTCTTTAGGAGGCCTGTGGCAATATCATTTATATCACGATGAGCATATTGTAGCATCGGTGCATCAGTTTGGTAGTCTGTAAGGTAGGGCTCAACATGCTTCGACAGTGAAATAAAAAATGCCAATTTAGGTGCCAAAAATTCATCCTTCAAAAGGGCTTCCTTCACAATCTTAAAGGACTCGGTCTTTGGGTCAAAAACATTTGATTTTATTACCTCATCAACATATTTTCTTATAGGTTCCAACAAATTTAAAGCCCTCTGAGAAACGATGGTGTTCTCTAACCACCTGTGTTTGCAGATCTGAAGAGGAAAGATGGAAGTACCAGAAACATTTACAAAATCTTCTCTTCTTGCTGGTGTGTCGTGCAAAAGCTGGGAAAGGGATCTCAGAATTTTATCTAATTTCCAGTTAACAGCATCCATTGCTGTCTTGCATGCACCATGGACCTTGTGAAGTGAACAACTTCCTGCATTTAATGTGACACTATGCTCAGAGGTCAGAGCAGAATCAATCTTCTTATAAAAAGCCCAATTAACATTCGGCCCATCCATAGATAACTGAATGAAATTATTCAAATTCAGGTTTGCTGTCACGGATTCAAACACTGAGACCATATCTGAGGCAGTACAATGACCTAGGAAGTTTGATATTAAATACCTGGTCTTGATTGTGCCCTGATCCCATAAACGAACATGGAGATCCTTTTGTTTAGTTTGAAGGACATCATTCATGCTCTCATCAAAGAGCAAAACAAACATTTTATCAGATCCTCCAAAAGAGACGTAAAATATGGAGCCAATCCAAATGAAGCCAAATATGATGTTTTCCTGTCTGAGAGAGTGAACTTTTTTTTGCAACTGCACTATCAGGAAACATGTACTGGAATACTTTTGTTATTTCGGCATTTGATGAATGAAAATGCGGTGTTTATCTATTGTATTTAATGTCCAAATAATTTCTGCTTTTAATGTCTTCTTTTCCTACATGATCTTGCATAGGTGCTGATGAAGCAGACACCAATGAGCAGGATGGTTGAGAATTTTGATTTTGTGGTAGCAGTACTTTTCCTGAATCAGACTGTTGAAGCTAGAACAAAAATTCAAGTTTTACATTTCTATATCATTAGGAATCTATTAAATATTATTTACTGTAATTTAAATCTACTTTCTACACATTCAATTTACTGCTTGTCAGATGAGTTTCAACAAAAAATTCTATTTACTTTTCTTTCTTGATTTAGTTTAATCATTAATTTATTTTGAACACACCTTTATGGTAATAAAAGGTAAACATCTTGAATAATTATATATAAATTGTAAATTTGAAATGAGGGTAAGTAATCTTACTGTTAGTTCTGACACAGTTGATTCCCATTTGATACCCTTATAAATACTCAAGTCTCCGATAATAATGACAGAAAAAATTATGCAAAAGTAAAGAGTAATTAAAATAAATATATATCTTAGAAAATATTAAAATAGTGAGCATTTCAGACACTTAAACCCTTTCACAAGTTATTTTTGCTCCCAGTATTTTCCTTTGTTCCAAAATTATTTTTGACGCTATCATTCAGACAGGATAGATAGTTAGATAGATAATGTATATTTATACTCACAGTCAAGACTTTCTTCAAGTCGATTGTGGAGGATACGCTCTTCTCGTTCGCTTGGTGTTTTATTCCTTTTGCATGTATTTTTAAAAGTCACCTGCCATACTCTGACATTTTTTTTTATTTATATCAGATTTGCATTACACTTGTAAAAGTAGTCATACTTGCACAAAAAGATTTTAAAAATTATAAAGTGTAAAGATGATATAATAATTTAATTACTCGCAAAATAAGCATCGCATGCTGTTAACTCCCCTTAGGTAAGATTTCCCACCTATAGAGGACGCCAACCGGAAATGACGTAATTTATCCCCAGAATAGAAAGTACACGCTTCTTCTTGTTGAAAACGAACGCTACAGACTATGGAAGGGAAACTTTTAGATGAAACTATTGAAAACGATTTTACTGTTCAGCCTTATATGTATGAGCCTATGCCATCCAACAACGAAGAGGAAGCCGAATCATCGGATTCTGAGTCTGACGAAATGGATAGCGAGCAACACGGGAACGATGAAGTATTAGTAAACACATTTGCCAAGGGATAACCATCTTGTACACACATGCTTTATAACTTTATAGTCTTCAATATCAAACTGCTACCGCTAAGGGTAGTCCGTGTTCTATTAAAAACTCGGTAAATAACACCTCAGCATTTATAGTATTCAAGTCTGCACTTGAGCTCTCCTGTAAATAAGAAGTTACCTTAGTATTAGAGTCCGTAAGGCGAGCTAATTCGATGTGTTTCCATGTTTTCATGTGTTTTTCCACATCAAATTTACCACCATGACCAATGCTAAAATCGTTTCCGCACAGTCTGCAATGAGCATGATGCTAGAATGGAACGCTGTATTATGCCATTCATATATTCATCTTTGAATCTTTGGAGGACTCGTTGTTTTGCTTTTTTCTGATCCATCTGCGAAATTCTTGGGGAAAAAATGTGCTCTAACATACACAAAGACTAGAATCCATCTTAACATCTGAAGCCATTTAGCGCCAATGATTAGACGTCACGTGATGATGCCCTCGTAGTGTTTGGAGGATTGATTACATTTTGCTGTTTATTATTGACTTTTTCTAACCCATCTGAAATTATTTGAGATATTTTTTGCACTCATAAACGCATTGAGAATTTTTTAATACTTTTTAGCGCAAAAAAACTTCTAGACTGGTTCTGCACTGTACAAAATTAGAACAAAGAGTATGTGCATAATGATTTAAACAAAATAGAAACCAGTCTGTTCTCTCCTCACTAAGCCGCTATAAATAGAATATGAGGTCGAAAGTTTGAAAGTATCTTAGTAACATGATAGTTGCTATAAATAGAACATGAATATTAGGAAAGTCCACGGACAAGTATACTCGTATATCGTAGTTATGTAGAAGCGTGGTATTTTTTAATTAAAAATAAAACAGTATGTAAAAAATAAAGTAATGCTAATAAAAACGAAAAAAAAAAAAAATTTTTTTTGCAAGATGGATATATCGAAAAAGCGTAATCTATAAACGTTAACGCGTAACTTAGTAGGAAAAAGCGTAATGATTACGCCAAAAGCGTAATGGTTGGCATGTATGCTAACGTCTATAATCATTTTCATTAATTTTATTCGAGCCCTGTTTTAAATTGTTGACATAATGCAGATAAAAATTTAAGGGGCCCGACATGGGGAAATCTTAACGGATATAGATTTATACATGAATTCCGCTCAAAAAACATTATAACGTTTTAATTTCTTGTACATGTATATATTTGTAGCTCCACAAATCGCCAAGAAAATGGATCATCCATACCTAAGAAAAGGCTGGATGAAATTGACCCTAATAGCATACATATTCAGAAGTTGACATCTACTCCAGGTACAGGCAGCCATTTTATGGTAGTTCCTTCAGATGTTTCAGAAATGAGCACTTTAGACTACTCGGCCACTCCTATAGCAGGGTAAAACTGTATACAGTCGGCTCCGCTTATATGCATGGCCTTGGGACTGATGCTATGATATGCAATTAGGTGGCGTATGCACTAAACTGGCGTTCATGTTATAGCGTGTATCTGGTGCAGCATGCATACTGATGCGCATTATTTCTCCGAAACAAATCCCCATTTGGCCTAGTTCATTTAAATGTAACGAGATTTGCTCTAGTATCATATGGAGGTCAGTTTTGTCAGTAGATCGAAGAGCAGACTTGTGGTCAGAGCTCCAGTCTTAATCTATTGAATTTAATGACCAGACTGGATCAGATTCTTAACGAGGTTGATGCGAGTTTGTGTTAAAGCTAATGAGTGTTACAGCCGTCAACCATGCTTTGTTAATTATTATGGTTGTCTACTATCCTGCCTCCTGGTGATCAACAGAGAATCAGAGATCTAATGCCATCTTGGTAATATTTACGGTTATCTACTATATCACCTCCTGGTGACCAACGTAGATCTAATGGCTGTGATGTTGATATTAACGGACCTCATTAATCAACTTGGACTGCCAATGTTTGGAATCGGTTTCTTTTCATTTTGAAAAAAAAACAGTTTTTGAGCAGTGCAGTTATCCGAAGCAACTTAACACATAATAATGCATGTTCTGACCAGAAAAATGTATGCAATAATGCGAAATTTGCATATATACGATATGCAATTGTCCGACATTGACATCCATTGAAAACAGTGGTAACAAATCGGGACCAGCACAAAGCTATGCAATAAGGAGTAATATGCAGTTATACAATATGCACATATTTGTAGCCGACTGTATATTGATTTATGTTGTCATAATTTGCTTAATTATTTTGCTTAAACTGAGATTTTCTTTGATACCTTACCATGTGCTCACTTGGTAATGTTACATTGAATAGGTAATCCTTTATGTCCATCAGTTTGCCCATTTGCAGGTCATTTATTTTCTTCTGGTGAACTAATTTGTACACTGGTGGTGAGATAATGATCATCTTTGGTGAATTTTCATTAGGATGAATGCATTCATGCATGTATTTATGTATGTATGTATGAATAGTATGTATGTATGTGTTTATGTATGTATGCATGTATGTTACATGTTATGACACATCAGCACAATATTGTCTATACAGTGGCAACTAAAGGTACATTTAACATGATCTAACAGTGAATTTGTACACAAGTTTACAACGAAATACAAGGGGAGCCGAGTGGTATAAAGCGTTGTCCGTTATGGATCACTGCCATCTCACCTTTGTCTGCATGCGTTCGAATCTCAGATTCAGCCAATGTGGGTATGTGAGAAAGCTTGCCCGTAGCTTCTCGAGGGTCAGTGGTTCTTTCCGGGGTTTTCTGGGTTCTTCCTCCACCATCAATACTGGCCACCATGTATAATCTATATTGTGCTGAAAAATGGCGTTAAACCATAAAAAACAAAACAAAACAAAGAAATACCATTCAAATTATGAACATTAGTATCAACAAGATAAAATATAAATCGTAAAGATGTTAAATTTGTTCAAATGTATAGGAAATAAAAACTAAAGGTCATTAGTTGTGTGTTGTATAAACTCTTAATGGGCTATTGCCAAAATTTAGAAAACAGATGAATTATATGGTACATAAATTACTCAAATGCGTCTGTATTGAATGGCTTCATATTGCAAATTTTATATAATGAAGGAGTCTCATAAATCTATTACTCTTGTTATATTACTATTTTTTTTTTCAGTATGTAATTTTAAGATGTCAGAGAGGTAAAAAAAACTTTTATGTAGTGATATATATGCTCTGGTAATGGTGTTATTAGCAGTTTGTTTAGTACAAATGTAATTTTAAAGTCTTTCTTTCTGATCAGTTTGCTTTATGTCTCGTTTTTGATAATGCGACTTAGTGAATGTGTGGAAAGTACTGCTTTACCTGTTTATTTTAGCATGTTGTCTTATTATTTATTATTCAAGTATTATTGCTTATATTCTTATCTAGCCTTGTGTATGTACATCTATACTCCCTCATTAATCTCTTTGCAGTATACTCTGAGATATGTTTTGTAAAATGCACCTTTAAATTATATTCACATATATTTTTAACTGTATGCTAATGGTGTTTAAAAATAATGACAGTATCATTCTTAATACATACTAATACCTACATGGTAAAGTGAATTTTGTGTATTATTATTGTAAACTTCGATTTATATGCCTATATCACTTTTGAATTATTTTTGTGTGGGTAGTTTTGTTTATGACAGTATCTGAATTCTTTTATATTATTTAAAGAGCCATCCTCAGGACCAACTTTTCTTCAGTGGGCAAATGAATGGAAGCATCTGCCTGCTTCAGATAAAGCAAAATATAGAGAGACTGCTGAGCAACAGAGAAAAAACCTATCAGCATCTATCGATATCCCAAAGCTTATAAAGCACCACCTAAAACTAATCAGTCAGTCGGTAAGTCATGTTTCTTGATTCAGTATGAAGTTGTGTCTGTTCAGTTTGCATAAACCCATGTATGAGGTCATCTTGCAGATCCTGTGAACACTTCAACCTGGAGATAGAGAACCTGTATCTAACAATCATTGATTTATACAATTTACTACTATAGTGTTTCAGATAACAATGTAAATATTATTGATTGCTTCAGTTCTATTTTTAATAAATGCAGTTTTAACAAGCTAATTTCACTGATGATAGGACTGAATTTCATTGAGAACTGATTAGTTTAAATACATTTTACTCATTGGTTGGCATTTTGATTTTGATGATGGTTGTAATTATTTTGTAAACTTTCTTTGCTATTTAGCTGGCAGAATTTGCATGGTAATACATTCTCTCCCATTATTTTGGCCTCTCCATTTTTTCTTTCTTTTAATTGTCTGTGCTCTTACTCTGGTTTTTATCTCTACCGGTCATGCCAGAGACCAAAGAGTTACATCAAGATTGTGATTTTCACCATAATGGCTTGTTGGTCCGAAATTAAAACGGTGCTGTTATCAAGTCCAATAGTGCTACCATCATATCTTGTCATTGCTACTTGTAAATTTAAAGTAATTTGAACATGGAGGGTTTTCATATTAATGGTTGGTAATGTATCCAGTTTGTACTAATGATAATGATACAGACTAGTTCTCAATGTTTCCACAAAATGGATGGCTATATTAATATGGGGATTTCACCATAAAACCTCTTTTGCTAACTAGATAATTCTAAAAATGCAAATCTTGACAGTGGTACATCCCATATGTCTGGCATGATGGCTGTCTTGAAAATATTGTTGTCCTCATTCCCCTTCATGACTGGTAATAGTGAAATGGTGGCTTTTCACCAAAGACTAATGATGTATAAATGGAAATGATTTCAGTTTGAAATCCAAAGTGTTCACAGCAGCTAATTTGATAATCTTAGCAATGAATAACATTAGCACCAGAGATAGTTTTAAAACTTCACAGTCAATGGAAAGAAATAGTTTTATCTTGAATTCCTGAAAATTCTGTTTGCCCAAATAAAGCATCATCTTTTTTTAGCGACTATTCTTATCATGTATTTTCAGTGTGAAGCTCTTAATGATGTGGGGATAAATATTGGTGGCCTTTTTACTGACCATACCAGACGCGTAGGTGTATTTGGAAATATGAGGGCCTACAAGTTTTTCCAAAATTTTGAATGGAAAGATCAGTTTTTAAGCAGCATGATGGGTTTGTACACATAATCAGTTTTATATCATTTTTATGACCAATTTTTCAGTGGCAGAAAATAGATTTGTTTCTTGGCCAAGTTTTACATTACATTGTTACCTTTGAGCAAAAATGCATTACATTAAATGTGTTAGTTTAATTATATCAATGCATATCTGATTTATTTACTTGCTTGCTTATTTATATTTGTTTGCTGAAAGATGATGTCCATTACTTTTAGACTAGGTCCAGATATTGTTTCAAAGGCTACTAGGTTATAAAAGTAAATGCACTATATTTTTTTAAAACCTTTTTTATATACATGTAATTGCTAGGAAATAAACATAGATTACAAATTAATAAGGACTGCTAAAGAAACAAATTAACAAATACAACAGGAATTTGGCTAGTATATTTTGTATTTGTATTTGCAGATGGTTTTTTAAGTTTTTCTGGCAATTACAGCACTGTATACAATTATTTTACACGTTAGATTTAAGATCCATGTCTATTCATTGTTGATGACATTTTGTTTGCCAAATCATATGAAGGCTTTTATGTCATTCAAATCTTGAATGACTGTTTAAATATGTGATTCAGGCTTCAGTTTAATTTTTTAGATTCACAGACAAACTCATCACCAGCAGTTGAAGCAGTGAAGAAAAAATATGTGTCCCAAGTTAGACAGATCTTTAATGACTGCTGGGGTAATATTTGTTACAAATTTCATTTTAGTCATCACTTAACAGTTATTTAGATAAAGAAATATGAATGCATTGTATAGTAATATGGTCATCAGTTGTAATGCAGGGAAAATGTATGTTCACTGAACTTTGTCAGAGTTAACCATGATAGCATTTTCCCTTACTTCAGTAATATGTATCCTTGTATTCTCTATGTCTGCAAGTAAAAAACCCATTAAGTTTATCTTCCTGAATTGTTCAACTGCCAAATGTCAAGTCATGTTTCAATTTTACTAATATGCATGATAAATAAATGTATGTTTTTCTTTACAAAATGTGTGTGATCAAGGTATGACTGATGAATGTTAAACCCATTATCTACATTAAGATTAAGGCTTCAGGTGAAAACCTTTTATTATAAAAGACATATTTATTAAATGTAATTATAAGTTTCAACATCTGAAATAACATTGTACAATTTAATGCTTTGAATACAATTACTATGAACAAATGTCTGTCATTATGTGACAATCTCTATTTCAGCCAAGGCAACAGGAAATACAAAAGTGCCATACAAGACAATAAAGAATAATCTGTACCAGGTACAGATTAAGAACTTGCCTAATGGTGTTAAATTTAGGTAAGTGTTCTGTAGGCTTTATATGAATTCTGAGTAAACTACGGATATCATATGATACCAGGACATGAAGGGAGAAAAGATCCCGCTTGTTCTGCTTATGCATACAAGGAAAATGCCCTAGAAGAAATATTTTATTATTTTTAGTTGCCAGCTTGAGGAGTACTGTTTGAATAGAGAACCTGGTTTTTGAAGAGAAAAAAAAACGCTCGTTTTTTTCACGATACATTTGATGGCTTTTCGCATAAGTGTCCACCAGTGTACAAGTCATCACGTTTCATGTTGTTAAAAAAAAATTTAACACTGAAATATGTGAGCCAACAAATGCTTTTCTTCAGCACATCAAATATTCAGCAAGAGCTATGGGAATGGGTACATTTAATCACAACTTGCAGTTTTTTATGCACCAATGGAGCCAAAAGAAAAATCAGAACTTCTGTATAAAAAAAAATGCATATTAGCCTTCATTCATGTTGGATGATATTCTAACCACACTGTAGTTATATCAGCCTATACAACAGGCTCGATATGCATGATTTACTGTGCAAATATATGTACCATATTTGAGCAGATTATTGTCCCTGCTTATAATATGGATCATGACACTTTTTAACACTATTTTAAAGCAACGTTTCATTTACAAAATGGCTTTATTTATATTGCAAGTTGTTTTGAGAATAAATATGTTGACAGTAGAATAAAATACGTAGATCCTTAATGTTTGCCGATTTTGGATAATCTATAAATATTTTGATATGTTTGGTAAAAATTTCAAATAGTGTTGCGGCTAGCACACGATATACCAAATCTGTTCTTGGCTTAATTACACAGACCAGTGGTAAAACTACATTGATTAGTATTTCATCTTTTTTACAAGACTCTTAAATGCAGTGAACATGTTGCCCCCATGTATTTGTAACCTGTACAAGTCTGTATTTAATTATAATGTGACACATTGTCTCCACATATTTGTTACACGTGTTAGGATTGAATTTTTAGTAAAATAAATAAGATTGATATTTTCTTTGAATTGTATTATTAAAGTAACGTTTTATTCATTTATATTAAAGTTTCTAAAATGTATTGAGAGTAATTTCATTTATTTCTAAACCACAGCTGTATATGTTAATGGAATGAAGATGGTTGCTGTGCAGGCGAAAAATAGGCAATGTATATCGCCTTGTTGTGTAGAACCAGCAAGATACTAAAGCTATACCAATGTACAGTGCTGTGTGGAATTATATTACATGCTGTTTTCGCTGACTCAGCTAGAGCTCCTAGGTTTGCTCAGTAAAGAATATATAATTCTGCAAACTAAACAGATTTCAAGATTACGCATTGGAGAATTTCCAATCCGGTGACTAAGACTGAACCTGGCCTTCTGTTAGTGACGTAAAACAAAATGGTTCTTATCTAATGATGAACAGACATTGCCGCTGGTTTAGTATTAGGGGATTAACATTTGGTCCTGACTTGCGCCTAGCGAGTATAAGTAAGAGGTGTATATTGTCTAGGTCAGTCCCTTATACTTTGAAGCTAGCGGCGTGTTCATTTTTCATTACAGGTAAGAACGGTATATGTTGTAACTTCTTTTATGAATAGATATTTTTAATGTTCGAGATTTTAATCGTAAAATTGATATGTTTGCAACATCGTTAGTGAATTCTTTTATTTACAATATATATATATATATATATATATATATATATATATATATATATATATATATTGTAATAGAATGTTTTATGTTCATATTTAATTATATTTATGTAAGTTTTATGGTAAAGGTTGAATTCGCTACCAACTTCATGTTTTGATTTAATGTTGAAATAAAGTCTTCTTTAAGCAAGAGTAATATCTAGCAATATATTCTAAATCAATATTCTACTTTAAAATAAGTAAAATGTATTCTTTAAATTAATTGTTGCATTAATTAGTTATATTTCATACTTCGGCTATCTTGAAATTGATTGAGAATTAACTATTATATAATATTCTAAGGTGCAGAAGTTATACGAATAAATGAAGTTGGAAAGCTTAATAAGGAAAATGTAATATGTATTTCATGAACTTTTATTATAAAGTTTTTAGAAGTGTTTCTAGAATGTAGTAATATATATGTGTTGATTATTTAAATAAAGTCACTTATACCCTGAAGCTAGTCTGAATTCTTTCTTCTCTCTCACCATGAATATTGACGCTCCTTAACATACGAGTAATTCCTTCTCATAGCAAGAAATGAGAAGGTTATGAAAAGCTAATCACAGCATACACAACCTACATAACATAAAACTTTCATAACAAATGGATGGAGAATATCACAGATCTCTAGACCCTCTCGCAAAGCCAGTAGAGTGATTATTTCTTTTGAAGGAGTGTTTTCATAAAATTAATGGAGAAGAGACTAAGGATAAAACGACATTAGTGGACGAGTATCTTAAATAGATGCAACACGTATAATTACGATCCATGGGAGAGATTGGCACCAACATATTTACGATCGTCAGACTTCATACCGCCAATGTTCGCAGTTTCTTGCCTGGAACAGACACAGCTATTCACGTGACTGATCCGTGATTCTACCTACATACTACATCGCTCATGCTGGAATGTCTTCACAAATTCATAGTAATGTATGCGCCACTAACTACGCTCTATCCAGTTCCAGTGACTCGCACTCCATTCGACTATGGTTCCTTGATCCTACGTAGACAACGATTGAAAACCAAATCCAGTTCTTACGCAGACGACTACCAACTCACCCCACAAAACCACGTCAGCAGCAGCACTTCAGTGACCTCCGCCAGCTCAAAGATTCTTAAAAAGTACTTTACACGGCAAATTAACTGTGTATACATTTACTATCAGCGCCCAGAACATTGTGAGTTAAGCCGTTTAATTCAGTTAATGTGACTCACTACTATTGATATTATTCCTAGGAGTGCAATTTTTCTCTGGAAACACCAGATTCTCAACTACAGGTATGTCTCTTATCACATTAGACATTTTTAAAGGTGATCAATTAGAAAATCCTGTTAAATGGCTAAATCATTTTTTTACAATAGGCTAATTTTTATGATTTATCAGAAGCTAAAACTTTGAATACTTTTCCTTTTCACCTCCAACAACATGCTAAAGTATGGTATGAATCTCTACCTGATAACGTTAGGAACAACTAGTCAAGTCTAGTAACTGCCTTTACATCTAGGTTTCACGCTGACGATATCATTTTAGATTTATCAATTTTTATCAACTCGACAAGAATCGTCTGAAACAGTTTTGGACTATTTAAATGTCTCTTACAAATTGCAAATAATCAAACTATCTCAGATCAAATATTAGCGGTTGAGTTACAGGGTTTAAAACCAGCTATTAAACAAATCGTAATGAATAAAAATCCAACAAATATGGATGATCTACGACAAGCCGCAAATCTAGCAGAGAAATCTCTTGTCGCAACTGAGAATGATGATTGGTCAACACTTAACACAATTTTAGAGGAACTTAAACAACTTAAAGATGAAATTAAAGCAGTCAGCTCAGAACATAACACAGAAAACAATGTACATGTATTGTCTCAACCCTTCGTACGTGCCAAAAACAAACCATTTCGGCTGCATTGCTCTAATTCCCATCATTATACATCGTCTTATCAGAGAGCCAAATTTCCAAACTATTCAGTACATAAATCTCGCGATAACAATACATATCAGTTACCTCGTGATGCGCGCTACAAGCCACAACTACATAGTCATAGGCTATTTTGTCTCAGATATGGAATTTTTTTTCAATCACACGGAAGATTATGTCCTGCACTCGATAAAAAGTGTTAATTGTGTCACAAAACAGGTCATTTTGCACGAGTATGCTTTTCCCCACAACAATATAAATTCGCGCCAAATCAAACGTCATAACCTTGCCATAAACTCGAGAACCACAAATCACATTAGTCAAACCTATTCACAAAAATCTTGTTCCTCTTTTTGTTATAAACAAAATCACAAATGCATTAGCAGACACAGGCGCTACAATTTCTGCCATCAATCTAAATTTTCTTACTCGCGCAGGATTCAATCCAACTTAATTTGAAAATAGGTGTTTTTCTCATACAATCTATGTTATCCCTACCTTACACCATTCAGTCATTTTGGGTATAGACTTTCTGACTAAATACAAAGCAGTAGTGAATCTAGATGCACAAACGCTCTCTTTGCTAGACGATACGGTAGTCATTAATCTGCTGCGCCATCAGCATGGATTGGCACGCGCCCAGCAAAGTACAACGATTCCACCAAACTCAAGTTGTTCTATTTCTGTTAGTATCAGTAAAATAAGGAAAGGCACACCTGTTTTACTATAACCATCTCATATGTCAAACTCCACATTTTTGACAGCTAGAACAATTGTAACGGTTTCGAAAAATAAACCTTGTTCAGATTTTGAATCCTACTCCGAAACCTATACACATACATGCAAATACCGTACTAGCTTATGTAGACGTACTACACCCACAAACCATATTTACTGTTAGTGAGGACACTTATGACAAGAATATCACAACTGATACACCTGACATCGTGGACACACAAACTAGTAAACCACGAGAACCAATTATTTTTGATTTACTCTCTTCAGATTTGTCTGAAAATCAAAAACAAAAACTTCAATTATTTCCGAATTTATATAAAAGTAAAAAGATACCAAAAACCAAAATATTAGATTTTCTTGACAAAATTACTCTTCCAACAATTTCAAATGAAAATAAAGACCTTTGTGATCAAAAATAGAAGTACATGTAATTGAAAAAGCTATTGATAGATTATCCAAAGATAAAGCTCCTGGAATTGATGGAATTAGCGCTGAATTTTATAAAAGATTTAAAACACCATTATTATCAATTCTGGAAAACCTGTATAACAAAATATTTGACTTAGAAATAATGACAGACACAATGATAACGGGAATCATTACTTTATTATTTAAAAACAAAGGTGAAACTACGGACTTGAAAGAACTGGAGACCAATATCTTTATTGAATATAGATTATAAAATACCAAGTATCATTTTGGCTAATAGACTCTCTAAACCTCTAAGTGAAATAATTATGGAAAATTAATCACGCGGAGAAAAAGAAAGACAAATTTCAGACATTTTGTCTATCAAAACTATTATTGACTATATGGAAAACAACCAGCAAAATGGAGCCTTAATATTATTCGACCAAAAAAAAGCCTTTGATAAAATTGAAATTAATTTTATCATTGAAACTCTAAAAAAAAGAACGGATTTGGCTCAAACTTTATTAAATGGATTAAGATATTATACAACCAAATAAAATCTAAAATACAAATAAATGGAGCACACACAACTCCATTCCCTGTCACAAGATGTGTGAGACAGGGTTGTCCAATTTCAATGTTATATATAATTGGGATAGAAACTTTAAACAATACAATTCAAAATGATAATACAATTTCAGGTGTCAAGATACCATTGCAACTAATTATACAAAACTTTTTGTAACCACGTGACCTTTGTTTACTTCACATAATGGAATTTTCATTGATAGAATCTGACAATAATAAACAACCATGTTCTACTATTAAATGAGATATAAAATGAATATATAACACAATATACAAACAATGGATCCATTATGAATGTCAATAACTTTTGTAGAAATTATAGAAATAAGTATATTATACATTGAAACTATGTTGAGAGCATCCACGCGACGTGTTACAAATAATGCTCTCCTTTCACACAGTCGAGACCACGTGACAGATAAGAATTCCTCTACTATGGAATGTCATTCACAAATGTAAACAAGAAACAACATATTTACTATTGAAGACATTACAACTCCTCTTCGCAACTAATTGGAAAAAGTTAAGACTAAATATATAATAACAAATATAGTCATTGTTTTTCTTCATACTTGTGACCAATGTTTATTTCACTCGATGAAATTTCATTGATTGAATTTGACAATAGTAAACAACTACATTTTACTACTAAGGAAAGTATGAAAAGAATACATACCACCAATTTACAGATATTTGTAAATAAAGTTCTTATGGTCACAATACTTCAAAAAGTTCATAAATATGATCCATTATGAATGTGAACAACTTTTGCAGAAACCATTTATTTCCTCGCCTGGTCAAATGTACACCATCTGTATGCACTAAACGGGGCTGAAAAGTCTTATTTCTAACCAGATTTAAACCAGGATTTGCACGCAAAAATCGTGTTTTTAACTCCACACGAATGTAAAGTGCAGCAAAATTGTACTCCCGAATGGTAACTCTCCTTGGTCGTCGTCTTATAAGTGGACAACCCACTAAAACATATCTGACACCCATGTCACGAAACTGACAACATAATTCCTGAATATCTGTTACTATTTCTGCAGGGGGGCTTGTACCCAATCTCATTTTCTCCAACTTGGATAAAAACTATGTCCGGCACTATAGCATATCGTAAACCCAAAAAGGTAGAAGCCCACGCTCTGGATATTCCAAAATATCCTACAAGAAGGCCGGGTGGTCTCATCATTGTATCTGCTACAGAACTCCGTCTTAATCTGTTAATAACGCCATGTCCTAGTATTAAAAGACGCATTTTCTTAATGTTTTCTGTAATGGTTGAGCTTGATATATATATATATATATATATATATATATATATATATATATATATATACATACATATATACTGCATACATGGGTGGACAAGGCTCCATTGCACTATTGTAATGCATTTTCTATAATGACGGTGTTCATCTTCCGACTCAAACCAGCTGTATGTGCTGGGGAGAGACACGAGCATCAACACCACAACCACCACCCTGGACACACTCTCATCGCTAGACTCAATTCTGACCGTTTTCTCTTAAGTGTTTGTAATATTCCTGCCGGATTATCAATCTCCTTTTATGGGATCTCCGGAGCCAGAATTCAGAATTGTTTAAATGGTTATTTGCCTGGACCCCTTCCTGATATTGTGTTTCTACACATAGGAGAAAACGAGGTAGGATACACGTCTCCTCCCGAAATTTGTGTTAGTAGGGGCCTTTTTACCGAGGGAGAGGCCCGAGCTATCACTATCGGACAGTACAATCGGCAAGTGCGTGAAATAAATCGTGAGATTGTGCAATTTGTAAGCAGTATTCCTGGAGTTCATTTCATTGGAAATCAAGGATTCCACAGAACTTTCCTCCATCATGACGGAGAACACTTCAGCTGGAGACAGTTGAGTTGGAGACAAAATATATGCAGGATTTTAACTCTCACGTTTCATTGAGAACACATTTTCAGTTATACGTGAACAAATGCGCCATCTACAATGACAACGATTTACACGTCTAATATTACATCCCAGATATATAATCGTGGCATTAGAGCAACATCGCTCAGTCATTCCATGCGAGTGCGTTATAGGAGCAGAGTTTATTGTGCACGAGGCTGGTAACTTTAAATGAATATATATCTCCTGCTTATTAAACCCTGCAAATATAATAAAATATATTTACTACCCCTAAAATATCGTCATCAGTGCATTATGTTTCTGCATGTATACATTCATTATGTTTTACAGTTTATTCAGTAGGAATGACTACAACCACATAACTAATAATTATCCATCTAGAAAGATAGTGGACCAAACCTACCCTATCTGGAGGCAATTGGCCGAAACCACTTTGGCAAAGATTGTCATTTTCAACAAAAGAAGAGTTGGAGAGGCAGCCCAGCTCCTATTGGAAACATGCCAAACGAGAGTATTGGAAATCAAAGGCCAACGAGTAAATCCTAAACAGTTTGTCATGTGTTGCGAAGAAGCTCTTTTTTCATGTGTTGAGAAGAAGCTCTTTTTTCGGTGCCTTTTCTTTTTCTTTCTCTGCCAAGGCTTTCACAACCTGTTCATTTGAATAAAAATAAACTATTTAGAAGGTAAAAGTACGCCAGCTGAAAGTAAAAGATTTAAATCACCTCCAAAGCAAATACCAAAACACATTCCAGCGCCCATGAATACAGTTATAGAAGGTGAAAATACGCCAGCTCAAAGTAAAAGATTTAAAGCAGTTTGCCCTATATGCAAGGAGCACGTATGTCGCATCATGCAGCATTTACAGCGAAACTGTATGTTTGTTTACTTGAATTTTAACGGCGCACTAGCACTTTTAGGCTATTTAGCGCCATACAATACGTTACATGTTCAAAAACAAGAAAGGTTTAACATCGACCAGCGATATATATAAAAAAACAATAGTTAAATATAAAATGGTAAGATGTTGGTAACAGGAAAATATGAAGCTTCCCAATCAACGGGAGATGTAAATGGTGTTATGTTGATGATAAGATGTTGTAAATAAAAGGTGATATTTGCATTAGATAAAAATATTCTACGTGATGGTATACAAGTTATAGTTTAAAATAGAGATTTACTTCCTTTAGGAAATCTAAAATACAAGTGGTTTGTATTGTATCAAAAAGTTCCTTCATGTCATGTACATTATAGTATTTAACACGCGTAGGTTGCAGGTCGGAACACTCGGTCATAAAGTGTTTAACAGTAAATGGCTCATTGCAAGAAACGCACTCTGGTGGATCTTCACCTTTCAGTATGTGGGAGTGGGTAATGTATGTATGACCGATTCTGATTCTTGCAATGACAACCTCCTCCCTACGGATAGCTCTGTAGGAAGGAGTCCATTCTCCCAGGGTTGGTTTGATGGCATGAAGTTTGTTATTGACTGCATCATCCCATGACGCCTGCCACTTCTGACGTAGGTACTTTTTGATACAAGGTTTAAAATCAGTAAAAGGTAATTTAAAATCCGATGGTTCTTGGGATAGAGCCATCTTAGCAGCCCGGTCTGCTTCTTCATTACCTCTAATACCAATATGGCTAGGTAGCCAACAGTATACTATGTTGTAGGACTTACTAAGCTCAGAGTTTTTGACGAGAATATCGACTAGTAATGGATTATCCAGTTTTCTATGGTGTAGCGACTGAAGTACTGACAGAGAGTCACAGAAAATAATGCTATTTAAAATGCGCTTTTGTTCAATAAATTTCAGAGCAAGGTCTATTGCTCTGATTTCCGCTGAAAATATGGACGCATCGTTTGGCAAGCGCACTTTGGTTATGTGCTTGCCACTAACAAAGGCTGCAGCAACCTTGTCATCAACTTTTGATCCATCAGTAAAAATTTTTGTGTAGTTTTTAAAATCGTTGAGGAGTTCATGATAAGAGTTCTGGAAAACGGCAGGATTCGTCTCAGATTTTCTCCCATCGTGCAACGTAAAAATCACTTTGGGTTGCTTAAGGAGCCAAGGTGGTGTTTCCGAGACAGACGTGTTCTGAACTGTAGGGAGATTAATTTTGATAGTGTCAAAACTGGATGATATTCTGATGCCAAATGAAGGTATGGCATTTGGTTTGTTTTCGTACAAAGTTTTGTATTTTGGTTGAAAAACAGCCGAAAAAGCAGGGTTCAGAGGATTTGATCTTAACCTAAGAGCGTACTGTATAGAAAGCATTTCTCTGCGGTGCGATAAGGGTGGTTCATTCGCTTCCGCGAGAAGGCTTTCGCATGGAGATGTCTTGAATGCTCCTAGAGCAAGTCTTATTCCCTGATGATGAATTGGGTCAAGCATTTTCAAATAAGACTTCCTAGCTGAACCATAAACAATGCATCCATAGTCTAGTATAGAACGGATAAATGTTCTATACAAATTAAGGAGGACTTTTTTCATCAGCACCCCAGTCAGTGTGCGCAATTACTTTTAGTAAATTTAAAGCTTTTAAGCATTTAGCTTTTAAATTCTTGATGTGTGATATAAAAGTCAGTTTTCTGTCGAAGATAATACCCAAAAACTTCGTTTCCTCAACAACTGGAATAAGTGTTCCGTCCAGCGTGAGTTTAGGGTCATCATGATGTCTTCGCAATTGACAGAAATGCATGCATACTGTTTTCGATTTAGAGAATTTAAAACCATTATTACTGGCCCAATGGTGGATCTTATTGATATTTTGTTGAAGTTGCCTTTCAATTGTATGCATGTGCTTTGATCGATAACAAATTAAAAAATCGTCTACATATAAAGAGCAGTCCACACCGGGAGTTAAGCACTTAGTGATGCTATTGATTTTGATATTAAATAGCGTCACAGATAAAATACTGCCCTGGGGCACACCCATCTCTTGCTGGTGCATATCGGAGAGGGTAGCGCCCACGCGTACTTTGAATTCTCTGTCGGAGAGAAAACTGGAGATGAAAGCGGGCAGACGGCCTTTTAGACCTAGATCGTGCAGGTCATTTAGTATCCCGTACTTCCATGTTGTATCATAGGCCTTTTCTAAATCAAAGAAGACCGCTACTAAATGTTCCTTCTTGATAAATGCATCGCGAATAAATGTTTCCAGTCTAACCAGATGATCGTTAGTACTACGACCAGAACGGAAGCCACTTTGGAAAGGAGAAATTAAATTATTACTTTCCAAGTACCATACAAGCCGAGAATTAATCATTCGTTCCATTGTTTTGCATATGCAGCTTGTCAATGCAATAGGCCGATAGCTGTTAGGATCTTCGTTATCTTTGTCTGGTTTGGGAATCGGTATCACTGTTGCTTCTTTCCAGCTCTTAGGTACATTACCAGCAATCCATAAATCATTAAAGATTTTAAGAAGCAATGTCAGAGAAGATTCTGGGAGGTGTTTCAAGAACTGGTAATGTACTTCGTCAGGCCCAGCGGATGTATCATGGGCCTTGTCTAATGCCTCCCTAAGCTCCAATAAAGAAAACAGCTGGTTATAATTTTCAGTGTTGTTCGATGTAAATTTTAAACGTGACTTTTCTTTTTGAGATTTTAATCTTCTAAAGGCATCTGAATAATTAGATGATGATGAGTTTTTCGAAAAACTATCGGCAAGAATATTTGTTATGTCACGTTTCGAACTGAAATTGATATTGTTTATTTTTAGGTGTCGAATAGAATTGTGTTTCCTTTTTCCATTTATTTTCCGAATAGTATCCCAAACTTGTTTCATTGAGGAACGAGAGTTTAAAGAAGAAATATATTTCTTCCAGGATGCACGCTTACATTCTTTGATTGTGCGTCGAGTTTTAGCCCGGGCAATACGATATTTATTTAAATTTTCGGGCGTTGGACGAGTGTTGAATGTTTTTAATGCTTCTCGGCGTTGTCTAATGGCTTCTTTGCATTCCTTGGTTACCCAAGGTTTTTGCGATCTCTTACTGTTCGTTGAGGACTTGGGAATGGATTCATCTGCAATTGAAATTAGAACGGAGGTAAAATGCTGTATAGGATTAACAGCGTTGAATACTGTATCATTATTTAGTCTAGTTTTACATAATGCTTCAAACATAGCCCAATCGGCCTTCTTTATATTCCATTGTGGAATTGTATCATCAATTTTAGTGTTATTTTCAAGAGTGATTGGAAAGTGATCACTGCTGTGAAGGTCATCAGCGACCTTCCATTCATAGTCCAAAAGCAGTGAGGGAGAGCAAATTGTCAAATCTATGCATGTGTACGTACCGGTTCCTGGGTGTAAATATGTTGGTGAATTAGTGTTATATAGACACAGATCGTGTCTAGAAATGAAATCTTCTATTTTATGGCCTCTGTCGTTTATGTGATTTGATCCCCATAAAATGTTATGGGCATTAAAATCCCCGAGTAAAACGAAGGGCGCGGGAAGTTGTTCAAGAAGATTGTCTAATTCCTTTTGTACTAGGTTGGTGTTTGGTGGTAAGTAAATGGAACAAAAAGTAATCACTCGATGTAGAGTGACACTTACAGCAATGGCTTGTAAATTTGTGTTTAAAGGAATGACTCTGTGAGGGGCTCTATTGTTCACAGCAATAGAGACTCCTCCTGAGGCCCTGTCTGCGTTTTGAAAGTACGCATTAAACAGGGAAAAGTTTTTAAAAGTAATTTTATCTGTCTCTTTCAGGAATGTTTCCTGTAAACATAGTACAGCAGGATCGTGTTCATTTAAAAGCAGAAGAATATCATTGTAGTTAGCTTTAAGTCCTCGACAGTTCCATTGTATGATGGTGTTCTTCATTCTAATGTTATGCTGGAGATTCTGGAACTAGGTTAGACTATTCGCGATGGAAGCATGTGTTGTTATTTGTCTGGAGGAAGTACGGGAGTATATTTAGTTTTATTAGGTTTGGAACTACTTTGAGTACATGGAGCAGTTTCTTCTGCATCCATGCTCTCAATCTCTCCAAACCTGTTGTAGAGTTTAATGGGGTCATCTGACCCCTTTTGCGGTTTATTTGTTTGTGCTTTTTGTTTCTGTTTTGGTGATTTTGGTGGTGGATTGTTATTAAAAGTTGTCTGAGTTGATGTTGTGCTTTTCTGTGGCTTATAATTAGGGATATTGGTACTTGTGGTTGAATCGGGCTGATCCGTCTGTGTTTGGGCGTCCTTCGTGCTTTTTGGATTGTGTTTTAAGACTGTGGAAAAGGATGGGCCAGGAAGGGATGTTTTCGCCTGGACAAGTTTTCTGGCCTCTGGGAAGGGTATGTTCGAGGTAAACTTTACCCTCTGAATTTCCTTCTCCTGTTTCCATGTATCACAATCTTTGGAACTGGCGTGATGTTCCTTGCCACAGTTGACACAATGCGGAGTTGCTCTACAATCAGCTTCCTGATGAGAGTGTTCTCCGCATCGGCCACATACCTTGGCTCTGGAACATCGATATTCGTGATGGCCGTATTTTTGACACTTATAGCATCGAAGGGGGTTTGGAATATAGATCTCAACCTTTACTTGCAAAAACCCAACCTTGACCACTTTGGGCACAATTGGTTTATTAAAGGTGAGTACAAACGTGTTGGTGTCCTGCAGGTTGTTATTACGTTTAATACGTATTCTACGCACTGCAGTGACACCTTCATGTTTCATCCCTTCGATGATATCTGCGTCGTTGACTCCAACCAAGTCACGACACCGCATCACGCCTTTGGACGTATTTAAGGAAGTGTGAGCGAATGAGGTCACTGGAATGTCAAAGAATGTTTTCATCTTTTTTAGATTTTCTGATTGACCCCTTCGCTCACATTCAACGAGAAGACAGCCCGATTTCAATTTCTTGACACCTTTTGGTGTGCCGATTATACCCATCAACGTTTTCTCAATTACAAAAGGAGATAGTGCTGTAATTGGTTTTTCAGTATCTGTTGACTGTATGACCATGAAGCGTGGGAATGACTCCACACCACATGGTTCTTCATCAGAGTCAGATAGTGGTTTTGTTCGTTTGTTTTGATTTTTTTTTGAATTTTCCATGATTTTGTTTTAAAGTTTCAGCACCCATGCTCCCCGCCCACCACGGAGCCCAACAAGGGGACACTTTTCAAGTGCCAGGGATACACAGATGCTATACTCGTTAGATAAAATTACCAAGGATCGGCAAAATTACCTCCCGATTGACCCGTTAAGCCACCGCTATCTAGGAGGTCCTCTAGTACTTGGGAAAATGAAAGCTAGAATGAAGGGGCAACGGTGGTATCAAGAGAGATACAAGAAAGATATAGAACGTGAGCTAGTAAATAAAGACCTCTTAGTGCTCGGCGTGACCAGCCGATTTGTCGAGACCGGGCCCATCTCGACCACCCGTCTAAGAGAAGTAGAGGCCAAAGTAGTGTATTGCATCGGAAAAGCCTCCGCTCAACTACCAGGATCCTTTCCTCCTCCGACACGGGTCGCAACCCACGGCAAACAGGTCGCCTCTACTTAGTCGCCTTTTACGACACATGGCGAGGCACGTCGGGTCAATTCTACAACCCCGAACCCGCAGGGGGGGGGGGGGCGAAACTGTATGCCCGAATCCAAAAGCTCTACTAACGAAGAACATAAATCAATAATTGCTGAAGTATATAATAATCATGAAATAATTCTTATAGCCATCATCAGTCGCAGTGAACCAGGCACGTTATACACACGTAGCACAATGTCGGAGAAATCTACTCTAGCGATGGAAATAATACCAGAGATGGCCCTTCGAGCAATTTCTAGCTTGGGGCAACAAATGGCTACAAATTGGAGCCTAAGAGCGGCGGGGAAAAGAACTTCTCTGCTGCTTATCTGGGAAACAAAAATCCTCAAGGACATACCAGGGGCAAAAAAGTACAGAGGACAAGATGGACGGCGGCGAAGGCGGGAAACCGAGCAACCACGCCGCCCCCCCCCCCCCCACCAGCAGTTCAAGAAGAGGTAACACAAGAGACTATTACAGACTCACCTGTACAGGAGGTTACATTACAAGCTCTTCAAGAACAGATAGAGATACTATCTAACCAAATGCTGGCACTTTTTACAACGGAAACAGTGGAAGCGGCCACGTCTCCTATAGACATACAGATAGAACCAGCAATGGAAACTCCAGAACCACCGCCACCACCCCCTAAAAAGAAAAAAGGAAAGGATAAGGGGAAAAAGGGGAAATTAACAACATCTACACCCCCCACTCCATCACCAGGTCCGGCAATGAACCTGGATAAAATATTGGAAGAGGAAAGCCCGAAGGCCAAGTGGGAGTCGCCCGTCAAGACAGTGCGGATGCCAGATGAACACAAAGAGACATTAATGGCGAAGCTATGCAGCGACATGGGACTTGAACCTTTATTAACCAACAAGAAAAAGGCATCGAATTTTATCTCTGCGGTCCAGTATATTGGTTTTAGATCCATGCAAACTTCGCCACCACGGGTGAGTCAGTGGCATCACGCACTGAATATTTTGGGGAGCTACTACTACGAGGCCTTTGAGGATAGGCCACTCCACCACCTACAAGATGCGGCAGCATATATCGCCAAGAAGCACGGATTCTACTTTCCCAGACGAATCTTCCTGGAAGAAAGAACTGCCGCATTCCTTGCTGAGATGGAAGACAGAAGGGCCACCTTCCAACCCGTGGAGTACTAGCCCAAATAGGGCTACTTTCATTGCCATTTTTATTATTAATAGGGGACTCATTTGGTATCGAGCACCCCTCTTTGACTATTTGGCCCTGAAAGGAATAATTTGACCTTATTGGCACTGCTGCAACAAATTTATAACCCAAATCCCCTACCATTGACTACACTTCTATGTGTCGCTTAGACACTTTAGTTTAAATACAATAGGGACTTACGTATGTACACTGTAGTACTAGTCCCTATTCTTTATAGGATGTACATTAAAATTTGTTATAACTTAGATGTTTGGTAAATTACACAGGTGGCTTACACATTATTGGTTGTTAGGTTGTCCATTAGTATAACTGGACTGAATTTGACATACAGGTGCGTGCTTAAGTTTTCGTCACCTTTTCTCCCTGCTGCCGTAATTTCTCGTGCTTGCACGACCACATTACGCCGACATAAGCGATATGAGAAAACTAATTTTCTCTCGCTTTACTGCTATTGCAGACCAGTAGTTAACAGAATGAGAGGGGTGGGTGTGTGTAGGTTCCATTCCTACCCACCACATGGCCTTACATTCGCCCAGTGACAGTTAAAACACTGGTCCCGTGGCGACGGCCAAAGTAAATAGCACTCTATGAGTGCATAAACGCCTGCAGGGGATGTGGCACAATTCCTTCCCCTCAGGATAAAGTAAATAACCCTTTTTAAGGGATAAAACAGTGTGAAGAGCCTACGGGACGATGCACTTTAAACAAATAATCTGTCTGTCTGTCTGTTCTTATAGCCATTATAAAAACAAGGTTTGAATCATGCACAATATTTAAAGATTCCGAGGAACATTTCAGAACGACATTACATATTAAAAGTAAATTTGGAAACCAGACAATTGCCAATGTAAACCAGATCTTTGTCCACCTAGACCATAAACAGGAAAATATCGATGCTCTTGCAAATACAGCTGCTTGAAAAGCATATTTTTGCAAGCAACCGTCCGAATCAGTTTTCAGTAAATTACATAAAATCAGTCCACACATTTCTTTTTATTTTGTGAACAGAGGGCATTACAGCCGTTCGTGCTTGCATCAATAAGATCAGAGCTGGCCATGCAAAAATTTTACCAGCAAACGCAAAGCTTCTGCATGTGCTGCGCAGTTCCGAAGGGGGAGACAATTACATAATCCCTGAGTGACATCGAGGACTGCGTGGAATCTCAGCGATTTTCTTTTGTTCATATTTTAAAATTTAATTGAGCAAACACGATTTATTCACTGTCAATACATATTTTAATGTGTTGTTCACCCGGAAAAACGCCCAACGACCCTCGGTGTACGTCAACATGACCCTGGCCAAAATTCATTCGCCCAGTCAAGATCGCCATGGATAATGGCATTGGTAAGTTCAATATCGTACGTGACTTGACAACCGCTAAACCTCCGACAAGCATTCTGTAAAAATGGCGGCCGTTATAACACTAAGAGATATACCAAACGACATTGGTGAGCAATATTTGCCATATGAAACAACATTAACATAGAGACAAAAAGCGAGAGCATTTAGTAAAGGATCCTACGTTGATGATGTGAAATTTTTCGTATCGGAGTGAAGAAATTCAAGTAAAATGCAGAATATGTAGGAGTCAGTGCAAGAGCGAAGAACCGCATAAAATTCTCATGGCAATCGATACTACAAAAAAACAAGTGACTGAAGCTCTATGCTGCTGGTAAGTATCAGAGCCTTTTCTATTGTATATTTTTATGTGAAGGCTGTTTTTTAAAACAGGTGTATCTTGTGTATTCTATTTTGGGTGATGATGTGTCTGTATTAATACATGAGATGATTCAGTTCTTTATGCATGAATGTTGTGTAGCATGTACACTAGTCTGTACAGTCCTGTGTAGTATGCAGATTTGTTTAGTATTTGGCAAATAAATGTTTCAATTTCACTGATACATATATTAAAAATTATTCTTACTATTGTTGAAGTTGCAAAATTAAAGAGGGAGCATGAATTTGTTTGTTTCCTTGATTGATTGATTTTTGAACGGCGTTCCAGCACACTTAGGCTATTTAGCGCCATACAATAGGTTGTATTTATACATGTTTAAGATACTAAGAGGTTTTATATCGACCAGCGATATAGAAAACCAAATAGTTCAATATAAAATTACAAGATGCTGGTAAGAGTAAAATCTGAAGCTTCCCAATCAACGGGAGATGTAAATTGTTGATTGATTGATCAATTGAATTTTAACGGCGCACCAGCACTTTTAGGCTATTTAGCGCCATACAATTGATTATATGTTTAAAAATAAGGTTTAATATCGACCAGCGATTCGACTTTTTCTCGCGAGTATTTTATCGCTTCAGAATCGCAAGAAGACTGCAAATATTCAAAAGAGAGAGAGACGTACCAACACATAACTCTTAAATGACCCTGTCCTGAATCAAATCGGAGAAATGAACCTTTATTTTCACTAATTACGGTCACAATCCCTGTCTGGAATCAATCTTTATTTACTGCAGGGTAGAAACTGGTAGAATTGGCTACTTCTGCTTGAAGATCGATTCCAGACAGGGATTGTGACCGTAATGGTGAAAATAAACGTTCATTTCTCCGATTGGATTCAGGACAGTCATATAGAATTATGCGTTGGTACGTCACTGTCTTTTGAATATATATATATATATATATATATATATATATATATATATATATATATATATATATATATATATATATATATATATATATAGTTTTTCAGTCTTCTTGCGATTCTGAAGCGATAAAAGACTCGCGAGAAAAAGTTGAATCGAGCGAAGGGTTGTGGTCCCGCTTGCATTCCTTGTGTTTATTTATATCACCGATAAGGGGACTTCATGTTGTCAGAGATTTCACCGTACTTTATTGATAAAACGTCAGACTCCTGTGGTTAAACTGTCCTCCTCAAGCTAATAAAAAATCAGCATAAAAACAATGTTCCTTCAGACATCCTGCATCCAAACATATTTTCATGTACAATAGTACCTCATGTTTTTCTTGTATGATTTAACTAATGATTTTACTTCTCACCACAATGTGTGCATAGCCACCCTTCACTGAGTGTTTTATCCATGAACATTTCTTTTGGAATTCACAGACATGTCTGATGGTACCAACCTTGCAACTGGAGCATTCAATCATCCTCTCTTTATGGTTGTCAAGAAGACTGCAAATGCAGTGAAGATTTACTTTTGATATTCTACACGTCTCTTTATTTAATTTTACCATGACCTCTTTATGTGGAAATTCTGCAATATGACTTTTGTGTAAGCAATCTTCCAAATGTCTCCGCATGACGTCTTGGTTATACTTAAGGTTAGTTGGATCTTTTCCTTTGCAAAGTGATGCCGTCATGGCTATTGCAAACAGGCCACAATCAACTCCGCCCTTTTGCCTCTGACATTTTCTAATCCTTAGTGTTGTGTGCTTTTTTGTGTCATTGTAATTGCTGCTATTTGCATCTTGACATTCATTGAAATATGATGAGTGGACGATGCCAATGAGTCGTATATATCTATTTCATGATTACTACCCATTACATTTGATACTGTCAACCAGTGCAAATTTCCATCATGCAATATCTGCACAAACTACCCTTTGCAGATGTCAAACAGAAGTTTGCTTCCAAGGAAGGGATCCTCAAATCCCTGGATATCAGGATGCAGTTTCTTTAGAAGCCTTAGAGCTGCACTGATGTGAGTATCAGTTAACATTCCACCATCTCTTACTTCTGCAAGCTGGTTTTCAGGTGATGGAATCTGTTATGCACTGATGATCTATGGACTGAAGATCTTTTTCTTTTGCTTGGAACATATTCTCTGTATTTTCAACATTCTTGTGCTTCTTTTTCTTAATTTTAGATCTTCCACGAACTGGTGGAGATGACGACAATCTTATGTTTGTTACACGCTGGAGTACATCTGAGAAGGTTCCTGTTCTTATCAAACCAGTTTTTATACAAGTTTCAATATTAGACAGACCGTTTGGACACTCGTTAGTACTATCTTCTGATGGTCTATGTTCCTCAATGTTTGCTTCTTTAGTTGATGTCATTATGTTTTCTTGATCATCTGGCATGTCAAATAGGTGTGCAAAGCTTCTTCGTTTCTTCAAACCAAACAAAGGAAAAGGGGGTGGGTTTACTTTTGGTATGCAGAGCATCTACTTATGCTGTACGACATCGATCTTTTGTTCAGCAGATGACAGTTCCATACAGACTGAATGATGATGAAGTTGTTGAGATCGTTGTGAAGAAATTGACTCCCTACGCAGCCAATATTGTTATGCACGAGTTGAAAGCAGCAAGATCTCAAACAGAAAAATATGCATGCACTCCTGAGAAATGCTGCGTGCTTAAAACTACAATGGGACTGCCATGTCGAAAGAATGAAGAAAAAAAATGAGATTCTCTTTTTAGGCACGATGGTGTTTAGGATATGGTGATGAAGTCATATTTAAACGGAAACTTGATCAGGTGGAGAGCCGGGCGCTATCTAATCCAGAGAAAAAAAATGTTCCAAAGTCAAAGGAAGAAAAATACAGAGATGTGATGGTTGTGTGCAAGTCACTGGCTGATTTAGTTTCAACCCTTGGATCGAAAGAATTCACAGAAAAAATTAGATGCATTGAATCTGCTCTACAGTATGTGGTCCAAAGGTCAGAAGGTGGTGCTGGTAGACATAATGGAAGATAACCACTCAGGGCAAGAGCCTGGTAAAACCCTGTTTCGCCACTCATCTGATAAAAACAGTTATACTTAGGATGGCATTGCACAAAACTCTTCTGAGAAAACAAACAACAATGTAGAGCCGAACACACAAAGCAACAGCACAAAAATGACAAGCAGATGAAGAGATTCAAAAAAGGTATGTATGCAGTGAAACTGACAATGAAGTAGATTCAGACTCGGAAGAAAACCCTGAACAGCTTCTGGAACAGATAAATTCCTATGAAGAACATCTTTTATCTTCTGATTTATTGATTCCATTCTGTTATTAGTTGTATTCCCAAGGTTTATATGCATGTTGGTCTGGTATGCACACCACATTGGATCACTTTCTAACCAGTTCTTCTAGTAGTAAACAAACTGTTGTGGTGCTACCTTAAGCAATTGGCCAAAGCTGTTGTCATATGCCGTCTTGGACCTTGCATACACCATCTGCCGTACAAGTTGCGTTATTGTACTTTGCACCACTTGATTCACTGCACATTTCTTTAATTCTCTTGCAAATGCCTGCATTATATGAAATTTGCACAACTGGATGGAAACGTCTGGCATAAACTTCTGCACGGCAGCTATTTCATTCTGGTCTTTGTCGACGACTACAGTTTTTACTTTCTTCAAATTGTGTATTTGTCCAAACTCACCTATCAGATTTTCTAGTGCCTCCCTCTTTTCATTGGCAACTAAACTGAACCCAACTATGCGCCCCTGACCATATCCATCTTCAACTATTAAGAGATATAAAGGCATTCTCAATTTGTTGACTCTGTATGTTCCATCCACAATCAAAACCTCTGGGAACATTTCATATGTCCTTCTCATTCCCCCTGTTACAACCAAAAGGCATTCCAAATCACAAGTCTCTCCTGTCTGGACTTAAGTGGCTGCATCTGGATATTCGTCACCTAAAGAAGAAAATTGCAAAAACAAATGTAAGGGTATTCTGGCATCTAGAAGCTAAGTACAGTGCTCATACAATACATTGTTGAAGGGATTTGATTACTAATTAATTTCCTACAGAACTTAATACTAATATATAAAATAAAATAATTTCTTCACCTGTTTTGCGTAAAAGAAATAGAAGTTTCCATTCAATAGTTTTCGAATTTTTTCAGCCTAGAAACGCAGATGTCAGGGGTCATGCAAATTAAAAAGATGTGATATGGTTTACATTTGCAAGGTAATTCAATCACCAGAATATTATTTTCCATGGTACAACAAAGAACTGTAGACACATCATAATTCATTACAACACTGGCTATAACATATGTCATTACCTTCTGTTTTTTATTTTCGTTGGGGCTCGAACTCAGATTCATTAGAACATTTTATTGCTATGACTTCTAATTTTCTAATTCTGGGATTATTCTAGGATTATTTTTGGATATTATTCTTAAAACCATAAGTTCATTTTTCTGTTCTTTTTCTATTATCCATTATTTGTTAAATTTTACAAAGCTTGTTATCTTCACTCTTTTCTTGTTACTGTTTATGAGAGCCTAAACACATAACAATCATGCGAAACTGGAGGAAGGACTGTAGAACACTTTTATAGTGAAGTTTGGCAAACACAAGTGAACAATGGAATAAATTTGTACCAAGTCTTCAAAACTCTGCAAGCAATCTCTCTTCATCAGTTTGTGTTCCAAATTCCTCCTTCTTCATTTTCTGTCTCATGTTGTGCAGATCCTTTACAGTGATGAAAGAGGAGCCCTGAAGACTAAAATATTGTAATAACTGCAAATGTATCTGCTCTATAATCATTATCCAGCTTGTCTCAGCTGACTTTATGTTAAAATTATACACACATACACTCAGAAATGATATAAAAATAAATGTCTAATCTTTTGTTTGCTATCACCATTTATCTCTGAAATTTTGGAATAAAATGTGTATATGTATTTCTTCAAGAAAGTAAATGTGGTGACAGACTGGGGGTGGGAAATGGGGTTATAAAAGCATGGAACTAAACATGATTATGATTAACTGTTAGGTATAACTGTATTTTGTAATGAGTGGTCTAAAATAAATTTCATGGTTTACCTGATCTCAGGACATTTGTTTTGTAAGCAACATAATATAAGGCAAGTACTTCCCTGTGAGAGTTGGTCAAAATTAGGATCATTAACTTAATCTGAGTAAAGGACGATGGATTTTTTAATGCAGTACTGCAAAAACTGGTAATGTACTTCGTCAGGCCCAGCGGATGTATCATGGGCCTTGTCTAATGCCTCCCTAAGCTCCAATAAAGAAAACAGCTGGTTATAATTTTCAGTGTTGTTCGATGTCAATTTTAATCTTCTAAAGGCATCTCAATAATTAGATGATGACGAGTTTTTCGAAAAACTATCAGCAAGAATATTTGCTATGTCACGTTTCGAACTGAAATTGCTATTGTTTATTTTCAGGTATCGAATAGAATTGTTTCCTCTTTCCATTTATTTTTCTAATAGTATCCCAAGCTTGTTTCATTGAGGAACGAGAGTTTAAAGAAGAAATATATTTCTTCCAGGATGCGCGCTTACATTCTTTGATTGTGCGTAGAGTTTTAGCCTGGGCAATACGATATTTATTTAAATTTTCGGGCGTTGGACGATTGTTGAATGTTTATGATGCTTCTCGGCGTTGTCTAATGGCTTCTTTGTATTCCTTGGTTATCCAAGGTTTTTAAGATCTCTTACTGTTCGTTGAGGACTTGGGAATAGATTCATCTGCAATTTAAATTAGAACGGAGGTAAAATGCTTTATAGGATTAACAGCGATAAATACTGTATCATTATTTAGTTTAGTGTTACATAGTGTTGAAACATAGCCCAGTCGGCCTTCTTTATATTCCATTGTGGAATTGAGTCGTCAATTTTAGAGTTATTTTCAAGAGTGATTGAAAAGTGATCACTGCTGTGAAGGTCATCAGCGACTTTCCATTCATAGTCCAATAGCAGTGAGGGAGAGCAAATTGTCAAATCTATGCACGTGTACGTACCCGTTCCTGGGTGTTGATTGATTGATTGATTGATATTTAACGGCGCACCAGCACTTTTAGGCTATTTAGCGCCATACAACAGGTTGTATTTAAACATGGTTAAAAATACTAAAGGTTTAATATCGACCAGCGATATAAAAAAAAAACAAATAGTTCAATATAAAATTGTAAGTTGTTGGTAACAGTAAAATATGAAGCTTCCCAATCAACGGGAGATGTAAATGGTGTATGTTGATGAAAATATGTTGTAAATAAGAGGTGATATTTGCATTAAATAAAAATGCACTAGGTGATGACATACAAGTTAAAGTTTAAGATAAAGATTTACTTCCTTCAGGAAATCTAAAATACAAGTGATAGATACAGTATCAAAAAGTTCCTTCATGTCATGTACATTATAGTACTTAGCACGTGTAGGTTGTAGGTCGGAACACTCGGTCATGAAGTGTTTAACAGTGAATGGTTCATTGCAAGAGACGCACTCTGGTGGATCTTCACCTTTTAGTATGTGGGAGTGGGTTATGTATGTTCCTGGGTGTAAATATGTTGGCGAGTTAGTGTTATATAGACAAAAATCGTGTCTAGAAATGAAATCTTCTACTTTATGGCCTCTGTCGTTTATCCGATTTGATCCCCATTAAATGTTATGGGCATTAAAATCCCCGGGTAAAACGAAGGGCGCGGGAAGTTGTTCAATAAGATTGTCAAATTCCTTTTGTACTATTTTGGTGTTTGGTGGTAAATAAATGGAGCAAAAAGTAATTACTCGATGTAGAGTGACACTTATAGCAATGGCTTGTAAATTTGTATTTAAAGGAATGACTCTGTTAGGGGCTCTATTGTTCACAGCAATAGAGACTCCTCCTGAGGCCCTGTCAGTGTTTTGACAGTATGCGTTAAACAGGGAAAAGTTTTTAAATGTAATTTTATCTGTCTCATTCAGGAATGTTTCCTGTAGACATAGCACTGCAGGATCGTGTTCATTTAAAAGCAGAAGAATATCATTGTAGTTAGCTTGAAGTCCCCGACAATTCCATTGTATGATGGTGTTCTTCATTATGCTATGCTGGAGATTCTGGAGCTAGGTTAGACTATTCGCGGAGGAAGTATGTGTTGTTATTTGTCTGGAGGAAGTACGGGGGGTATATTTAGTTTTACTAGGTGTGGAGCTACTTTGAGTACATGGAGCAGTTTCTTCTGCATCCATGCTCTCAACGTCTCCAAACCTGTTATACGCTTTAATGGGGTAATCTGACCCCTTTTGCGGATTATTTGTTTGTGCTTTGCGTTTCTGTTTTGGTGATTTTGGTGGTGGATTGTTATTAAATGTTGTCAGAGTTGATGTGCTTTTCTGTGGCTTATAATTAGGGATATTGGCACTTGCGGTTGAATCGGGCTGATCCGTCTGTGTTTGGGCGTCCTTCGTGCTTTTTGGATTGTGTTTTACGACTGTGGAGAAGGATGGGCCAGGAAGGGATGTTTTCGCCTGGACAAGTTTTCTGGCCTCTGGGTAGGGAATGTTCGAGGTAAACTTTACCCTCTGAATTTCCTTCTCCTGTTTCCATGTATCACAATCTTTGGAACTGGTGTGATGTTCCTTGCCACAGTTGACACAATACGGAGTTGCTCGCGAGGACGTGCAAATCATGTTCTAAAAAAAAGGAAATTAAAAATGAGTTCGTCTTTTCGTAATGTTTTGGGTTTCATTTTAAAGCTATGAAATACTTGCGACCCATAGTAAATTACAAAATTAATTTCAGTTATATATATTTGCTTGATTTATATAATCGAATTACAACTATATTTTTAGGTAGCAGACAATGACTTAAGTAGCTATCTTGAGGAAGACACGGGTTCAGAATCAATGCAAAGCCAATTTGCTTTCCAAAAAAACAGCAAGTAAATGTCTTTCATATTAAGCGAAGTTGTGTAACTTGTTTTATGTTTTGGTTCCATTTTCAAGACAAAACATATTGCATTGCTATCCTAATCTCTTGTCTTCGGGAAACTAAAAACTGTACTCAGACAAACATTGATGCGAAAGTATATCCTGCTAGACGGTTGTATATTTTAGAACAAATGAATATGTATTAATATTGATGTTAAAATAGAGTTCTCAAAAGTAATCGCGAAAAAATAATAATAAGGAAAGCGCCTTTTATAAACAGGATTTATTGCTTTTAAAATGTCTCAAAACGAATCTACCAGTAAACGCTATTTTCTTATAGTGACTTGAGGAATACATTCCGATTATGATTATGCTAGCAGAAACAAAATTTATTATAACCAGAAAATCATCCAGAAAAATTATTCATATTTCATACATCAAGGACAAATACGTACGTACTATTTACCTTAATTCAGACTGAAGCAAAGTAAAACTGGACTGTAGCTGTGTCTCTTCAATTAATCCTGACAAAATGTATAATAATGGGGGCATAATAAAAACTTCAACAATCAGCATGTGTTTGGCTCCAATGTCCAAGCATTCTATTACACGGGCTGCTCAATCCACTTTATTAAAGGAATGCCGATATGTGACATAATTATATGTAAATCAAACCCCAACCGTCCTATTTAAGGTGGTCTTTGATTACAAAAATCACAATATGGGAAAATAGTGTAGCAGAATAACGAAAATGAACTAATACAAAGACTTAATTAACGTTAGAATCACAGACAAATCCTCTTTCTTTCATTAGCAATGCCTTGACAAGGCTGTATATCAATATGAGAATTCCTAAGACTTTCCGACTACCAAAAGATGTACGGATATTGTTTAAAACGAAAGCTAAATATTCCAGAGAAATCATCTAATCTATATACATAAAAATGAATGTTTGTTTGTTTGTGTCTTTTGCATTCCTATACCGTTCATCCAATTGCGATAAAACTTTGGTGAGTTGTTATGCACATGCCCGCGAAGCTTTTTGAATTAGTACAACCATTTTAAATTGTACAATTAACAAATGTGTGTATTTCATATAGTTTTGCGACATTTACCGCGTGTTCGCTGTGAACTGTAGGCGCCTTAGATACGTCACGTGATCGAACAGTAGGCGCCTTAAATACGTCCCGTGATCGAACACAGTCTGTAGCGATACCTAATTTCGCGTCTTCGGTGTGAACTGTAGGCGTCTTAGATACGTCATATTTACTTAGTTACGTTTGGTTCGTTTGTTTGTTTAGTTGAATTTTAACGGCGCACCAGCACTTTTAGGCTATTTAGCGCCATACAATACGTTAGATGTTCAAAAACAAGAAAGGTTTAACATCGACCAGCGATATATATAAAAAAAACAATAGTTAAGTATAAAATGGTAAGATGTTGGTAACAGGAAAATATGAAGCTTCCCAATCAACGGGAGATGTAAATGGTGTTATGTTGATGATAAGATGTTGTAAATAAAAGGTGATATTTGCATTAGATAAAAATATTCTACGTGATGGCATACAAGTTATAGTTTAAAATAGAGATTTACTTCCTTTAGGAAATCTAAAATACAAGTGATTTGTATTGTATCAAAAAGTTCCTTCATGTCATGTACATTATAGTATTTAACACGCGTAGGTTGCAGGTCGGAACACTCGGTCATAAAGTGTTTAACAGTGAATGGCTCATTGCAAGAAACGCACTCTGGTGGATCTTCACCTTTCAGTATGTGGGAGTGGGTTATGTATGTATGACCGATTCTGATTCTTGCAATGACAACCTCCTCCCTACGGATAGCTCTGTAGGAAGGAGTCCATTCTCCCAGGGTTGGTTTGATGGCATGAAGTTTGTTATTGACTGCATCATCCCATGACGCCTGCCACTTCTGACGTAGGTACTTTTTGATACAAGGTTTAAAATCAGTAAAAGGTAATTTAAAATCCGATGGTTCTTGGGATAGAGCCATCTTAGCAGCCCGGTCTGCTTCTTCATTACCTCTAATACCAATATGGCTAGGTAGCCAACAGTATACTATGTTGTAGGACTTACTAAGCTCATGTTTTTGACGAGAATATCGACTAGTAATGGATTATCCAGTTTTCTATGGTGTAGCGACTGAAGTACTGACAGAGAGTCACAGAAAATAATGCTATTTAAAATGCGCTTTTGTTCAATAAATTTCAGAGCAAGGTCTATTGCTCTGATTTCCGCTGAAAATATGGACGCATCGTTTGGCAAGCGCACTTTGGTTATGTGCTTGCCACTAACAAAGGCTGCAGCAGCCTTGTCATCAACTTTTGATCCATCAGTAAAAAATTTTGTGTAGTTTTTAAAATCGTTGAGGAGTTCATGATAAGAGTTCTGGAAAACGGCAGGATTCGTCTCAGATTTTCTCCCATCGTGCAACGTAAAAATCACTTTGGGTTGCTTAAGGAGCCAAGGTGGTGTTTCCGAGACAACCGTGTTCTGAACTGTAGGGAGATTAATTTTGATAGTGTCAAAACTGGATGATATTCTGATGCCAAATGAAGGTATGGCATTTGGTTTGTTTTCGTACAAAGTTTTGTATTTTGGTTGAAAAACAGCCGAAAAAGCAGGGTTCAGAGGGTTTGATCTTAATCTAAGAGCGTACTGTATAGAAAGCATTTCTCTGCGGTGCGATAAGGGTGGTTCATTCGCTTCCCGTTTGGTTCGCGCCTTGGTTATGTCAAACAATTTGTAATAGTTGAAACAGGCGAGCAACGGGAAGCAAGATTGGAAACCGTTCGAGTTCGCACTGCTCAACCCGATCACTTTCACAAACACTTTCTTTCTTTCAGTGGCATTGCAACGCATGCCAGGATTAAAACACAAACACTTTCTTTCTTTCAGAGGCATTGCAACGCATGCCGGGTACTTGCTAGTCTTTTATAAATGCAAAACTTCACACCGTTTAGTTTTCCTTCATTACGTGTGCTGTGTGTTTACTTTTTGTTCCTTTCTTTGTTATATGTGTGTCGTCTGTTTTTCATATCAAGGGCGAAATAAAGGCCGAAGTCCGTAAGTGTGATGTTGACATTTCGTCTGCAGCTATAATGACACTTGATGAAACTGTAAATACTAAATCCACCCTGAACTCCGCTTTCACCAGAACATGTAGAGGTCACATTGGTAAGCATAACTTAAATCACGCGATAACTATCTAATCCAATACCCGCTGTCATTACATAAATTGGAATTGATTTTGATAGAACATTTCTCATCATTCTGAAACTATTATGACACATTACATAGTCCATTTCAATTGCCCACCAATCCATATTTATCTGCTGAAAGTAGAAGAAATTTTCTATTTTCTCGACCATGATACTAGTGATGCATTAGAGTTTGGATTGCATGTTTTTTAAAGAATCCCAAAAATTGTAAGCGCTATTAGATTAATATGAAAGAAAAACACGAATAACCTACTCGTGCCTTCATTTCGATATTCTTTTAGATTTTTATTATTGCAGTAATTGTGTACTGATCTAACATACCTTTAACAAGGATTCACTATCCTATTTTGTATCTAATTCTCAATCTTGGTCCTTTCATTTTTTTCAAGGTTGTACAAGTTCATCAGAGAGCGCGGGACATAGAGCAAATTATATTTTCAATTGTTATAATTAGTGATTTCCTTTTATTTTGTATATTTATAGAATATTGAGAATATATAATGAGTGATTTAACTCATTAATCCCTGTCTTTTTCGCCTGAAATGCGAGTAGAAAACACATTTTGGGGGCTATTTCTTAAGACATCCTAATACATCGAATTGCAAGAGATTTCCAGTTAACCTAATTCCTAGTTGTATTAGAAACATCATTTTTAATTGGTTATTTCGCTCGCGCATACGGGTAAAAGTTGGTATTTTTTAAAAAATATTTTTTTTTTGCTTAACGGATCCATGATTTTCGTATTGAGACCACTCTAAATTCCAAATACCCATCTTATCCTACTTTTTGCAAAGGTTCCCCTGTCTTTGTACAGTTCAGACCCGTCTGCCTTAGATCCGAGGCCAAAAAGTCTAATATCCGGATATAAATTGGATTCCGACCATGGGCGAATATTTGGTGGGAAAAAAATCGGGTCCAAACAATTACGTTTTTTCCTCTGTATTTTGTAGTGCAACTAGAACATCCAGATTCTTTGGTATCATTGCAGAGCTACATCTACCTTTATATAATACCACCCACTTTAGTGTATCATACATGACCTTGACGCTACATGGCTGAGAAGTAGGCTATTACGACGCGCCAGGGATTAACGAGTTAAAAAGTGTGTTGAAAATTATTTTACAAATTGTGAAGGAATGGCTAAATTTATCACTGATGTGCAATGTCGATGCAAAAGGGATTAAAATACGCAAGTAATATTCAAATTTGGTGACGTCATCAAACTGCACTCATTAACTCATTCACCCCTGGAGGTTTTTGTCATTTTCGCCTCAAATGAGAGGAGACACAATTTGGGGGCTATTTCTGAAGACATCCTAATACATCGACTTGCAAGAGATTTCCAGTTAACCTAATGCCAAGTTGTGTTAGAAATATCATTTTTAATTGGCTATTTCGCTCGCGCATGGGCAAAAGTTGGTCTTTTTTTTTTTTTGGCTTAACGGACCCATCATTCTCGTATCGAGACTATTCTAAATTCCAAATACCCATCTTATCCTACATTTTGCAAAGGTTCTCCTGTCTTTGTGCAGTTCAAACCGATCTGCCTTAGATCTGAGGCCAAAAAGTACAAAATCCGGACACAAAAGTGGATTGCGACCTTGGGCGAAGTTTTCGTGGAAAAAATCGGGTCCGAAAAATTGAGTTTTTCCATCTGTATTTTGTAGTACAGCTAGAATGTCCAGATTATTTGGTATCATCGTAGAGCTACATCTGTCCACCTTTCTATAATACCACATACTTTAGTGTATCTTACAGGACCTTGACGCTACAGAGCTCGGAAGTAGAGTACTACCTCCTGACGCGTACCCGAGGCGCTAAGGGTTAATGAGTTAACAAGGGTGTTGGATATTTTTTTACAAATTGTCAACAAATGGCTAAATTTTTCACTTATGTGCAATGTCGATGCACCAGTGATTAAATACGCAAGTAATATTCAAATTTGATGTTATAAAAAAATACACTCATTAACCCATGGAGGTTTTTGTAGTATTCGCCTGAAATGCGGGTAGGAAACACAATTTGGGGGCTTTTTCTGAAGACATCCTAATACATTGACTTGCAAGAGATTTCCAGTTAACATAATGCCTAGTTGTGTTAGAAACATCGTTTCTAATTGGCTATTTCGCTCGCGCATAAGCAGAAGGGTAAAAGTTGGTCTTTCTTTTTTTTTTTTTTTTTTGATTAACGGACCCACCATTTCCGTATCGAGACCATTTTAAATTCAACATGTCCATGTTATCCTACTTTTCGCAAAGGTTCTCCTGTCTGTGCAGTTCAGACTGATCTGCCTTAGATATGAGGCCAAAAAGTCTAAAATCCGGACACAAAATTGGGTTCCGACCATGGGCACAGTTTTGTTGAGAAACAATCGGGTCCAAAAAATTAAGCTTTTCCCTCTGTATTTTGTATTACAACTATAACGTCCAGATTATTTGGTATTATTGTAGCGCTGCATCGGTCTACCTTTCTATAATACCACCCACTTTAGTGTATCATACGCTACAGAGCTCGGAATTAGGCTACTGCCTCCTGATGCGAAAACGACGCGCCTGGGGTTAATGAGTTAAATAAACTGTACTTATTCAAAACGGATTCTTATTTTAATTTATACTACTGTGTTTTCTATACAGATGGAACTCCACTCCAGACTGCTGTGCAGGCTAAGTAAACGGCAACAGGAATAAGAGATTGGACTAAATCCCATTATTGTTTTATTTGTAGAAAAGATGTAAAGAAGATATCAAAACATTTAGAACAACATGTCGCTGATCCACAAGTTTCGGAATCCTTGTCAAAGCCTAAAGGATCCCAAGTACGAAAAAACATTATTAAAAAAACTCAGAAATTATGGTGATTATAAGAGGAACATCAATGTATTGAAATCGGGAGGCCAGATGATAGTTCAAAGAAGACCAGACGATGACAACATTGAAAGAAAGTATGATGAATATGGATGCTGTCCCCATTGCTATGGTTTTTACTTAGAGATCTATGGAGATTGATTAATTGAATTTTAACGGCGCACCAGCACTTTTAGGCTATTTAGCGCCATACAATAGGTTATATGTTTAAAAATAAGAAAGGTTTAATATCGACCAGCGATATGAAAAAAAACAATAGTTAAATATAAAATGTTAAGATCTTGGTAACAGGAAAATATGAAGCTTCCCACTGAACGGGAGATGTAAATGGTTTATGATGATGATAAGATGTTGTAAATAAGAGGCGGTATTTGCATTTGATAAAAATGCTTTTATTTGATGTCATACATGTTATAGTTTAAAATAAAGATTTACTTCCTTCAGGAAATCTAAAATACTAGTGATTTGAATAATATCAAAAAGTTCCTTCATGTCATGTACATTATAGTATTTGTCACGCGTAGGTTGCAGGTCAGAACACTATCATAAAGTGCTTAACAGTGAATGGTTCATTGCAAGAAACGCACTCTGGTAGATCTCTGGAGACATTCAAATGTATGTTCGGTAAAACACCAAGAAAAAGAAAAAGTTACCTGCTCGAACATTAAAAGGACCAGCCAGCAGATTATTTCCATGGCAACAGGAAGAACACAAAGTTTCATGGTGCGCCGTTAAAATTCAAGCAAACAACAAAGTTTCATGATTTTATTTTATCAAAATGAACAAGGATGACATTTATCATATTGTTAAAAATTACACATTTTTAAATATATATGGACAGACCCTCTTGGACACAGTGGGTATGGAGCGCAAGGAAGAAATTTCAAACAAAGTCAGGAATTTAGGACGTCTTCTGCATGTCTTGAGACCCTCAACAAACAAGTGCTCAGCCAAAATGGAAATTTTCATAGATCCAGCATTTTTGTATACTAATGTTGACTCTACCATGGAGCTAGCGGGCTATACATTGGATGAGCAAGGCATACACATACGCATACCAAGCCTTCGTCTCAGGATAGGATACAGTTTGAAAGCTTTAAGGGTTATCCTAAGAGGGAAAGCAATAAAGGAAAAAAAACAAGAATTAATATCAATAAGTAGAAACTTATTAGAGCTGATGGATAGTGAATGGACCAGTTTGAGCACTAATGCACAAAATCTGCTACAAGAAAACAGATGATGCTCCGGAGAAACCACCCCTGACTGAAGATGTAAAAAGCTCAGCACTTTCTGTCAACAGGAGATCAAAAATCTTTGTGAAAGGGTTGATCGTCAGAAAAAGCTGAATGAAGAAGACTGGAGGTCTTTAAATGTATATTTGCTGTGCAGATTGATTTCCTTTAATGCCAGAAGAGGTGGCGAGTGTGCAAAGTTGCCGATACATGTTTGGATGAGAGCAGAAGAAAGGCAGTGGATACAAGAAGATTATGAATTAATAATTGACGAAACGGAGAAGCTGTTCGCCAAGAGGCTTAACGTTTGCTACATTTCAGGGAAAATGAGAAAAAAGGTACCAATCATATTAACTCCTGATGTGACGTGTGGAATAAGAATTACAATGCAATACAGAGCCATCCATTGCTGGGGTTTTCAGCACGAACAAGCTTGTTTTTGCAACACAGAGAACGGTCACATTCGTGGATGGGACAGCGTAAAACATTGCGCACATAAATGTGGTGCAAGGTATCCTGAACTTTTAACCTGAACCAAGATAAGAAAACACCTGGCTACTGTTATTCAGTTATTAGACATGACGGATCAAGAGCTGCGATGGATCACGGAACATCTTGGGCATTCAATGGATGTCCACAAGAAGTGGTACAGACTAAAGGACACACCGTTGAACTAACCAAAGTACAAGTAATTTGTGCCATTGAACAAGGAACAATCAAAGCAAACTTGAAACCAAGTTCTCTTCAGATAAAAGGTACTGAAAGATTATGTATGTTGTCAAATAAAATAATACAAAAACGTGCACGTTGTCACGTGAAATACCTTTCATTTATTTCAATGAAAACTTAAAATAAAATTAAACCTTTCGTTACCGATGATAAAAATAAAAATATCAAAATATAATGAAATACCAAATGTTTAATACGCAAAAATAGATAAACTCTGCTTGCATAATCGATGTATTATTTTGCAATATTGCGGTTTTAAATATAGGGATCAAATTATATGTGTAAAATAAATGTATTGTTGAAGGAATCTAGTAAGGGAAAGTATGTATACAGCATCTTTAACATTTACTATCGCTATTTATGAAAATAGTTGATAGACATCAAATTTCAAACTTAGATTGTAGGGATGGTATTTCAGCTGATAATTGTATCAGTACTCTACACCCAAGATTATAAAAAGGTTTGTACTGATAATCTTTATGAATCAGTAAAACATAGTTAATGTTGTTGCATCTTACACATCCTTCTTTATTATTCTCCTGTAATATGGCCCTAGGTAGCAATATAGATTGCATATACTTTGTAAACTTAAGATGCGTGTATGCTTTATTTATATCAGTCTCAAAACTGAAAATATATTTATGTTTACATAGCACCCAGTACTGGCCTGACTCCTGTCAAAAGTGATTTGCAGAAAGATATATAGGTCATAAAGAAAGGTATGAACTCTATCTCTTTCTTTATATGTAGACAAGTATTCTCATCCAAGGAAAAAAGAACACTTATAAAAATAAAACATTTACCACAAGAGGTAATAGTGGCGGCAGAATATTAACATTGTGGTGCCAGGAACACAACCGTATGAAAAGAATGACAATGGAGAGAAAACTAAATCTTTGAGAAATAGGTATATAAAGAACAACACATTATGATGAGAAACGAAACAGATCAATGTTCATGTCCATTTAAAGTATATGTGATTTAAAGGAATCTGTTTTGTAGAAGAAAAGAATGTGCTCAGAAAGATAAACACTTTTTTCGCATCTAGTCTCTTAAGGCTCATTCAAACTATTCATCTTCCAAACAGCAATCTATTTTGTTACGACTTTTGCGCTTTTTCCGCAAAGGACGCACTAAGTAGAACATGCAGCCACAGAACAAGTAATTGCAGAAACTGGGCTCCCATAGATGGTAAGACCAATACTTGTTTCAGTGTGGCTGAATGAAACTGTTTCGAAATTGTGCAAATTATGCTGACCTGCCATTCAATACGTTATATTGCTAAACTAAGAAAAATCTTTCAAGGTCAAAAAGCACCATTCTAACCGAACTTGTTGGGCGAATTACTCTCGAGTTTGAAGTAGTTTTAAGTCAGTCAAGAGATCTCAGAACCACTTGGGACTCTTTTTAAATTGCTGACTTTATACCATTTTTACGGAATGTAATACAAATTCATACTCATTGCCTTTTACTGCTTTTACAGAAATATGAATGCAAAATTTCATATATAATCTTAGTATCTACTTGCTGTATGAAAAAAATATCTTTATACAACTATGGCATAGTTGGGCCGAATTGTCTATAAGTTGTCTTATCACAAGTGCTAGACGCGAGCTTGATGTGGAAAAAAAAACTTAAATATCTAAAGGAACAAAATCATACATTGACAAAAACACCCATTCTGCCATAGGACCCACTCTATCATTCTATATAAAAAGAGAAGGTACGTAACATCCAAATACTTTCACATGTAAGACCTGACGCTGATATTTATGTTTTGTGCATCTAAACAAAATCAACATGTGCTATGTCTTACATGTAAACTTAGGTTACACCGCTGACCCTCCATTTTATTTCTATTTCAGTATTTAAAATCACAAGACATTATCTTTGGCTTGTTTTACTCCTGAGATATTTTTCTATTCATCAATCCATCATTGACTTGTCTACGTTGTACCAAACTGACGTTACGGCTTCCGAAACGCGATTTTGAAGAATTTTTCATATTGGGACAAGTGCGAACTCGTGTGAGAACCGATGAAAAGAGCTGTAGTCATTTAACATATTTAATATGACCCAGAACTTAACTTTACAATGAATTAAAAATGTATTAGTAGGTAATATTTCACGTATTTTTCTGGATTATTTGGGTAATCGTGCCACCTGATGACCCTGGGTCGTTAAGATCGTTTAGTACGTCGCCCAGTTTAATACACCTCACAGAAGTAAATCTTTCTCTGTGATACTAATGTACATATGCTCCGGCAAAAATAATATTCATAATATCAATACCTCATAAAATATAGATTAGAAATAAACACCACAAGCCTCTATTCATTGTTGGAAATATAATTTTCTTTGTAATGAGCCTCTGTACATTTCACTGCCAAAATAAAGAGCTTGTTAGAGGGTCAGCTGGCAGGTGAATTAGGGGAGTAACTAATCACACTAAGATGTCTCAAGCACTCTTGAAAACACTCCAAAACAGTTCAAATTATGTTTTAAAGTTGAAATTATTTTCATTTGAACAGATAATGGTTTAATCTTAAATACCCCAGATTGAAAATTAAAAATGTAAGAAATGTTTAAGCCAATAACCTAGTCATCTACATCAATGAAAGTTATTGTGCTTTTGGTTCATGGCATTGAATAAAAGCATTCTATTCCTTTTAAAGTAGTCTCATATGTCATGCACTGGTGTAATATAATCATATATCAATAATTAAATCAGTATTCATTACCCAAGTAGTCCATATGCTAAAGTTGTGATACAATTAATGTTTACAAGTAAATCAAAACAATATGCAGTCTAATTAGTACAATAAATTGTAGTTGATAATTTTGTACAGGGTTCCTTGCATTTAAGTTTTTACCCAAAAGCAAATAGTTATTTTTTGGACATTATTTTGTTGACCTTTTTTTACCAATAATATATCCAGATTATTGTTGCTTTGTTTTTAGATGATGAGCAATCAGCAGCTTGCAGCAGACTTGTTGAGGAAGGCTGCTGATGCCTTGTCTACAACAGTCCCATGTGGAACAAGTACTACAGGTGTCTCGAGACCCATTTCAGAGATTAATGAAAACTTGCGGAATATATTTGCTCCGTACAGAACTGGTGGAAGGTTCCCAAATCCAAGACGAGAAAACAGTAACCCCATGTCATATTGAACACACAGATTTTGTTTGTTATCAAGCAATATGAGGTATAAAGAAAACCCCAGCTATCTTTAAATCAGAGATTTTTTCAGTTATGAACAAAGTCCTTCGTTTATATGGAAACGAAAATTCTTTAAGCATGTGTTTTGTATATGTGGTATTTAGATTTTTAACATAGCTTTTAAATATTTTCAGTTATATCACTATGTCTGCAGTGTGGCAGTTTAAAGAGATGTCTAACACTGGGATATCATGCTGCAGACATGTAGCATCATGTCCTATCCAGTCACATTATCCCCACCCCAGGATGACCAGTCCTAACACTAACCTCTTCATACTGAGCAAATAGCAAGGCAGCTGTTACTAACATTTATTTTAGGTTTTTGGTATGACTCAAACTCCAGACCTTCAACCTCCTGCATCAGAGGCAGACTTTCTAACCAGTTAGGCCACCATTGCAGTCCCATCCAGTTTGGTTTGGTGTTTATCAGCACAGCAACATAGGTTATTTAATGAAAAGGAAATTGGAGTAAAGTGCCTTACCCAAGGACACACCAGAGTAGTTGACTTAGGCTGGTCCATTGGTAGGATTCAAAGCTAAACCATTTCAGTCACGAGTTCTGCATGCTTTAATTGATTAATTGAATTTTAACGGCGCACCAGCACTTTTAGGCTATTTAGCGCCATACAATAGGTTATATGTTTAAAAATAAGGTTTAATATCGACCAGCGATATGAAAAAAAACCCATAATAGTTAAATATCAAATGTAAATGATCTTGGTAACACGAAAATATGAATCTTCCCACTCAACGGGAGATGTAAATGGTTTATGATGATGATAATATGTTGTAAATAAGAGGTGATATTTGCATTAGATAAAAAAATTCTAGGTGATGGCATACAAGTTATTGTTTAAAATAGAGCTTTACTTCCTTTAGGAAATCTAAAATACAAGTGATTTGTATTGTATCAAAAAGTTCCTTCATGTCATGTACATTATAGTATTTAACAAGCGTATGTTGCAGGTCGGAACACTCGGTCATAAAGTGCTTAACAGTGAATGGCTCATTGCAAGAAACGCACTCTGGTGGATCTTCACCTTTCAGTATGTGGGAGTGGGTAATGTATGTATGACCGATTCTGATTCTTGTAATGATAACCTCCTCCCTACGGATAGTTCTGTAAGAAGGAGTCCATTCTCCCAGGGTTGGTTTGATGATAAACTGTTTAAATTCTACACTGGAATAACTTGATCAATTTAACCATCTTTTTAACTGTCTTGGAGAGACTTAACGTACTGGCAAGGGAATCGAACACAACCAATAAGAGAGTCAAGCAAAAGATCACAATGGCAAAAAAACTCACCTCAAAATCAACTATTGCTCACCTTGATGAAGTTACGGCAACGGTTTCCTAATAAAGACTCAGCATATAGATTTGGAGTCAGCCAAAGTACCATTTCTATCACTATCAATACATGGATTCAATTTTTATTTAAGATAACAACATGGATTTGGAAAAAAAAATGTTTCCGTCAAAGATGCTTATTAAAGTTGCCTGCTTGTTTCAGATCATTCAAAAATGTAAGGGTCATTATAGACTGCTTTGAAATATTTGTTCAGTCATCTAGGAACTTTGCTGAACAAGGGAACATGTACTCTTCTTATAAGAACCATGCTACACTAAAATGCCTTGTAGGAATTTCACCGACAGGAGCAATAACTTTTTTGTCAGAAGTGTACGAAGGCAGCATTTCGGACAAGGATATTTTTGTTAAATCTGGCCTGGCAGATTTACTTGAGCCAGGAGATTTGGTGATTGCGGACAGAGGGTTTTTGATTAAAGATGCTTTAATGTCTCGCAGAGTCGATTTGATCATTCCACCATTTCTTGCAGGGAGAGATCGATTAACACCTCAAGAAGAAATCATGAGAAAACGCATTGCGCGTGTTCGTATTCACGTTGAAAGAGCAATTGAGAGAATGAAGAAGTTTAAGATCATAGGTACTACTCTCCCACTAAGCCTGAAACCTGTAGCATCTGAAGTTTTTCAAATTATTGAATTTTTAGTTAACTACCAAACTCCTCTTGTAAAGTAAAATGATTTATTGATGATCAGGGTAGCATGTTATTTTCAAAATGATAAACATTTCTATCTTGTCATCAGTTTTAAAACTTCTTGTTTGTATATGCAACTTCTTATAAAATGATACACATAGATTAACTCTTCAAAATGTTCTAAAAACATGAATTAAAAGTACATATTCAAAATAGACGAAATCAAAACAGAGAATCATGTCAGTTACTTCATTTTTTTTATAATTTTCTGTCATACATATATGTATTTATGTAGCATCTCGCCACAATTGGCTTGAAGTTTTTGTACACTAAGGATTTAAATTTTCCATTGTTTAAGGCAGCAATAAAAATGCAGTTCCATACCATTTTGTATTTCCTTATATTATCAAGAACCATATTTTCGTATGAATGTTCATAAAGATGAACTGGCAGCAAACAATAATACATGGACCCACTATAAATAAAACAAGTCATTGTAAATTTGTTCATTCAGTAGTTATATAATTAGGGGCCATCCATTTAGTACATACACAAAAATCTTCCCCCCCCCCCCCCCGTAAGTACTAAATGGATGGCTCCTTATGCTTTTGTTATCCCACTTTCTCAATTAATACTAATTAAATTTAAAATGTAGACCAATACATACATGGACAATGTTTCAAATCCTAAATCTTTTATCAACTGGCATAAGTCGCCTGGGGATTCTCATTTCAATATATTCTGGCATCAGGGTATTGTGATGAAAGTTTATCAATTTTGAACATAAATCCTTCCAAAATTCAACATCAGGTAATATTCTTTCTACAGTCTTTCCTTTTGAGGACCAAATGACAGTCACAAAAGTCTACTTCACAAAGTGCAATCTGCATCTGTACCTGGTAGTAATACTTGTGTGATTTCTTTAAAAATGGCCTACCATTCATAACATTATAACAAAGATTGTTTCTTTTATTTGCATTAAGTTCACCTACACATAATGGGTCTTTTCAGGCTAACATAAATGGACATTTTATCTCAACTACACCTATTAGTTTGTTGTTTTGATTGTAAACGAGGCCATCAGGGCTACATCCAAGTTCTGGATACAGAGGATTGATCCAAAATCTACTTCTTTGTATTGTAAGATCCATAGAATTTCGAATCTCAGTGCCATTAGCTATAATAGTTACCAATATGCAACCCCATAGGACATTTGTGTCATGGTGGAAGTGCTCTACTATTATGTTGTGATGTGCATCAGCGTTGTAATTGTTATTTAGTAATATTACATTATTGTTGCAACATTGTGTCGCGGGGCCTGATAGTCCTGGGTTAAGACTACCTTATATTTCTAATAAGGTCATATAAGATCATGTTTACAAGTATATAAGGTGAATGCTATATAGAATAAAATTTTGTGTGTGTTGTCCATGAGGCTGCATATGAAGGAAGAATAGCAGAGAGTAAGTTGATAGCAGGGAGCATGTTGGAACGAGAGAAGAACGGAGGTGTTCCCAGACTTCAATTATTATATAAATATGAGCATATTTTATTTAATACAGTTAATTACTATTTAGACTCCGTGGGCGGTAGTCTCTGTTAGGGTCATGACTAAGAGTGCGTGTAAAATCGCAGACGCGTAGAATCCATTAAGAATCCCATATTTACACGAACCCCTATTCACTCCCCCCTCACAGATCCACTGGCCAGTCTTCATCGCAATTTCTACTTGTTTATTATTAATTTATTTCGGTTTAGATGAGCCTATTGTATTTAATATAGATAATTACAATTTAGACTTCGTGCGCGGTGGTGTCTGTTAGGGTCATGAGTATGAGTGTGTAAAATCGCAGTTGCGTAGAATCCGTAAGGATCCACTATTTACACGAACCCCTATTCACTCCCCCCCCCCCCACAGACCCACCGGCCAGTCTTCATCGCAAATTCTATTTTTGTTTATTGTTAATTTATTTTAGTTATAGATGAGCATATTTTATTTAATATAGATAATTACGATTTCTACTCCGTGGGCGATGTTAGGGTCATGATTATGAGTGAGTGTAAAATCGCAGTTGCGTAGAATCCGTAAAGACTTCAATATTTACACGAACCCCTATTCACTCCCCCTCACAGATCTACTGGCCAATCTTCATCACAATTTCTACTCTTGTCTATTATTAATTTATTTTAGTTATACTGTTTTAGTTTGATTTTTGTAATAGATTTATGATACATTTATACGTTTGTTTAGTGTTATTTTAATTTATTTATATTGCTTTAATTTGTTTTTGATAAATGATTACGATTTGGATTTCATGGTCGGTAGTTTCCGTTAGGGTCATGACTATAAGCGTGTGTAAAATCGCAGTTGCGTAGAATCCATAAAGAATCCAATATTAACACGAACCCCTATTCACTCCCTCCTTACAGATGTACGGGCCAATCTTCATTGTAATTTTTACTTTTTGTTTAGTTTTAGTTATAGAGTTTTAATTAGTGATAACATTGTATATACCTAGGTGTATTATATTATATTCTATCTATTAAGCCTGATTTTATAAGGAAATTTATAATATTTTAACAGTTATTTTCAGGTTATTTTGAACGCATTTTATGTTGTGGTATACGATAATATGCCTTGACAGGTTCCAACCGTATTTTATATGGTGGTATACGACATGAAGCTGCTATAAAATTTGATACTTTGTGATATAGCTTATCATCATCATTCCTGCAAGAACTATAGCGAAGAACAGACGTGTTGGACCACTCCGGACCGAAGCCACCTGTTCCCCGATTTGACCACCACCACAAACTCTCTCACGCACTACGATCTATTCTTTTACTCAAGCACTAGAGTAAGGGAGGGGATTTTACTTGGTTTATAGCACCAGAATAAACCAAGGTTTTGCCCCACAGCGTGTTAGAGTGGATGTATTATGTGCCATAGCTGCTAGTGTACCACCACCACCATCGCCACCAGCAACCAGACGCCTGCCACCACCACCACCAACAACCTCCTCCTTACTACGCTAAAGGACCCAGCAGCCAACCAGCCACCCAAAAGTCCACTACCACCAGCCACTACTCCAGCAAAGGCAGCCAGGACTTCTACAACAACACTGTTAAGGCTAACTGTAAGTCGTTCAGAACTAATTATACCCTGTGCTGAAAAACTAAGTTACCTTCAAATATCTCTCAAAACCACTACTACTTTTCTCTCAATACTATCCTCAATCAATCTCTAAATACATTTAATCGAACAATTATTGTTATTCACAAGCGTAGGCATCATACTACAACAAGCTTGGGTTGCATTCGCAATTGAGAAAGGTTAGTCCTGTCCTCTAATTCGAATCTTGCAATCATCAACAATAATTCAATTCAATTAAATATATAACTCTTTTTCTATCTTAATCTATCACTGTTCAACTGTAACTAAAAAGCTAAAACAGCCAAAACTTATTATCCTTTAAACAAAACAATATGGCTGACCAAGTAGGAAATCAGAACAAAGACAAAATGGCCGCCACCAAGCTAAATATTCAGAACAAAGACAAAATGGCCGCCACCCAAGCCAAATCAGCCGCCAAAACTAATAAGCAGGCCATGCAACAAAGGCAAGGGGAGGCACGGCGTAGAAATAATGCTCTAAGAAAAACACAGGAATGCTCCGATAAGCAATCAAAATCAATTAAAGACAACAAATCTAGAGTTTATTCAACCCCAGAACTAAATGCATTAAAAATAGAAGCGGCAAAACTAGATCCGCTATCCCCAATTAGCTTCAACCTTCATGATGTCACTATACAAATAGAAGATATGGACGCCACTTTGGATATCGGCGAATCCACAATACCTCAAATATCAACACCCACCCCTCCTCAAACAGCAACTCCTATCACGAAATTGGCGGACGTGGTGGAAAACACCCCTAACCGAAACTCCAAAAATCAATTAGGGACCAAAGATTCAGACTTGGCGGACGTGGTTGAAAACACCCCAACCCGAACTTCCAAAAATCAAGTAAGGACCCAAGATTTTAAGTTGACGGACGTGGTGGAAAACACCCCCACCCGAACTTTCATAACTCAATCTAAAGCCAATATAACATATGCACAGGCCGCCAAAAATAAGGGGAAAAACATAAGTACTCACAAAACAGGTACTACTCAAATAGGAACAAAGGCAAAATCACAAACCAAACCAGCTAGCTTAGGGCCCAAACCAAGATACCACAGGCCGGAATTAACTTTATACATCAAAAGTAATTCCAGTAAACTAGTCAATTTATCCACAAATAGTCTAACAGGAGCACTAACAAGAATACATCAAGGCTCCTGCAAAATAATTAGGCCCAACACAGACTACATTATACTACATTGTAGCACCAGTCAACAAACGGCCAAATTTCTAGAAATTAGTAACCTAGGCGGGATCCCAGTAAATGTAACGAAACCGCATCAAATGAAAAGCCCACAAAAGAACAATGCCATTGCAGGAAAAAATACACCTTTAGGCGAAGCCCTACCCACCCCCACAACACCGCAAACAACCAAATTCAAAGCGGTACTAAAATTAACAGGAGCAATGTCAGAGTGGGACTCAAATACCCTTAATTCAAAACTAAAAGAAGGTGGCAACAATATTACAAAAACATACAGAATAGGAAATAGGACCCCAAAGTGCACTGTAACAGTAATAGAATCAGAAAAACCAATACAGTCACTTATTAACATTGGCACAACTGGGTCAAAATACAGGGCAGAACCCTATTCAAACAAACCAAGGTTCTGTTCCAATTGTAATCACTGGGGACACTTTACTACCAAATGTAACAAAACAGCAAAATGCTCCAACTGTGGGGGCCAACATAAGGGAAAATGCAGAAAACAAATACCCAAATGCGCTCAATGTAAAGGTACCCACCCAACAAAATCCCCACTATGCCCGGCCACCATTAGGGAAAAAGAAATTATTGACTATATGGATAACAACCTGGTTGATTACAGAACAGCTAGGAAAAAACACCCTTTAAGAAAAATAAATATTCAAGAACACACAAATAAAAACAACATAGGAGAGAAAATAGAAACAGAAATAAACAAAATTATAACAGCAATTAACAATATCATGACTGAAGCTATCAAAACCAGTAAAACTCAAGGCTTATTAAAGACCTTAAAACACACCAAAACCCAAATTAAGGCACTAATTGTTGCAAATGACCTCATTAGACATGGCTAACACATCTAATGGAAATGTTTCTATATGGCAATGGAATGCTAGAGGATTATACAATAACTTAAACGAATTAAAACTTAAATAATTAATTCCAAAATTAAACCTGATATCCTCTGCATTCAGGAAACAAGGTTAACAAATAAAAACAAAACATTGCCAAATATTAAAGGCTATGCCCCTGGCTACCTACAACAAAGAAAGGAAGGAGTGGGAGGGGGATTAGCCATATATGTAAAGTCCAACATAACATCTATAACAATAGTACCCATAACATCAGAGGTAATAACTAATTCACATATAGAGGTACTATCACTAATAATTAAAATTGGCCAATGTGAATTACAAATAATAAATATTTATGACCCAGGGACTACCAATGCCATTAATAACGAACAAATATTATTAACATTAAGCACCCTAATCACCAGTGAACGCACAGTCATATGCGGAGACTTCAATGCACACAATACACTATGGGGGGGGGAGGACGACAAACAAAAGGGGCAGGTTGATTGAGGCCTGGGCTAATACGTCAACCCTAACCATACTGAATGATGGCGCCGGGACCCGAATAAACCCGGAAAACGGCGCCCTGACAGCCATCGACCTCACCCTCTGTACACAAAAACTGGCACAAGTGGCTAAATGGGAAGTGGATCAGTCTGACCCCATGGGCAGTGACCACTTTCTAGTCATCACCACCCTGCAGATGACTGTGCAGTCACAGGTGCATACAAACATCCCCAGGTGGAATTATAATAAAGCAGATTGGGAATTATTTCAACACATCCTGATTAATGAAAATACTACCCAGATAGAATCCAATGACATAAATCAATATTATGAAAACCTAATCAATGTCATTAACAATGCTGCAACTAACAGCATTCCCACCACTAAACTCAAAGCATCTAAACTAAGTGTACCGTGGTGGAATAATGAAATCAAGACAACCAAACAAGCTAAAATCAAAGCTCTAAATACATTCAGACGATCTAACGTCACTGCACACTTTTTGGAATATAAAAACCTTGCTAATAAACTGAAACAACTAATCAAAGATGCAAAGTTAGCAACTTGGCAAACATACTGTGGTACTCTCAACCGAAAAACAAACACTAAACAAGTATGGGACAAAATAAGAAGAATCAGGGGAAGAAACTCAAACAATACTCCCAAATTAAGTAACACCTCCAGCGATAAAGAACAAGCTGACTTATTAGTCCAACATTTTTCAAATATGAGTAAAAACAGCAACCACACCACAGAATTTCAATTACATAGGGCAATTGAAGAGAGTTAACACACAAATATTCCAAGACCTGGGCCCCAAAGATTCCCCACTAAATAACGAAATAACCAAATATGAATGGGACCAGGCACTTAAAACAAAAAAAGAAACTTCACCTGGGGAAGATAAAATAGGATACATAATATATAAGCACCTACCTCCTAACATAATTAATGTAATACTAAAATTCCTTAACCAAATATGGGACACGGGAAAGCTACCTATAAAATGGAAACATGCGATAGTAATACCCATCCTAAAACCTAATAAAGACAGCCATGATATAAACTCATATAGGCCAATCTCTCTAACTAACAACATATGTAAAATCATGGAAACAATCATCAACAATAGACTAAAGTCACACCTTACTAAAAATAACCTACTATCTGAAAATCAGTGTGGATTCAGAAACAAGCGCTCCACCACCGATCAACTAGTAAGACTTGAAACTGCTATTAAGCTAGCATTTAACGCTAAACAGAAAGCAAGCAGAAACCTCATTGCGGTATTTCTCGATCTCGAGAAGGCATTCGATCTAGTATGGACCAAAGGCCTTATAGCCAAACTAAATAACTATGGCATTACTGGACGAATGTTTAATTTTATACAAGACTTTCTAACAGACCGCACGATAACAACTAGGGTAGGGGCAACTTACTCTGAGAAACACTCCCTTGAAAACGGAACTCCACAAGGAAGTGTACTCAGCCCCACCCTCTTCAACATTATGATAAACGACCTAGATAAAAATATGGCAACTACCAAAGTAGAATTATCACAATTTGCTGATGATGGCGGCCTATGGAGACCAGGAAACCCCTCCAACCGCAAAAACATCTCTGAAATACAAAATAGCCTAAATAATATCGGAAATTGGGCTAATCAATGGGGATTTAAACTATCGCACCAAAAAACGGTAGCTGTACTGTTCACCCCACACAGAAAAAATATAAAATATCCCAAACTAACAATACAGGATAGGGAAATTAAATTTGTAAAAGTAGCTAAATTTCTGGGTATGTACTATGACCAACATCTAAAATGGGCATATCACATAGATGACTTAGTTAAGAGGTGCAGCCGAGACTTAAACTTAATACAAAGCCTTAAAGGTACCAAGTGGGGTGCTGATCAAGAAACATCAATAAAATTATATAGAGCCCTCATAAGATCCAAAATAGATTATGGTTGCCAAGTATACTCATCGGCTTCCAAAACACAACTTCAAAAACTGGATAACATCCAACGATTGGCCTTAGTAAAAAGTACCGGAGCCCTGAAAGGTACTTCGACCGCCGCACTGCAGGTTATAACAGGAGAATTGCCCTTACATCTACGAAGGCAAGAACTCATCTTAAAATATGCAGCGCGGCTGTCCACCCACCCCAAAACGCACCCCACACTCTTGGCTATAAATAAAACCAATATCCCATTTAGAAAAGGCCTAAAACAAAAACTACCTATGGGAAAACAAGTCCATCTACTAAAATCAACATTACCAGTGGAACTATTTCCATTAGAATATAACGTAGTGTACGCACACGAACCTTGGACCAACGTACAATCTAAAGTCAACACCTCCCTAATTCAAAAAGGCAACAAACAAAATCAAGAAATAACACTCAAAGCAGATGCCTTAGAAATTATAAACTCAAAATACCAACAATATACCAAAATTTACACGGATGGCTCCAAAATTACCAATCCATACAAAACAGCTGCTGCTCTAGTCATACCACAACATAACATACAAATAGGCAGCCGTCTCCCGGACTACTGCTCTATTTACACAGCTGAATTCTGGGCCATCCTAAAAGCAATACAGTGGATTGAAGAATCAAAACCCAATAAGACAGTGATTATTAGTGACTCGCTAAGCGTCCTCTCTTCAATCCAAACAAACACCACTAAAAGTAGGGAAGAATTTCTCAATAAAATAAATGCCAAATTAAAACAACTAAATAACGAGAATATTATCATAGAATTCATGTGGATCCCCTCCCACATTGAAATCAAAGGCAACGAAATGGCCGACAAACTAGCCAAAGAAAAACTAAACGAACCAAATTTCGAGCCACTACAATATAGTTCATCAGAACTATACAGCTTAATAAATACCCAAATAGATAGAAAATGGCAAAATGATTGGGAAACTAGTACAAAAGGGAGAGTGTTGTACACTACTGTTAAGGAAGTAAATAGAAATAGAAAACCACCCAAGGGCTTACCTACTGAACAAACAATCATCAATAGAATAACTGTAGGCAAAACCATGCTGGCAAACAGCCTGGGCAAATACATAGGACCCTTTCCTCATAACATAAACTGCTACACCTGTAACACCCCTGAAGATCTCCACCATATCTTCAACGAGTGTAGCCAAACCAAAAAGGAAAGAGACAAACTCAGATCAAAACAAAAAAGTATAAAAGCCCCTTTTACATACCCAGAAATTATACAAACAACAAACCCCAACATAGCAGAAACACACAAACACATGCTAGAATTCCTTAAAAACATAGAGAAAATAGGAAAGATATAAAGTTACATTACTAAACAAACGAACAAACCCTGAAAACTAGGCAGTGTAGGTCCACCTCAAATTAAGTAAAATGCACGGAACTGGGTGCGACAATGGACAAACCCTGACGTGTCGCTTAACGGCCCCTTGAACTAGGCAGGGACCCATTTGTTATCACTCAGTTACCAAAACCTTAAAACTAACCCCATAAAATAGATAAATAGCTAATTATATCAAGTTAAAACCACTGGGTGCGACAAATTGGGCAACCCTGACGTGTCGCTTAACGGCCCCTTGAACTAGGCAGGGACTCAACTGTTGCCACTCAGTTAAATAGAGAAATAGCTAATTATATTAAGTTAAAACCACTGAGTGCGACAATGGGCAACCCTGACGTGTCGCTTAACGGCCCCTTGAACTAGGCAGGGACCCATCTGTTATCACTCAGTCATCAAACCTTAAAACTATCCCCATAAATAGAGGATTAACTACCTATATTAAATAAAAAATCGCACAAATAGGGACACAACACCAGGGAAAAATAAACAAATAAGGTCATAAATAAAACACAACGTAAATAACATCGCAATAGTAGGGTGACATAAACTCAAGGGAAAAATAAAAGCACAGTAGATAAGCAAGGACATAGGTACACAAATAATCAATCCACTTCTTCTACTCACTCCTATCTCTACAAACTTTCTCTATATGTAATTCAACCGAGTATACAGTGCTAAAATATCATATTAATAACCAGGAAACTTAAGTAGAACCAACGGTGCACCGAGACCGGTGGACCATAACTAGATAGAAACAAGATAGAAAACCCAAAAATTAGTACATATAAGGTAGTCTAAAAAGTCCAAGACTATCAGGCCCAGCGACACAAGGTTGCAAACCAAAAATATAAGGTAGAAATTACGTAGGACCTCAAAATTAGCTATTATAAGGTAGTCAAAACCCCAAGACTATCAGGTCCAGCGGCACAAGGCTGCAAGTATAACCAAAAAACTATGATAATAAGGCATAAATAGGACCTCAAATAGTGTATATAAGGTGATCAAACTCCAAGATCATCAGACACAGCAACACAATGTTGCACAAAAAACAATAGGAAAACAATAATAAATAAACACACACTGTGCACCTCAAAACAACAAACACTGTACCTCAAACGTTGTATACCCCAAGAACAGCACAGGGTATCTAAATAGGGATAGGTCCCCACAACCAAAGTCGCCCTTGCCAGGCACTCTCAACTCGCCCGCTACCTCTGCAGCAGCAACTACACGTGCTTAGCACGTCCAGAAATAACCAAATACCACCAGATGAATTAATATGAGTGTGTGCTGGAACTATTCCCACTCATATGGCATGTGGCCCTCCAATCACACAGTATTAGCTCAATAGCTAATCAGATGTGACGGCCAAATTAAATAAGTGTTCCACTATGAACACATAAACGCCTGCAGGGTGGTGGCTCATTCCCACCCTCAGGATAAATTAAATAACCGTCCATTGACGGATAAAACAGTGGTAAGAGCCTTCGGGACGAATCACTTAAAACTCATCTTATTGATTGATTGATATAGCTTATTCAGTTCCTGTGCTGTAATTCAAATCATTTATATTTTGCCGTGATGTATGCATTAGTGTGTGGACATAGTTTTGTACGCCGTATGGGAGATTTGTCTTGGTTGAGCGCAGTGTGCCACCAACCACCTGATATGATTATAAATTTTGATGGACGTTCTGGAGCATTAATTGGGAATTTCTTATCAAGACCACCAATCTTAAATCCTCTACCAGTTGTGCTGTATCTAATTATTGGTGAAAATGATGTGGGAAGATTAAGTGCAGAGGGCATATTATCTAATCTGATGAGATTGTGCAACATGTTATTGGCACGTGGAGTTTTGTATGTATGCGTGGAAACTTTACTTCCCGTCTAAACCCCAGGGGATTAAGTGTCGCTTTTTATAATCGTGTGGTTCATGGAGTGAACCAGAGACTGGAAGACGCATTCTTTCATGAAGAGAGAGTTATTGTGTGTAGAAATAGGGGTTTCCGGAGACGTTATATGAGTTTCGATGGAGTCCTTCTCAACGATGAAGGGAACCGATGGTTGTACTTTATATACGTAAACAAAAGCATCATCTATATGACAACACTTTACACGTCTAATATTACATCCCAGATATATAATCGTGGCATTAGAGTAACATCACTCAGTCGTTCCATGCGTGTCAGTTATTGGAGCAGAGTTTATTGTGCACGAGGTTAGTCACAATAGATAAATATATATCTCCTCCTTATTAAACCCTTCAAATATAAATAAAATATATTTACTACCCCTAAAATATCGTCATCAGTGCATTGTTTCTGCATGTATACATTTGATTATGTTTTACAGTTTATTAAGTATGAATGAATACAAACACATATCTATTAATTATCCATCTAGAAAGATAGTGGACCAAACCTACCCAATATGGAGGCAATTGGCCGAAAAAACCACTTTGGCAAAGATAGTCATTTTCAACAAAAGAAGAGTTGGAGAGGCAGCCCAGCTCCTGTTGGAAACATATGCCACAAGAGGGTAATGGAAATCAAAGGACAACGAGGAAATCCTGAACAGTTTGTCTGGTATTGAGAACAAGCTCTTTTTTCAGTGCCTTTTCTTTATCTTTCTCTGCCAAGGCTTTCACAACCTGTTCATTTGAATAAAAATGAACTATTTAGAAGATAAAAGTACGCCAGCTGAAAGTAAAAGATTTAAATCAGCTCCAAAGCCAATATAAAAACCCATTCCAGCGCCCATGAATACAGTTGTATAAGGTGAAAATAAGCCAGCTCAAAGTAAAAGATTTAAAGCAGTTTGCTCTATATGCAAGGAGCGCGTATATCGCATCATGCAGCATTTACAGCGAAACTGTATGCCCGAATCCAAGGGCTATACTAACGAAAAACATAAAGCAATAGTTGCTGAAGTATATAATAATCATGAAATAATTATTATAGCCATTGTGAAAACAAGGCTTGAATCATGCATAATATTTAAAGATTCCGAGGAACACTTTAGAACGACATTACATGTTAAAAGTAAATTTAGAAACCAGACAATTGCCAATGTAAACCGGATCTTTGTCCACCTGGACCATAAACAGGAAAATATCGACGCTCTTGCAAATATACCTGCTTGAAAAGCATATTTTTGCAAGCAACCGTCCGAATCAGCTTTCAGTAGTTAAGAAATTTACATAAAATCAATCCACACATTTCTTTTATTTTGTGAACAGAAAGGGCATTACAGCCGTTCGTGCTTGCATCAATAGGATCAGGGCTGGCCATGCAAAATTTACTTGCATGTGCAAAGCTTCGGCATGTGCTTCGCAGTTCCGAAGGGGGAGACAATTACAATACAATTTAAATACTTCAGACTTTGTAATTGCAGTTTACATCATTCTTAAAAGTTGTAAACAATTTTTAAAAAAAAATTAATTTCTGTTAGTGCACATTGAGTCACTTTTATTTTAATGGCTGTCTATCCTTTCACCTCTAATTGTTAAGATAACAATGCATGTTTTTCATTTCAAAGATGCCGTAGTATAAAACTGAAATTTTATAAACAATTTCTTTTCAGCATGTTCATGATCAATTTTATTTGCTTAGGATGCTATCTCATATTAACATTAAAAACAACTATATATTCTAAGTGATATCAGTAAATTCTTCTTGGAGAATGCAACTAGCAATGCCATTGTTTATTTCATAATTTCCTTTCAGTTGTAACTAATTTTACAAGATGTATCTGCACATGAAAGTTCTTATCAAATATATCAAGGTTATCCTCCATTTTCAGACTATTCATCTTCAGGCCAGACATTTCGTCAATGGACAACAGAATGGAAAAACGTGAAGGAAGAAGTGAAGCACAAGTATAAGGAGAAAGCCGTTTCTTTTAAAAACAATGTTGTACAAACTACAGACTGGACAAAGCTGAAGAAGCATCATCTTAAGTTGGTAAGCCAGTCTGTGAGAATGAAAAAAATAATTGTATCACCAACTTAAGCTTACTAATTGAATTTCTTACCCCATTTTCCATCACCAAATTCCATAAAGAATACCTTATTCGGTAATATTGCCAATTATAGATATTAATATGCTGTTGATTTTTGTTGATTGTAATAATTTTTATTATTTGTCTGGTTTATATCACCTGTTAAAAAAATATATATTTCTTTTTTCTCAGAATCTAATTTTGTGTCACCTGCTCATGTTCAATTGCTACATGAACGTGAACAAAGAGGAACAAAATTTTAGTAAATTCTTCAAGAACTTATCAACGTTATTTAGTACTGCAGGTGACTAATGGTTCAAGTATAATTATCAAAAATTTTAGATGCAAACAGAAGAAATAAACACGTATCTATCTTACAAGGGATTTTTTTTTTACAAATCTTTAGTGTGATGTTCTGAGTAGTCTGGGTATTCATGTTGGTGGGCTCTTTGTTGACACTGTTGGCTGCGCTGGTGTGTTTGGGAATAGCAGGGCCCATGACTATTTTTGTCAGAAGAGCATCCGGCAAACGTTTGCATCTCAGATGCAGGATGAGTTTGTTTTTATTATAGGAAACTCAGTAGCAGGTATATTTTTTAATGATCGGCATATACTTGTGTAAAATTAATTTATTTGCACCAAGATCTTACTATTATCTCATTAGCATTGTTCCTTTGAAGTTTGAGAATATGCATAAAGATGACTTTTCCCATGACATTGTTGTCACTAGCTATTTAAACTTGCCCTGAAGACTTTATTAACACGACACAATTGGATGTAAACTATGAAGATGTGTCATTTTCCACCAACATATCATAAACAGCATGCCATGACATAATAAGTACTCCATTGAACCCCTGACCAGTGTAAGGTCTAAAATGAATGGTCTTGTTGTTTGTAGTCCTTCAAGTCTTTTAGAACCAATGACATGAGAATTGCACATGTCGATCGAAAATGTCATGCCATATGCCTAATTTAACATGTTTAAAATCACACTCGCAATTAAATACTTATTCACTCTTACAGCATCTGAAAGCAACATACACAAGGAAACAGACCACAGAGAAGCAGGTAATTTAGTGAGAAAAAAAAATTCAATGACTGTTGGGGTCAGGTTCATTCTTTTGAAGTCGTGTAGCGGACACATTTACTTAAGTAACATTCCTGTACACATATTAAACAGTTCAACCTATTAAAGTTGCACCTGTCAATTTGTTTCAATAAACCAATTGATTTCAGACCAATTACAGATTTTTAATGAAAAGTGAATCACTAAATCACTACGGCAACCATTAGCTCAGATATGCTTGAAAATTGAGGTATGAGAAAGTTGTATATCTCAAAATCAAATTTATTATGCAATGCTTGACCATCTCAAAGACAGAATTTGAAACTTTTACCTTGTATCCTGCATATGTACATCAGTAATTTAAATTGTGAACCATACCCATAAAAATATAACTGTTGATAAATGTAATGTTTTATATTTATTAATATACATGCACTGGATATATTTGTCAGTTCTGCTATCCCACAGCTGAATTCATATCATTGCCTATTGCTTTAGTCCATATGCTACACCGTGTTTATCTTTCACTATTACTAGTTTAATAAACTCTACTGACTGCAGACCGTATCTCAGTCTTTGCGTTTTTCATGAATTTGTTATTCATTAGTTTGTATTTTCCATACAGAAAAAACGACTGGAAATCATCAAGTGCCCTACAAGGCAATTAAAGAGGGAAAATTTAGATTGGAAGTGAAATACCTACCAAATTGTGTCAACTTCAGGTACACGAATCATACATTTGTGTGTGTGTGTTGTCATTTACTTTAACCTAGCTTTAAAAAACAATAAAAAGTTGTGATATCTGCAGAGTGGCATTTTATATTGATGTCAAGCAATGGTGCATCATGACACTAACATGTAGCAAAATGAATCACCCGGTCACATTATTCTGACACTAGGCTTATCATTCCTAAAACTAACCTTTTACTGCGGAGTGCCTAATGAAGCAGCTTTACCATTTTTATCAATCTTGGGTACGACTCAGTTGGGGTATTGAACCTGCGACCTCCCACATCCAAGGTTGACACTCTATCCACTAAGGGCACTTGAGCAATTTTAGTTAATCCGGAACTCATTAAAGCTGCTGGTTTATCCAGAAAGTGGTCTTTGCTCATTTTCTTTTAACACATAATCTGATGCACAATACATTATCAGAGAATATGGAGCAGAGACCACTATTTTGCTAGCAATACTAAAATAAAATCCTTGTGTCCACATATTTCTTCTTTCATGTCAACTTGTATCAATAACTTCTTCAAAACTTAAAAATCAATGACTTGTTTTAAACATTGCGAATGTTTTTTTTTATATTTGCTCAAAGCTCAATCTATATACTATCAATGTTTTAGTGAGACCTGTACCTACAATTTGATGTTTGTTAGAATCTGTATTATTATTTGAGAATAGTATATAAACAAAAGTTAAGCAAAAATATTTTTTTTATCATTACATGGATCCTAGTTGCATGGCGTTGAAGACACTCAAGAGCATTATGAGTGTCAAAGATATTGAGATTATTGTAATAAGGTGTCTAATCTTTCTTCATTCTAAATCAAATTTCAACACATGGAAGAAAATGTTGCTTTTATAAGTGCTTCATTGTGTTACATTTGAATGCAGTACATTTTTTAAAAAAATCATTAAGTTGATGATGTAATGTTAAGAGTTATTAAAATAAAATGGTTATGTTAATATTTTAATATTTGACAAGCTGTATACCACAATAATATATATATATATATATATATATATATATATATATATATATATATATAGTTTGCATTTTTCTCCATAGTTAACCAGCAGCACTCCCGTACTTGGAAATGAAGGTATGTAATGTATAATGTGATGTGATTAAACTAATATTTTTTTTATGGAGTGTATTTACTTTAAACATTTTTGCATGCTAGTCGGTAAGAAGTTTATTGAATGGAATTGTTCTTCATTATAAGCTTGATATTATTTTCTTCTTGCAAACTTCATATTCATATGGATATATAGCCACTGTCTTGCATGTGTATGGAATGAACAACATCCATTCAGACTTAGACAAGTTGCAACAGCTCTGCAGGAGCAGTGAGAAAAGGAAGTGTGGGCTCCCACTGTTTTGTTACCGTAAAAACTTAAACGCATTACTATGATGTAGCATTCAGCAAAATGTGATTTTATTTGGGGGTCTTTAAGTTTGATATTTTATCCCTTTCTTGTGAGCGAATACAATTTGTCATAACCTTCTTTACACACAGGAATAATGCCATGTATGATGTACGTTGCAGCATGTTAATATATGAATGTGTTCCTCATAATGTATGTTCAGTTTTGGTAGTCATAATAATCACACATCAAGTTCTGCTTTTTCATGTCATAACTAATTTAGATGAATATTAAGTGGTATTTTGAAATATTACAAGTTGGTCAGTCTGCAAACCATATGATACATACTTTTAAAATTACAGGTAGGCCAACTCAAACTGAAACAGCTCAGCCTGAACAGTTGGAAAATGAAGCAATCATTCCTTGATTAATCAAGTTTATTAATGACTTGTGTTTCTGCAGCAAAATATCAGTACAGACTTTTTTAAAATCAGAAACTATTGTGTTTATTGTGCAGTACCATTCAGTAAATGCAAATGTAATAATTTTATTGGGTTTTTATAATTCTGTCCCATTTTGTCTAAACCTGTTGATAACCAGATACAATTTACCGTAAGCTTTTTCACACAGGAGTAATGCTATATCTCGTGTATCCTACTACAAATAATGTATTGATGTATTACTTGCAAACTAGTTGATACGTACTTTACAAATTACAGGTGGGAGAGCTGAATCTGTTCAAGAGTCGGACAATGAAGCCATGATTCCATCATTAAGTAAAGGTATTAATGGCTTGTATAGTTTATATTTCTGCAGTAAGATATCATTATAGAATATGTTTTGAAACCAACTGGCAATATCTTGATACCTTTAGAATATCGGGATTTGTGTTGATACTAGGCATGTGTCCCAGAAGCATATGTTAAATGTTTACTTATCACTGTATTCATTTTTTTTTTATAGCAACCAGTTATTGTTAGCCATCTTTTTGGTAAAAGTACTGATACGCTATATTTTGACAAAACGTAGTGTAGCGATTTTGAATAAATCTTTCACTAGGAGATTGTTATAAGTGAATTTATAAATGAATATTAGTCTTGAAGTAACACAGACACAAAATTGAATTTCAGATGCTGTTGGGTCTAGTGAAATGTCAGAATCCAATGAAGTGTCAGTCGGGCCCTCAACGTGTAAGCTAAAAAAAAATTCCAATAAAATTTAATTATTCCTTTATTAAGTGTTTTCCACATCGATTATCAGAATCGCAGTTGTTAAGCTCACAACACACTGCCTATGCAATAACTTGTGTTGTTTTTGCACAATATGTGCAAACTTTACCATTAGACTCTTCATTAAATGCACGTTTTCTGTTCATAAAGCACAAAAACATCTGGTTCTAGAATAGTATATAAACAAATGTTAAGTAAAAATATTTTTTTTTTATCATTACATGGATCCTAGCTGCATGGCGTTGAAGACACTCAAGAGCATTATGAGTGTCAAAGATATTGAGATTATTGTATTAAGGTGTCTAATCTTTCTTCATTCTAAATCAAATTTCAACACATGGAAGAAAATGTTGGTGTTACATTAAAGAAATTAATTATTCAAGCTTAGCACAGAAAATTTTATGCATTAAGAAAGATGTTTTGATTGCAGTACATTTTTTAAAAACAATAAGTAGATGATGTAATGTTAAGAGTACTTAAAATAAAATGGTTATGTTAATATTTTAATATTTGACAAGCTGTATACCACTATATATATATATATATATATATATATATATATATATATATATATATATATATAGTTTGCATTTTTCACCAGTCAACCAGCAGCACTCCCGTACTTGGAAATGAAGGCATGTAATGTATAATGCGATGTGATTAAACTAATATTTTTTTTATGGAGTGTATTTACTTTAAACATTTTTGCATGCTAGTCAGTAAGAAGTTTATTGAATGAAATTGTTCTTCATTATAAGCTTCATATTTTTTTCTTCTTGCAAATTTCATATTCATATGGATATATAGCCAATGTCTTGCATGTGTATGGAATGAACCACATACATTCAGACTTAGACAAGTTGCAACAGCTCTGCAGGAGCAGTGAGAAAAGGAAGTGTGGGCTCCCACTGTTTTGCTACCGTAAAAACTTAAACGCATTTATTATGATGTAGCATTCAGCAAATGCAGTGATTTTATTTGGGGTCTTCAAGTTTGATATTTTATGCCTTTCTTGTGAGACAATACAATTTGCCATAACCTTCTTTACATACAGAAGTAATGCCATGTCTAATGTATGTTGAAGCATGATAATATATGAATGTGTTCCTCATAATGTATGTTCAGTTTTGGTAGTCTTAATAATCAAACATTAAGTTCTGCTTAAGAAAAATGGTCCAACTTAGTGCACCGTCACCCAAAGCCAACAATGACACCATTAATCTCTGCTTGTGACATACTTGAAGCATTCATTGCAGAACAGCTTCAACTCAGCCACCCTCGAGATGATTATCAAGAATTTCTTCAACTTGCGGCATCACTGGTTGGACTGGACAGTTCAGCGATGCTTCGAAAACCTGGTGCCCTTCATCGAGCTCGCTGGATGGCGAAGGCAATCTACTCCATGAAGATAGAATTGGTCTTTGATGGAAATTAATCTGTTATCAAGCTAACAGCCCGTGAATTACAGGGAATCCAACGATTCAACAGATTTGTGGTTAACGTCTACCTTCAGTCTTGGTTCACATCTCGAGTAGTGGTTGATGCGCCATACAATGCCATTCTACTCATCCAAAGACTAGAAGACTACAATGATATTGCACTGAAGAACGTTGGCCTAAAAATGATGTTGTGTCACTCGCGGTACTTAACCCCATAATGTGTTGAAAAATGACGTTAAATCATAAAAAAACTAAGAAACTATGGTTCCAAGATACACAAAAACACGTTATTCCATAAACCCGATAGTGTAACAAGGTTACACGATGATAGCAATACAAATTCTGGATCAGGATGCACAAAACATAAAACCTTTATTCCATAATGTCTCTTACAAAGGCGACGTAATTGGACCGAAAAGGAAATAACCCATACCACCATACGGGGAAATGACAAAAAAGTACAAGAAACGTGGGAAAATCAGCTCATATTGAACGAAAGATAAAACAGAACAGGAGAATTGAAAATTTCCGATATTCCCTAAAGATAACACTAGGATCTGAGGTCAAACACTTGTAGGAAAAATTTGGAGATAAAGTCAGCAGCAAGAATAGCGACGATCCTGACAACGCAAATATATGATGGAATGCGAATAATGGAAATACATCTCAAACTATTTAATGAACGTACTTTATGTATGGATTTCTTGCAAAAACATGGTGTAAAGAATGAATCTAGGATAGAAAATGCAACAGATCTAATGAGACCGGGAAACCACCACCCACCTCCACCCCCGGAAAGAATCACCGACCCACGAGCAGCTACTGGCAAACTTTCTCACATAACTACATTAGCCGAATCTTAGACTTGAATCCACGCAGAGGTGAGATGGCATAATGGACGGCGCTTTAGACCACTCGGGGCCCCCGATCCATAGTTTGTATTGCTATCATAACCTGTAGTGCTGGGGAAATCTTCCTTTGATAATTAGTCCTTCTTTGTATGTACATTTGAATGTGAGCGGAAGCAGTTTCCGGTCGCCATATTATGGGTCAAGCTCATTCGATGAGTCATTGTGTTGAAGACTTGCCAAGCGTAACAACGAAATCCGATTTAATTTTCCAGGAAAGAGATCTTAAGCAGAAATGGCATCAAAGTCAGGCAAGGTAAATTACAAAGATGGACTAGAGAAATTAGTACTGGAAAGATACGAGGCTAAGATAAGACTAATCAGGGGAATTGATCCGTATGATATTGACAAAGGAAAATTGACGAGTAGCGTCCAATGCCTTCCGGAGATTAGTTATATTGACATTTTAAATTATTTGGTCAACACGAAAAGTGCTTACACTTTAGATGATTTGAAATCGTACAAATCGCTTGAATCATACAACCAATTTGTCAATGGTTGGGTTAAAGACGTCCTTGCCGTGGAAGTGAGCAGCAACGTGTTGGTTATTGCAAAGGTAAGTTGAGATTCATTACCTTTGTCCATACCATTTCGTGTACTTTCAATACAATAGTAGTTATAGTTATATATTTGTTTGGGGTTAATTTATGATGTAATAAATTTAATTATATCACTGACTCGTAATATGTTGTCATCCTTGTATATCTGATAAATGTGGCATTTTCATTTAACCATGGCGGGGTGGGGTGGCTTGGGTTAGCAACGAAAAACAGAGACGGAGTGGAAACCGTAAACACATTTTTTTTCTTATGAAGATGTTGAAAAAGTTTAGATATGCATGTATTTCATTTAAAAATGCTCAAAATAACAGAAAACTTCACTGGAATTCTCTGCATTTTTAGGTACGACACTCACAGCGCATGAATGACACACCATTAAAACCATGGATAATTGCCCAAAAAACGGGCATTATTGAGGCAGCCCATTGTGATTGTATGGCCGGCCTTGGTGAGGCATGCAGTCATATCGGTGCCCTCCTATTTTATGTCGAGACAGCTGTACGTATAGAAAATGCAAAGACAGTTACGCAGGAGAAAGCCTACTGGTTACTACCATAAAGCACTGACAAGGTCGGCTATGCAGAAGTTTCAAATATTGATTTCACGTCAGCTGAAACTAAGAAAAAAAAAACTGGATAATACCATCTGTGGAACCACCCATCAAAAGAAACAGAACCTAACTCTCCCCTATGTTCCTGCACCATCAGATGCCGAATTCGATGACTTCACGTTAAAGTTATTTTCGACGAACACCAAACCTGTTGTGCTTGCAATCATGCCAAAGTATGCTGAACATTTTATTCCCACAATAGTATCTCCTAATCTTCCAAAGCTTCTCTTTGAACTGGGTGATGACCAATGCCATCTAATGTCTAAAAATGATCTTGTGAAACATTGTGAAAATATGTTCAGAGACATTAATGTTACTCCAGAACAGGCAAAACATGCAGAGAGGCTCACTCGTGGACAAACCGAGTGTAAAGATTGGCACCGGCTAAGAACAGGAAGAATAACAGCATCAAGAATGAAAGCAGTGTGCACGTCTTCCATTGATAAGCCATCCATTTCCACCATAAAAAACATATGCTACCCTGTGAAATTTTCAAATAAGGCAACAAGGTGGGGATGCCAGCATGAAAAAGATGCAATGAATGCTTACATTAACAAATTAGCACCTCACCATGACAATCTCACAGTTGTTGAATGTGGTCTCATAATCAACCCTGAATTTCCACATATTGGAGCATCTCCTGATGTTCTTGTTTCATGTAATTGTTGTGGAGAATGAACAGTGGAAGTAAAGTGTCCATATTGTGTTCGAGAGACAAAGATTCACAATGAAAATATCCCATACATGGACAAAGACAACCAGTTGAAAAAGTGCCATCAGTACTATTTTCAAGTACAAACACAAATCTTTATATGTAAAAAGAAGTTTTGTGACTTTGTTGTCTGGACAGAGAAGGACATATCTGTGGAACGGATTCTGCCAAACCCAGAGCTATGGCAAGACATAGAAGCAAAGTCAAAAATGTTCTTTGTTCATGTTATTCTGCCTGAACTGACAGGAAAATTATTCACCAGACCACAGTCAGCAGACGTAGAACCTATTGCGTCTGTGTTGCAGCCCTCTTTCACCAACAATGATGGACTCGCTGTCTCAGGAAATAACAATGACTTGATTTGTTTATGTCCAGTCCCCTATGATGATGTTGTGGGTTGTGACAACCATAACTGCAGACCGCAATGGCTTCACTTTAGGCGCATTAATATGACTAGAACACCAAAAGGATCATATATGTCCAGAATGTAGTCCAGTGTATGGCAGTCAAGCAAAAAAGCCTAAAAAGTGTTAGATGGCTATTTGAATGTTAAAAAACATTTAATATACAGGTACGGTGTGGTGCTTCCACTATATGAATCGGGGGGAGGCTTGATATTATGGTGTTTGTTAAGTGCAAAGACAGACTACAAGATCTTCTCGTCTATAACCAGTAGAACTAAAACATAAGACAGAAAGTTTAGAATTAAAAACATAAGATAATGATTTTATATTGACCAATATTTAATGCTGATTATGTAACAATATTTCATATTCAATGTTATGACATGCAGAAAAGTAAAAACTAAAACGTTATATATATATATATATATATATATATATATATATATATATATATATATATATATATATGTAATAAATCTAGTATTATTTCACTAATCCTTACTAGTCAAATGGAACAACAGACTCGCACATATTTGTTAGGCAACATGCAACACTAACAATTTTGTCGGCAACTGGAATTTCTCCCTTGTCATTCATGAGGAAATCAATTGGGAGTTTTCCTTGAAGCATGGTATACTTATTACGCACCAGACCTATCACACGTTCCACATGAATTCGTAAGTGAGCAATTTTTCTAGAATTTTCTACATCAATAGGAGACAGTTGTGATTTCCCCTTTGTAAAACTAGGGACAATAATTTTAGCACAGTACATTCCAATACTATCATATATTGAATCCCCGGTCTGCTAACACAACATCTCCAGGTAATAACTTTGATAGAAATCCACAGTTTTCAGTTATATATTTATCACTTGCCCTACCCCCTCCCTCATGCTTTTGAAAGGAAAGAAATAGATCCTTGGGGGGTTATACCAATAAGAAATTTTATGGTGTTGTTGTGCTTGTATGATGACCAAGTCTGAGCTCGCGCCATTAGGCTTTTAGGTCTTTGTATAAATATTTCAAAACTGTCAATAATGACTGCGACTTTTCCACCAAAGTCTTTCCTAAATTCCATGGGCATGGTAAGCTGAAGCTCCTCCCTCTCTGGCCAAAACAAAAGAGGCTTTACTCTAATATATAAAACATGAATGACAGTTAAAAATGTCCTTGACACTGTTGATGTTGAAACCTGAAATCTATATGCAATATCTTGCAAGGATAGGTTAAGCTTAAGTCTCATTAGTGTCATAAGTTTTTCAAACTTCCCAACTTCTGGTCCTCTACTCGTTGGAATGTATTTACATACAAACTCAAACAGGGTCATCAGGGTCATGTAGCAAGGCATTCCAGTGTAATATTTTACTTTTTCTTCATTATCACAAAATGATTCTTGATTCATTTTGTAGCTGCTTAATTCATCTTTAAGCAGTGTATTTTCATGAATCAGGTTTTGAATCTCACTGTCAACTACACTCTGGTTAATGGAGTTAGTCTTTGGTGTTGGTTCTTGATATGGTTCCATATTTCCCTTTACTGTAAAAGAACAAACAGGGTTGACCCTGTCATCAGTAGATTCTTCCCCATCCTGGACAAAAGAAGAGTTATGGACATGCTGCAAATCCAGCAATGTTTTGGCAATATCATGTTCTTCTCTGGTCTTTTGTCGGTGTTGCAGTCGCCTGTACCTGTAATTTAAAAATTATAATGTTTAAGCCTGAAGCTCTATCAAATAGAATATATGACAGAACAATCAGGGTCGTAGTGCTATGTGAATTGCATTCCTTTCTCTATCTAACAATACACCACTGTTTATACAACATATCAACTTTTTCACATTTAATGAATTCATACGAAATGCAACTCTTGTTTGATAATTACTTATATTATGGTATTGTAAATTAAAACATTTACCATTAGAGAAAAAAAACCAGAGTAAATAAATATCGTTAACTGACAGCGTACCGTAGTCTCTAATTTTGTTATCTGGTTAAGAAAATAATGTACTGTAATAAACTGAGTGACATTTGTCAAACTGAGGAAATTATACAATATAAGGGAACTAATTTGAATTGTCAATGACAAATAATTTTTACCTTTTCATATCTGTTTTCACTGTTTTTATTTTCTTGTTGGATTTAAAAGGACCTGACAAGTTACAAAGTTTAAGTGTGGGAGCCCAATCAGGATGTGATCGATTATACAAGTCTGCAGGTTTTCCTGAAAAAGAAAAAGAAACAAAACTTAGTAAATAATAAAGAGTGACTAGATATACAATTTATTGTATTGTTGTTGTTTTTTGTGGGGTTTTTTTATAAAAAAAAAAAAAAACTAATATAAACGTGGATGCATATCTGAATTATCAACATAACTTTTCTTAGGTAAACACTGATAAGAACTGAAGTTCACGTGCACTTTAGATTTAAAACGAAGATAAAACCGACCACAACTTACGACGACTGTTTCATTCACTGTACGAAAAAGAAAAAGAAACAAAACTTAGTAAATAATAAAGAGTGACTAGATATACAATTTATTGTATCGTTATTGTTTTTTGTGGTTTTTTTTTTTTATAAAAAAAAAAAAAACATAAACGTGGATGCATATCTGAATTATCAACATAACTTTTCTTAGGTAAACACTGATAAGAACTGAAGTTCACGTGCACTTAAGATTTAAAACGAAGATAAAACCGACCACAACTTACGACGACTGTTTCATTCACTGTACGAAATATCTGGTATAATTGCTACTAATGCTACTATTTTACTACTGTTAATAATAATAATGATACTAATCGATACAATATTTAATAGAAGTACCTTGTATGAAGTGGTCTGAGCAGATTTTTGAATGCTTCGACGGCAGGTCTTTTCTGTTGATGTTGGCTAACGATGTCCGTCGTCGCTCTTCACTAAACATCTTCGTTTGCTGTCCTTCAAATTTCCTCACAACAGGTATAATGTAAAAACTACGTTTCACGGAATCGTCTGCACGGTTTGTACAATCTTTAACCCAACAGGTATGAACCATTGTACGACTGCAAATTGTATTCAGTGATGAACAGTCAAGCGAAACAAACATTGACTCACAAAATGGCGGGTGACCTTACAGTGCCCGTATGTGATGACGTCATATGAAAACTATGTATAATGTAAATCGAGCAGACTCTTGAGTATTTCAGTGTAACAACGTTAACTTTCAAACATTTTGATAATGGTTTGAAAGAAAACAACCACAAAGGAAACCATTAATATATGCAATCTTTTAAATCTCACATTGTAGACTACCACTAGCCAGTTTTGTTACCCAAGACAGTTTCATTCATACGTGAACAAAAGCTCCATCTAGGTGACAAAGGCTTTACGCGTCTAATATTACATCCCAGATATATTATCGTGGCATTAGAGCAACATCGCTCAGTCGTTCCATGCGCGTGTTACCGCTTTTTCCCCTTCTACTCACATAATAGACAATTGACAAGGATAACATGTGTTATAGGAGTTGGGTTTATTGTTCACGAGGTTTCTAACTTTAGATAAATAATTCGATATATATATATATATATATATATATATATATATATATATATATATATATATATATATTATATTTGTAGCAGAAGCATGTTTTATAAGTTTATATATTCGCGTTTTAAATAGACAGAAGTGTGTATTTTATTACTTTATCAAATCAATGTTTTTAAAAGATTTGTGAAATAAAATCATCAGTTGCAATTAGTGCTATTCTTTTTTTTTTTTTTTTTTTTACATATATAGCCATTTTCTCAACCTTGAACAAGGATTACCTATCGAGTTTTGTTCACTCTGAGCAATGAAGCTACCTTGAGTGCTGTTCATGCTGGTTTGTTCTATATGTTAATGAATTTATCAATGAAAAATTTACTGTAGCAGTCATAGCATGGAGACAGCAATACAAGGTTCCAACAATACTCAGCATAACAACGACCCAGGCAGCGGTAGTAGGCATATTGCTCCTCAAAATGTGAATATATCCTCGGTGATAGCATTGAATTTAGTATGTGATGTTATCGAAGGAAGCTATCAAATAAATCTCGAGCGATAAAATCAAGCTCAGCAGGGATAAATTTTATACTCTTTTGCACCAACAGCTCCTCCAGGATTTCTAATTATTGAGGATCCAACTAATCCAGTCTATATGCTATGTCATAATGATTCACTAACGAGAATTAATTTCAGGCTCACTGACCAGTCTAATAATCTAATTGATTCACGAGGCGAGGTTCTACAAATTAGTCTGTGAAATCGTAGCGATTTTCATCGTAAAAGAATTGTTAACCCATAGCAGTAGAGGGGGTGAGTGTCAAGAAAATTGGCGTCTTTTTTCTTACCAAATAGAAGCCTCAGTTTGTCAAATCGACGCTTTTTCGAGGAAGCCTCAGTTTGCCGAATCTACATTTTTTTTAACGATTTACGTGGAAGCCTCAGTTTGTCAAATAGACCCTTCTATCAAGCATTTTCGAAGTCTCAGTTTGTCAGACATAAAATATTTACGAGCAGGAAGCCTTGTTGACGCCTAATCTCTTGTCCGATTCACCCGCTCTGCTGCTTTTAGTCTTTATTAGACTGTTTTTCCTTTTAAAGTTTGAAGAGAATAATTTAGAATAGTTTCTTGTTTAACTATTGTTCTTAGCTATTTCTAGTTGTTCATATAGGGCCATAGCCTCTTTTTGATTTTTGTGTTGAATTGTTTTCAGTATTAGAGAAAAAGAAGGATAAGTAACATCATTTTTCACTCGTCTTTGCTAGTAAGACTGACATCTTTGATGTCGTAATTTGTCATAATAACAAGAAATGAGATTGAAGTTTCTTCTTGTTGTTCTTGCTTTCATATATAATGTTAGGTTATTCGTTACGTATTTATGGGAAGGAAAATTTTGTTACGTTGCTTCAAAGATTGTTTAGTAGGGTTATTTCTATTTATAGTTAAGCTTGGTTCATTTTAAAGACGTGTATTTTCATGTGTATTTGTGAGGAAAGTATATATATACTGCTTTTAAAATCTTTAGTTATTATTCTGAAAATGTTCCTATTGCGTATTGGACATAGCATTATTACTAGGTTTCCATCTAGTATTGTGCTTGGATTACCTCCTGGTTTAGAAATCGCATTTTTTGGTGTAGCAGGTGCCTGGGCATTTACATTTTTGGAAAGAAGGCTCCCGTGTGAGGTCCCAGATATAATCTATTTGCAAATTGCAGAAAATGAAGTGCATATCAAAAGTCCTGCCTTAATTGTGGCAGAAATAACCGAATTGTGTTGGAGGTACCGAAACATGGAGTTCGTTATATTTTAATTCGATCATTACTTTCGCGACTGCGTCCCAGAGGACTTAAGTGACGGAATATCGTAGGAAGATAATTTATATCAATGTGGAACTTTGGAGATTCGTGAGAGCTGCTCCCGGTTTTTATCTTGTGCGAAACCATGGTTTTTACTATGGCTATCTTAATTCTGATGGGAACATTTTCTCAAGTCTCTGGAGCATGCGTATTGACACTTTTTTTTCTAAAAGGCACGCTTTGCGGTTATTACAAATGATCGTAGAAGACAAGAAATATTAATAATACTATTTTCCTGACCGATTACGCAGTTCTTTTCAATTCATTCATATATTTTATTCATTTCTTTTAATGAATAGAGAAAGAACTGCAGCAATTGTCCACATAATTAATTGCAATTTTTAAATTTTAAAAGCTGAAAAACACATTGTACACAAAATATGAGTTATCAATAATAATGAATAAAGTATTGATTTAGAACTATTTATTTTATGTTTATCGTCTGTTTAACTATTTTTTTATTGTTATCAATATATCAGGTTAGTCGCACAACACATTGTGCCTATTTTGTCTTGTAATCTGTCTTGTATAATTTTAATCCGGGATCAATTATTTGGGTAGTAATCACAATTGTTTCATATCGATTTTTATTATCATATATTTAACAAATCTTGTACGGAGATTTTTTTTCTTTTATTTCGTGTTTTGCATGCTAGTGCATGCATATCTTTGATGATGGATTCCAATAAAGACAGTAGAATCTTTGATGATGGATTCCAATAAAGACAGTAGAACTTTAAATGTTCGGACAGCTATTGAGATCTTTCATCAAAGTACATCAGAGACAACTGATGAACATTATTTAATAAACAAATTTGCAGAGATAGCTAACCTCGGTCCATCATGTATTAATAAACAAGCTCTAACTGCAAAGCTGTATAGATACAAAAATAAACTGAAAGGGAAACGAGGGTTAGCAAAAAATGAATTTGAAAATGAGACATTTTCTTTACCACTTAACACTGTGACAGCACCTAAGTTTCCAAGTGGAAAACTTTATGAAGAGGAGCTTTCGTCTTGCAAGCAAGCATGTACAAATTTAGCAACTGAATTATCACAGTTCAAACAACAAATAGAGTCACTGAAGGAAGAAAAAAAAACATTAACAGTAGAGAAACTATTGAAACCCATCAGTATGAGATTTCTAGTCTTAAAAGGTCAAATTCTCAAGAATTAAAAACTCAGTCAAAAAAATTTAAATTAAAGACCCATCAACTATTTTCTCAAATCAAAAAGTTATTGAATGATCAAGACAAAATGCTTCAGAAATTAAATTTCGTTGCTAACGAGAAACGAGTTACTCGTTACGAAAACGTACTTCTGAAGAGATCTTTATCACGATATGCCGTAAAGAGAGCTTCTGTTGCAAACAACAGAGCATTGCAAAAAACAATAATTCGTCAGAACAGAAAGCTTGCAATGTTGAAAACTGACAATGAAACTTTAAGACTTAGCAACATCAGTTTAACTGTTCAGTTGCAGCATGAGCAAGAAAATGTGAAAATGTTAACTGAAAAGTTAACAGCTTCAAAAACTGCAAGTGATCTCGAAAGCAAGAATAATATTCAGCTGAAGAGACTTGCAAAATATTACAGAGGACAGAGATTATTTACAAGCTCTTCTGCAAGATAATTCTGTAGTTGACTTGTTTGATCCTGTAAGTAAATGTTACACACCTGATACAAGACAATGTATTATGAACATTACCAGTTACAATGTTGCATCCACTAATGTTGGTCCAGTAATAACATAAGTTTTAAAGCATGCCAACAGAACTCCTAATGAAGTTCCATCAAGGAGAACTGTTGACAATATAATAGCTGAAAAACTTGTTATTGGACAAAAGCAGCTTGGATCTACTGTTGGTAATGCACAAAATACATGCTTGTATGGTGATGAAACAAGAAAATTTGGGCAGACATACCAGACGTTTTTGTTGAGTGATGAAAATAAAAATTTGTATTTTCTGGGTCTGAGAGATATGTCTGACAAATCAGCCAGAACTACACTGAACATCTTTAAAAACATATTGGATGACATTTCTGATCTTTGTGAATCGTACAGAAACACTAATACTACAACCCTTGGAAATAATATTCTATGTAACATCAGAGATTTTATGTCTGACAGAGCCCAAACAAATTTAGCTTTTACGGAACTGTTAGAGCAATATAGGAGAGATGTCATGCTTACTTTTTCAAGCGATTGGAATGACATGACGGAAGGCGAACAGACAGCCACAGTTAAAGTTAATAATTTTTTTCTGTGGACTACATTTACTTGTAAATTTTGCTGAATGCCTTTCTCCCATTCTTTCCATGTTTGAAAAAATAGCAGAGCAGGATCCATCTTCATCAGACACTTTGGAAGATGAAGATGGATCATCTGGTGAACTGTTCAGCTCTGACTCTAAAACAATCACTTTTCTACGTTTCTGTGGAAAATGCTTTGCTCGTGGCGTGGATGAGAAAAGTGGTTGTTATAGTGCATTTAGAACATTTTGCCAGTCGCAAAATGAAAAAAGCATGTTTGTCAATTTTCGAGGGAATAGATTTAACATTATATTTTTGATGGGTCAAATTGCCTTTTACCACCATCAGAGGATAAAGCAGTTTTTTGAAACTGTACATGGATCATGTAACAGACTTCAAAAACTGACATTATCACTAGTGAAGAAGCCATATATAATTGCCAGCTGTAAGGTTCTGGGGCTCATATCAAAATTAATAACAGCCCCTTTATGGAGATTGATTGAAAGTAATGTTCATGTTTTGGACATGAACAATAGTTACCATACACTCCTTGCCTTCTTTGATAGAGCTAGTGAAGATTCTTCTGATTTCATAAATGGTAATGACCACCCATTTGAAAGTAGTCTGATTGAAACAGACGAAATTTATGCTAAACTTTTCCAGCCCTGTGATGCCATTGATGACAATGCGTGTGCTCTTGCACAAATGGCTTTTAAAGGACTTGGAGGTGTTCTCAGAAAGGCTATGAAAGAACAGCTGCCTGGTGGAAGTTTCTTTAAGCCAACAGATGAAATTAGAGAACACACCCAGTCAGTTATACCACACAACAAAGTTCCTGAACGTGTTTTTGGAATACTTGACTTCTTTCTTCGTTACAGACCAAATGCCACTACCATCTCTAATGAGACCTTTCTCATGTTTGTATTTTAAAAAAAACTTCGGAATGGCTACAATCACTTCCAATAACGGAAAAAGAACAAATGCTAACTGAATGTAGAAAAGAAGGCAGACAAATGCAAGCCAAATATAAAGAAATGCTGAAAGAAATTGAGGCAAAACGAAGAGAGAATTTACAAAATAAACAACTTGCTCTAGGAAAGAAGCAGAAAAGAGCACTTCAAGTAAAGTCGAAACATACAAATGTCATCCTTTATTATGGATTGTGGCAAAGACCAAATGATGTAGTGAACATCCTTGCCGAACTATCAAATATAGAGAAAAGAAAGGCACTATCATCACAAATACGTTTCATGCAGAAAGTCTTGAAACAGACTGTAATAGATAAACAGCTGTATCAAATGAGTGAAAAGGGCAAGGCATACTCATTAGAAAAACTGAAAAATAACGTCATTCAGTTAATTAAAGATGCAGCAGATAGCCCTAGTGAGGAATCGCCTGCACAAGAAATTCCATTACTTGTTGGAAAGAAGGTGATTCATACCTTCAATGAGGGCAAGTGGCCCGGGCGGGTACTGAGTGTAGTAGCAGGATTTCCTGAATTTTACAACATTGTATATGATTGTGATTTCCAGGAAAGGCAATCTGGAAATTGTTCCAGAGGTGTAGTGTAGTTACAGCTGTTCCTTTTCCTGTTCTGTTACAATTATGCTGGGTTTTTTTTCAGAACAGAATAGCCTAGTAAAGTGGAATTATTTGTAAACATTTTTTTTATTGTTTACAAGTTTTATGAACTTTGTTATGATGGTTTTAAGTAAAGTAATTGACAATTTTTTTTCTGTGCTATGTTTCACTGATAAACTCCAATCCAACGTATCTATCCAATCTCACCCATGTATATACACCAGCAAGATACTTGCGCTTCTCTTCAATTTCATTGTTTTTGTGTTATTTGGTTTTCTGTAGTACATTGTATAATATCATTATAGATGTTGTAAATCGCTAAAAGCTTCTAGGGATCAGGGCCCGGTTTCACTAAACATCTTAAGTATGAGTTTCAACTCAGATTTTGATATTTTCCTCAAAATTTGAGATTTTTCTTAAATCCGGTTTCACAAAGAACAAATGGGAAAAATCTTAACTCAAATTTGAGAACTGTCCTCAATTATCTGAGGTTAGGGTTATGCTCCCTCAAGTGGAGAATCTCAAATATGGCGCTTGAACGAGGTTATCGTAAACGTCATCAAAGGATTCGATTAGAAGGGAGAATTATAAGGGACAGAGGTAACCCAATGGACGTTGATGACAATGTTTTGTTCACTCGCTATAGATTTACCAGTCTTACCATTTTATTCATCGTAAATACTGTTACTGAAAAACTTGATTCGGCTTTTACGAAGCGGAGCATGGCGTTACCGCCCCTCCACAAGGTGCTTGCGGCCTTACGCTTTTTCGCTACTGGCGCTCACTTCAGGCTCATCGGAGAGTCCTTGGGTGTGAGTGTAGCCACTGTAATAAGATGCATATTTGAAGTGGCGAGAGCCTTAGTGAGACAGGCAAAGAAGTTCATACAATTTCCCAGAGAAGAGTCAACATCAGCTGTCAAGCAGGGATTTTACAGGATTTCTGGTAAGGTATTTTCCATTTATTTTATTTTACCCAACGTATTTATTTTTTTTTATTAAAAAATATTCGTGTTCATTATTAGCAGCGTCCACTTTTTACACGTCATACGGCCATGACCCCTTATAAAAACAGCTGATGTCGGATAGAACAGTGCGGTCAAACTAGCGGCCCTCAGGCTGATTTTAAATGGCACGCCAGAGTTCTAACAGCTGTATAGCCCTTGCTTTTCAGTTTGCTGCTGTAGCCATCGGCTTCAAGAAATATAAAATCCAATAGCCAATGGAGTTAAAAAAAAAGGTTTGACAGCACTGCGATAGAGTTTGCACGCAAGTAAACTTGCCATAATATTTTTTTTCATAATTTATATTACGAAGCCTGCAGTATGTATACTTTTAATATTTCAACAACAAATTGAACAAAAGATTTAGTAAACGTGTTTAAATAAATGTAAATACAAAATTTATGCTTAGAGACCAGCTAGATGGTCTAATATTCATGGATGCAAATATGGCGATCACATAATGAAGAAACTCCGGTTAGATTCAAAATCAGTCATATCAATGACCAACATATAAAGGAAAAATTGCTCTGCATTTACTAAATCAAAACACAACATTACTGAGTTTCATACTTTTTTATTTAGAATATACAGATTATCTTATTCAGTTTTCAAAAGACATGTGCCAACATATGTCTATTACTAAGCTACCATTTTGTACATATAAACATTAGGTAGCTTTAACACACCACATTTTATTCCTTGCAGACATTTGGGACAAACAACAAATAAATTATAAATATTTTTTTTTTAATTACAGGATTTCCAAATGTTATAGGGGCAATAGATGGCACATTCATCAGGATTCAGGCCCCTACTTCTAATGAACAGGATTATGTAAACAGAAAGGGATTTCATTCACTTAATGTACAGGTATATAATACAGGATGAAAATATATTGTGCGAGACACTTTGCACCAAAATATACAAACATTATAATTGAAACTGCAATTGTTACTTTATTGAACTAATAGGGGTCATTTAGAAATACACATAAAGCATGGAAAGATCATGTATATACTGTAATAAAGTTTGTGTCTTTTAAAATATTGAGATGAGTTATAATTACCAATTAAAGGAATTTAAAAAAAAGTAAGTAACAAATTTTATTAAACATATATATTAAATTATTAGTATTTATATTTTGATAAGTGAATCAAATCAAGGGCAAAACTGGCTCTGTTAGATTAATTAATCAACTTAAGTATTTTTAATTATTTTTTTAATTCCATTTTTTGTTTAACCTTGTTGAATTGCGTACTGAGGTTGGCAACATAAAGCAGGCAATGCATTGATCATAAATAAAGTATTTTTTATTACAGGTACATTAAAGTATTTGTTATTATGTACAGGTCAAATTTGTGAATTTAAAGTGTAAATAAAGGACAGGTAAAAGTAAATATTTATATAACCTTGTATGTGCAATTGTAAAATAATACATTTCTTTTCAGATGACCTGTGACTATAAATTCCGAATAACAAACTGTGTAGCAAAGTGGCCAGGCTCTGTTCACGACTCCAGGATGTTCCGAGAAAGTCAACTATGTACTTCATTTGAAAATGGTAAATAATCAATGGGAAATGGATTATATATATATATTTAAATGCACCCAAATAATTTCATAATATCATTTTAATTTAACTTACTTTAATACCATATCTTACTGATGGTTAGGCTGTATATATAACTTCTAAAGCACAGTTCATCAAACAAAAGTAATATTTAGTTATGTCGTGTTGAATTTAACGTAATATTTTGATATGTATCTCATGGACACAAAATATATCTAGATGATTTGGGCTTTTATGAATCATTGATCATAGGCATGGTGGTTGTATAATATGTAATCTTATTGAGAAATTGTAATTAAAAATTACATTAATTTACCAAATATGTGTTTAATATGATGATAGTTTTGGCTGATTAATTTCATTTCATTAATCCTAATTTAAGTAACCAATACATTATGTTTAATATATAATTACAAATGTTTTCAGGTGAACATGATGGATTTCTACTGGGTGACTCTGACTATCCTTGTCGGAAATTCCTCTTAACACCATACAATGCAGCTAACACAAATGAACAGAAGAAGTACAATGATGCTTTTTGTAAAACAAGAGTTATTATAGAGCAAACATTTGGTATTCTAAAGAGACGGTTCCCATGTTTGCATTTATTAATTTATTAATTTCCAAATCAAGTTTTGCAATCTCTTTTCCCAGTTTGATGGTCTCCAATTCAATTTTTTTGTTCTCCAGTTTTAAATTCTCCTCTTCAGCATCAGCATATGTATAAGTTGTTTTCATTCTTTTGTTACTTTTACGTATTAAATGTTGACTAGAGGTATTGGATGGTATTTGTATGTTGGACATTGAATCTGAAAAGAAAATAATGTTGATGTGAATAAATGAATACATATGAATAGGTACAAAATAAATATATATTATTTTGTGTGTGTGTATATTGGTTCAATATACACCATAACACAATTTTGGCAGATTATTTACCAACCTACACTTTATCAAATTAGGTAGTTGAAATATGAAGTTTAAAAAAGACTTGAAATCAAAATAGTTATAGACATCTATTCATTGTCCAATAGTAATGGTGTTGTATTTGTGTAATTTCACACTAAATACCCCTCCTAAGACAAACATTGTCAAATAAATTTAACCTCAAATGCCCCTTAGTGTGTGATGTTATAATTACATTACAATTAATGATCCAATGTTGTCTTCATATTAGTTACCTGATATGATGCATTGTTGCATATGCTTTATGGAAATCTCATTCATTTGCTTATATTATTGGTAGTATGGTAACATTTTTTAGTTTTCAATCATTGTTTAAATAATAAACATTTATAACTTTTACCTGTAGATAATGACTGATTGCTTGGTCCAGGCAATGGTTCATTTGTTCCCATCATGCCAGAATATGTAATTTTCTCCACCTCCTCATCTAGATTTTCCACTAGAGAAAAAGATAGATAAACAACTATGAATTCAATACACTTGTTAATAGTGGTATAAACACATTTAGTAAGTAGCAACTATTATTGATGTTATCATTGATTGTCAATTAATTAAATTTTTTAAAACTATATATATCAGTGAAATAAGTATAAGAATATATTTAAAAAATGTAATCTCTTATAGTAATTATGATACAATTATTATTTATATGTATATGCACAGAACATATAATTTACCTTCAGTATCCAGACATGCATACAGACCACACATTTGTGGCCTTCCACCAAGTTGTTCCAAAAGGATTTGCTGACTTAGCGGTGGATCACATGGTTTTGGCCCTCCTCCAGTTTGCGGCGTTTTAATTTCATGTAACTTTTCTTTGGCTAAAAATTATATAATGAATATTTTATTGTAAACTACAACAAAATAATAAAACTATATTTCATGATTGGAAATAGTGAATGAGAACATGTACTTTTTATCCTGTAGGTTTAGTATATTGGAAATTCTTTTAATATGTTTTGGCAGGTATTGTTGATAAAAAAATATTATATATTGGCTGAATTATTATTCTGGGTAAAAGATGCACAAAATATAAATTACTATGGTAATTTGTTCACATGAAGTTTTAAAATGACGAGACTTCACTTTGATTGTTGAGTACGATGCATTTTTGATAATTTACTTCATTTGTGGCATATTAATAATAAAACGTGTATTCACAAATATATATCAAGATCTGAATAAAAAGTGAATAATGCAAAAGAATTCTGCTTAGTGGTCTTCAGAAAGAAAAGGGACATACATTTTTATAAAGTTGAGCATATGACATTGTGCTCACTTGTCCCTCATGCACTAGTCTTGCCACAAGAAAGTTCAAAAAATTGTGGAACTAATTTTGATGTAAAGTTTGAATTTGATGATATTAGATATTCATCACTATTCATGGATTTGTAATTTTTCTTTCAAGAGTTTTCTGCATAGGCCCACAGTGAACAAGGCATCCCAGGTCAAGCCTCAACAAAGGGAAGTTGGTATGACAGCATTGCCAGATATGAAATCAGTTGCATGTGGCCCAGATGAACTATCATACTTTGTTGACAAAAGTTTCCAGTTTCCAGACCCTGATGACCATCCAGTGGTAGAAGAGGAGTTAACTTTCTTTGATGCGGATGAGTGCGGAGACTTAGACGAAGTAACGAAACTGATCCAGACTGGGAACCAGATGGTGGAGATGCTGATATGGATTATGAGGAAGAAGAACAAGCATGGTATGTGACAAAGTAACATGCACTTTAGTTTTGATCAGTTCACATTCAAAATCAGAACAATTTGTATGTAAATAACTATTATGTGAATAAAGAACATTTACAATATTGTGTTGTAAAGGATTATGAAGCTCGGTAATCTATGTTATTGCCTAAAAGCAGAAGGTAGTTGACTATTTTTTTTCTTCTTTCAGTGATGAAACACTTGAAGAAGAGGTAAATACTTTGAAGGAAGCTAAATATATAGTGTATGAGAGCTGCTTGAGACAACTTTTACTTTTGTGCTTCGTTTGTGGCAGTACTTGTCATGTGATAAAAAAGAAATTGATGGGAACAATGGTTATGTTAGAGGCGGTTTGTGAACATGGACACAGTAAACTTTGGAGCAGTCAGCCACTAATTCGAAACACTCCATCGATGAACCTTCTCATGTCTGGGGCAATTATGTTCAGTGGAGCATCACCATCAAAAGTTTTGAACATTTTCAAGTTTCTCAATTTGCAAATGGTAGCAGGTAGAACATATGCAAGGTTTCAAAAATCTTTTGTTTTACCTGCCATTTCAAATGTATGGGAAAGAACTCAGAGAGAAATATTGAGAGAATGCAGAGGCAGACCTATTAAGGTTGGAGGTGATGCTAGATGCTGTTCCCCGGGTCATTCGGCTAAATATGGTAGTTATACCATTATGGATCTGTAAACTGGGCTTGTGTTGGCTGTGGAGCTAGTGCAGATATAATCACTATGAATGTATTTTTTTAAAATACCTACGATATTGATTCAAAGGCTGTTGCATGGAAACTTCAGTTACTGGTCATTTAAAATTGATAATATTTTAGTGAGTGAATGCTGAATAGAAACTAATGATATATGTATTTAATTAAAAAATGTTATATCTACCATAACATACATTCTGTTCAATAAGATAACGTGCAGTTGACATTTTGTAACGTTTACCATACTTTAGCAACATTTGCACAATAATTTATACCCCTGAAACACAAAACAACATAAGCAAATTCATAGTACATTACCATGCTGTCAAACAATTCAAAGAACAAAACATGCATTAGTCTTAAAAACATGTCATTTTTCATAGAGTAATGAGGTGAAAAATTCTAATGCAATGGAGTTGGAGGGTTTGAAGAGGGCACTACGGAAGATAGATGATTCTGGTGTCTCCATCACCGACATCACAATAGACCGGTATATACAGGTTAAGCGCTACCTGAGGGAGGAACAGAAAACAATTAACCACTGGTTCGATGGGTGGCATCTTGCAAAAAGTTGGTAAAGTTTAAGTCCTATGAATTTGTTTTAAAAGACAATTGTTATTTTGACAGATTTTAATGGCACACATAATTTCTTTGATGAAAATTGCATTCGTTTATATCCAGCATACAAATAAAAAAGCTGCATAGATTTGCTTGGAAGACCTGTAAGCTACCACTGCACAGAGTGTGTTTTTGAAAATTCCTCTTTATATTGATATGCCAACAAACTTGCCTACTAAATTTCATTTATTTCATATATGCAGTGGTTTGTCCTAACTTTGCTATTTATAATTTTTTAAATTCTAAATTTTACATGTAAAAGATAATTTGATAATTATTTTCTTGGCCTGAAATGTAGTTAAGTAATTTTTACATAGAACTAACAATATTAAGTTATTGTGTTCCAGATATGAAAAAACAGCTTTGCAGTCTAGGGAAGAAGAAGGGGTGTGAAATTATTAGTCAGTGGACACAGTCTATATCAAATCACCTATACTACTGTGCAGCATCTAGTGGTGGTGATGGTGCTGCAGTGGAACATAAATGGATGTCAATTGTTAATCATGTGACCAACAAACATGAAGGTCATGGTGAAAAATTCCCATATTGTCTCCATGGCCCTATAGAGCGGAACTGGATCAAAGCCGGTAATATTAAAAAGAATTTCTTATGCTTTACAGTAACTCATTTACCACAAGGCAATGTTATGAAAATTAAATTATAAAAAAATACCTTGCACTTTTAAATTGGAAAAAATATATATTGTCAGTAACAATGCTTGTGTCTGACATGTTTTTAGTTCCTGTTTACATATTTATGATTTAATTGTTGCATACTTCTAATAATGCAAACTTCTGGCAGATTGTTTGAAACAATATGGTGTCTGTTGCAGTTAAGAATTACAAGCATTTATAATATGTAGTAGCAATGCACTTGTCATTTCAGGCTCTAAGGCACACAAAGAACTAGAACTTCTGATATCCAAAAGAAGACTGCTGAATGACATCCGCAAACTCTCCCCAGCAGAACAGACCGCACAGCTTGAGGCACAACACAAGGTTGTCTGTCAGTTTGCCCCAAAGTTTGTGAGCTTCTCCTATCCAGGAATGAAACAAAGGTAAGGAAATATTGATCACTTTGTATTGTGTTCAGCAATTACTATAGAAGATGCAGTACAATAGTGCTATTGAGAATTCAAATAAAAGTATTTTCCTGTCATTTTGCTGTGATAGTTTTGAATTCAGCATTACAAAATTATAAAAAAGTTAAACTAGCTATGAACTAAATCTTGAAAGACACTTTATTTTGAATATATAGATATATAAACTGCGTTGAAAACACTAAATCTCTTATCATTCTTGTAGGCTGCATTTGGCAGCTCTACACACATGCTGCAATGCAGACAGAGTTCAGGCTGTGAACAATGACGGACAGTTGAGGTTTAAGTTGTCATGCCCCAAACACAAGGCTGGTCACCATGTGCTGAAGTTGGTGAAGGAAGATTGTTTCTATGGTTAGTGCTAAAATACAATCTTTATGTACTACATAGTTAGTATGTAGTTTAATTTCACAGTTTAAAGTTTTCTTATAGCTACTGGATAAATAACTTATAATCATGCAACTAATGTACACAACAACAATGCTTCTCACCTAAAATACTACTAAATTTATGCAAAAATTAATTTGCCTAATATCTAGAACTTCTATGAATAAGCACTTTCATGGCCTTGTGATACAGCATATTAATTTATCATATCTTAAGATATTTTAGAAATCTAAAATTGTCTTGTTTAAGAGTGAATATTCATAAGTTCTTTTCTTTTAAACAGAATATGTGGCTACTCTGTTGGATGAATTAGTCATTCTTCGTCAAAAATACAATTCTCACAGAGAGGCACAAGAAGAATCTTCAAGGCATCTCCAGTCACCACCACCTCTCACCAGCAAAGCCAATAAAGTTCTCAAAGAAGACGCCATCACCATGCACAGATCAAGATTTTGCAGTCAGAAGTCTCTGGCGTACTCAAACCCTTTGTAGTTGTGCGAAGGAAACCTGGTTCTGATGGCATTCACAGTACATGCTGGTAGTACCCGTCTGTCATATTTGGCAAAAAAAAAAAAAGAAAGAAATGAACTGTCAGTTGAGTTTTACTGACGAGTTTAAACACTTATTGGATGATTGAATAAATGAAATATATCAAAACTTTGTTATTTTTTGTTCTTTTCTGTATTTTATATTATTTTTATAAATAAATTTGCTGTGATATAACATGTACTTGCAACTCGACAGTTGAATTATGAAACAATTAACTTACTCGTGTACTGGCTCCTCATCACCCATGGGTCCATTGGCCTGTAGAAATTCATAGAACGACACTTCTATAACGTATGGGTTGAGACAATTTCCCAGGAACCCTTCATGCTGAGTAATGCAGGCAGAAACCGATTCCAGCTTACACTGCAGTTCATCATACTCTTTACAGCAAATGGACTCTAGCTGTGTCTCCATAGGATGACAGTTGTTACACAAGCACCTAAAAGTGAAAATATTTTTACCTATTGGCTCCAAAATAAAATTAACATAATTTTCAGCCTAAAAAAGGGGCTAAAATATTGCTTTTAAAATAACATGCTTAAGGAAAGAAGTGTAAGAAAATACTACTTTCACTGAGACACAATTCACAATTTTTAGGTTGAAAATAATGGGACAAAATATTCCTTTTTTCTGGTAAAATTGGAGGAGTGCTTCAGAGGGAGCAAATGATTTTTGCAACATGCTAAAAGGACTAATAGAAGTTAATATGGGAATTATATTTGTAAAACATAATTTTGTATGGCTTGCTCCAGGTAATAATTTATCACAAAATGATGTGTCACTTTTGGGGGGAAAAGGGTGTGTGTGTGGCTTTTTAAAATGCCAATTAGAGTATTTGATCCTAATGATGTGATGTTGCATGTAATCCATAATCCTGAACTTTAAAAGATGACATGTAGGCGATTTTTTTTTTTAACAAAATTGTCTCGATAAAGAATTTTGTTCGTTAGAAGATCATGAAGGACAGTAAAGGATTGGGAACATTGCTGCAATTTTATCTAGCTTGAGCAATGAATTATGTTACCAAGAAAGAATGACAGCAAAGCTAGTCTAAGAAATTTTAAAGTCAAAAGAGTAATGCGCTAGTGTAATATTAACTTTCTCCTTAGAAAACATGAAAAATGAGAAAGTACAATAAATTGTGGCAATCATAATATTTCTATTTGGCAAGAAGACACACTGCAGCTTGCCGTAGATTACCGAGTTTTTAACACGCGTATGTATCAATGTATGTGTATACTGTATTTGTTTATTTTAGAAAATCTGTCTGTGCACAGGGGGTCAATACAAATAAAATTTAAAAACATTATCGGTCAATGAATAGAGAGATTGGGAATGTTATAATGTTAAAGTTTGGGCTGTAATTCATTGAAACAAGCTCTAGTCTAGGGGGTTCGGTGGGTGAGGGGCGATTAGTACTAATATTAGTACCCTTACTCAACCACAACAAATCAAGTTGAGGCTACGACATCGTAGCTATGGGGCGATAGGATCGTGTACGATGTGTTTACATTGTGAACAAACAGTTGGGGTGTGTAAAATAAATAGCTGTTCAAAGTTCGTATTTTTGTCTCTTGTAATCAAACTTATATAAATAAAACAATAATTCACTCTCAATAGATATATAAAACGGCGAAAGTGACTTACCACTGAACATTCCCAACTCTGTTTACTAATACTTCATCGTTCCCGTGTTGCTCGCTATCCATTTCGTCAGACTCAGAATCGGATGATTCGGCTTCCTCTTCGTTATTGGCTGGCATAGGCTCATACATATAAGGCTGAACTGTAAAATCTTTTTCAATAGTTTCATCTAAAAGTTTCCCTTCCATAGTCTGTAGCGTTCGTTTTCTACAACAAGAAGCGTGTACTTTCTCTTCTGGGGATAAATTACGTCATTTCTGGTTGGCGTCCTCTATAGGTGGGAAATCTTACCTAAGGGGAGTTAACAGCGTGCGATGCTTATTTTTCGAATAACGTACTAAATGGATGGCCCTTACACTAAGTTATGGAATTTTGTGATCATTGATTTGTGATGTTTGGTTAGTTCTGAAGCATTGAAGATTATATCAGAAACTTTTTTTTCTGATGATAAGTGTATTTAAATTTGAGTTTATAGTGATATTTTTTTGGTACTTACAAGTGTATGCCACTGAAGTCTTTTCTTTTAATCCTCAGAAAAAGACTTTCCAGAAATCAAGCATTCACATGTATGGCATGGAGCAAAGAATTTAGGCAAGAAAATAATTAAAGTAAGTCACAAGTCCATTTTTATATGAAATGTGAAAAATTGTAGTAATTACCAGCAGATATAGAACTTGCAAAAAAGTAATCTAATATTTAACATAAAAGTGAAGTTTCGTATGTATCAAAGATCAAATGTTTGAATGAGAACTAATAATTTGTGCTTTGTATTGTAGGCTGGTCAAGAGAAACAAAACCGAAAACTGTTGGAGTGGACCAAAGATGTTGTTAATCATTTTTGGCACTGTGCTCAAATTTCTGACACCAGGGAGGATTTTACTGTAAGTACATATACAACACTCTTGCTGCTTTATAATGATGTAAGGATGATTTTTTTCAGTAAAATGTTTCCATTAGTTTTTCTTTTTTGTGTACAACATTTAAAGCTTAAAATACATTGTATATATTGTCTCATATTTATAGGGTGTATGGAGGGTATTTTTCACCATGTTGTAAACGAACATTATCACATGGTCCAAGTGGAACAAATGAATGTAATCATGAACCTCTTCCCCATGAAAGAAGTAAAGAATGGATCAAAAAGGACAGTCCACCTCATGTTGCACTGCGCAGAATTGTTCTGGATAAAAGGCTCTTGAACCGTATTCCGTACTAGATTCCGTGCTACTCATGCCAGCTTTGTAGTCGCATACAACATTGCTAATCACAGCAAATCGTTCTGTGATGGTGAATTTGTTAAAAAGTGCATGCTCGATGTAGCTATCAAGTCTGTCCAGAACACAGACAGAAGTTTGAAGAAGTCAGGTTGTCGAGAAGAACTGTGGCTCGCCGCATTGAAGCAATTGGTGAAGACATGACATCACAACTGAAAGCTGTTTTCCCTGGCCTTGGATGAAAGCACTGACATCGATGACACTGCACAGTTGCTTATCTTTGTACGAGGCATTTCCGAAAACTTTGAAATCACAGAAGAATTGCTGTCAATGGAATCAATGAAAGACTACTACCGGGGAAGATATTTTCAAATGTGTGGAAAATGCCTAGCATACAATGGAATTACCATGGCAGAAAATGGCCAGTGTTACTACGGATGGTTCTCCGTCTTTGACAGGAAAGAAAGTTGGTCTACGGAAGAGACTGGGTGACCGTGTTGCAGAGGTCGATTGCACCAGGGAATTGATATTTCTACATTGCATAATACACCAAGAAGTGCTGTGTACAAGTGTGCTTGACATGAAACATGTTGTGGATCCAGTTGTGAAGATTGTTAATTTAATCAGGGCGAGAGGTCTAAATCACAGACATTTTATCACACTTCTGGAAGATTGCGACTATGATCACAGTGATGTTTTGCATCATACCGATGTACGCTGGTTGAGTTTGGGGCAAGTCCCGAGACATGTTTGGGACTTGAAAACAGAAATCTTACTGTGTTTGGAGATGAAAGGGAAAGATACAGAATATCCTCAACTCAGAAAATCAGAATGGTTGTCAGATCAGGCGTTTGCAGTTGATCTCTTTGAACATATGAATGAACTAAACACCAAACTTAAAGGGAAAGGCACTTTTGCTCACGAAATGTACTCAACAGTAAAGTAAAGGCATTCAGGGTGAAGTTTAAAACTGTTTTCTCGCCAGCTCAGTCAGAATATCACAACACTCTTTCCAACACTCGAAACTATGGCACCTCAGATGATGTCAACTGAGAAGTACACCAATATGATATCTGCACTAGACAGTGAATTTGCTCGTCGTTCCAGAAAATTGCTGCAGAATTTGACATCTTGTCATCACAGTTTACAACTGACTTTGAAAAGGCGCCGGATGCTCTATAGCTGGAACTGATTGATCTGCAGTGTGACTCTACCCTGAAAGAGAAATTCCAATCTGAAAGCATTGACAAATTTTAAGCGTCACTGAATGAGTGAAAGTTTGCCAACCTGAGAAAGATGGCTATGAAACTACTTGTTCTGTTCGGGTCTACATACATTTGCGAACAAACATTTTCGACTTTGAACATTAACAAGACAAAGCTGCGTTCAAATCTAACTGATGTTCACGTGCAGTCCTTACTGAGAATTTCTACGTCCAACATGCAGCCAGAGTTTAAACAACTTGTTGAAAACTTTGATCTACCACAGATGTCTCATTGACTTCAGCAGTTATTTAAGTACATTACGTTAAATTCAATAAATATTGTTTTTGGTCTCTATGTTTTAAAGTTTACATTAAATACGATTCATTCCTGGCATAGCCATAGGTGGATAAAAGTGATTAAGGTATTGATTTAGTAATCCGGCCTGCCAAGGACTTCATTTTCCAATATCCGGCCCGCCGACTAGAGAAGTTGCCCACCACTGCTTTATGGTGTTGCATTGAAATCGACTCGCTTGTAATAATGTATCCAGACTTTCTTTATGCCTTTATCGTTTGGTGTTGTCCATAGCCTTTTCTTAATGCGCTATTTACACCGGTAAGCAAGAATACAAAATCGCCAGTCGGGATACTGGAGTCGATACTATGACATCACATCACGAGAGTAACCGAAAAGGTGCGAAAATTTTGCATACGAGGTCACGGAAATTCAGTTCGTTGAACATATGCCAATATTTAAATACTGGGATTGCGGTCGCATATAATAATTCAGAATAAGGTTTTCTTCATTAGTATCGTTCTTATTATTCTATATTTCCATTGGTTTCTGGTCTCCTTTAACTAATTTTGGTCATTATCATTCGTTACAGTGTTAAAAGCACAACAAATGTGGGTAAATATATATTGAATATGTTGTTTTATTGCATGCTTTGTATATTTGAAGCATTTATTAACCAAAGGTGTTGTATGTATATATCACAGCATAAAATTGGTAGAGTTCTGATAACATGGTGATGGTATACGTCCTGTACTGCTTTGTATATGCATATCATTACTAGATGCTTGTGAGGTATGTATGAAAGTTGTTTTCATCATGTCTAAAATGCTTTTTCATTACCTGCAGACACTTGCTCACCTAAAGTTGCACACTAACAGGTGATGAAGGCAACCAATTTGTTTCTCATATCTGCCTATTATAACACTTTGTAATTCACACACCCCAATTAATTTTAAAAAAACGTTTGTAGCTATATTTTTGGCAGAGTAGAAAGATGTCAAAACAAGAACATTCTCTTTCTGTAAATTTAGCTTTCAAGAATGATTTGATTTTATGTAATATATCTTTGCTTTCTAGGATTCTGAAGTTGGTACTATAAAGCTGATGTACTGTTAAATCCACCCATAAACTTGTGTTGTGATATTACGTACGTATTAATATTTGACTTTTGTCACTTACACGTGTATACAGTGTACATGTTCCATTTCAGAACATTTAATAGTTTTCTACATTGTATATAGTTTCTTTTGATTTATTTAGTTTCTTCTTACCAGTTTAAGAATACAATCTAAATATTTCAGACTTTGTAATCGCAGTTTACATCATTCTTAAAAGTTGTACAGAAATTTGAAAAATAATTTAATTTCAGTTAGTGCACATATTCACTTTTAGTTTAATGGCTGTCTATCCTTTCACCTATAATTGTTAAGATAACAATTCATGTTTTTCATTTCAAAGATGCCTTAGTATTAAACTGAAATTTTAAAAACTACAATTTTTTTTCAGCATGTTCATGATTAATTTTTTTTGCTTAGGATGTTATATCATGTTAACATTAAAAAGAACTATATATTCCAAGTGATATCATTAAATTCTTCTTGGAGAATGCAACTAGCAATGTCATTTTTTATTTCATAATTTCCTTTCAGTTGTAACTAATTTTACAAGATATATCTGCACATGAATTTTCTTATCAAATATATCAAGGTTATCCTCCATTTTCAGACTATTCATCTTCAGGCCAGACATTTTGTAAATGATCAACAGAATGGAAAAACGTGAAGGAAGAAGAGAAGCATAAGTACAAGGAGGAAGCTGTTTCTTTTAAAAACAATGTTGTACAAACTACAGACAAGACAAAGCTGAAAAAGCATCATCTGAAGTTGATAACAGAGTCTGTGAGAATGAAATACATAATTGTATCACCAACTTAAGCTAATTTAATTTTTGACCCCATTTTCCATCACCCAATTCCATAAATAATACCTTGTTCGGTAATATTGCCAATTATAGATATTTATCTGCTGTTTATTTTTGTTGATTGTAATTAATTTGTATTATTTGTCTGGTCTATATCACCTGTTAAAAAATTATATATTTCTTTATTCTCAGAATCTAATTTTGTGTCGGCTGCTCATGTTGAATTGCTATGAAAACTTCAACAAAATGGAGGAACAAAATTTTAGTAAATTCTTCAAGAACTTGAAATGTACTTCAGAAAGTTATTATCAACGTTATTTAGTACTTCAGGTGACTAATGGTTCAAGTATAATTATCACAAATATAAATGCAAACAGAAGAAATAAACACGCATCTATCTTTTACAATGGATTTTTAGTACAAATCTTTAGTGTGATGTTCTGAGTAGTCTGGGTATTCATGTTGGTGGGCTCTTTGTGGACACTGATGGCTGCGCTGGTGTGTTTGGGAGTAGCAGGGCCCACGACTATTTTTGTCAGAAGAGCATCCGGCAAACTTTTGCATCTCAGATGCAGGGCGAGTTTGTTTTCATTATAGGAAACTCAGTAGGAGGTATATTTTTTAATGATTGGCATATACTTGTGTAACATTAATTTATTTGCACCAAGATCTTACTATTATCTCATTGGCATTGTTCCTTTGAAGTTTGAGAAGATGCATAACGATAACTTTTGTTGGTAATAGAAAAATATGAAGCTTCCCAATCAACGGGAGATGTAAATAGTGTAAGTTGATGATAAGATGTTGTAAATAAGAGGCGGTATATTAAACTATGTAAATTTTATCATGAAATTTTGAAAATATTTTGCAATTTATAATATTTAAAGATCTAAAGGTGAAATTTATTTGAATATTTTATGTGTAGGTGTTTTCTAATAGTTCTTTTGATATGCTGTGGCATTTCCAAAATATTTGTGTCTAGTAGCGTTGTTTTAACGTTGTTCAATCGGTTGTCCATTTCCATAGCAGTTGTTTCCATCTTTTCCAAATTAGTCTAGATTAGACTGTTTTTGAAGTTTCAGGGAAGTTGTCAGTCAACCACTCAAATTCTTTAATTATATTTATGTTGCTATAGTAGCATCTATCAAGTTGAGAGAGTAAAGATACATAAAGTATTTCAAGTCATTGATGTAAGTTTTGTTCCGGCAAATTGTTATCAGTCTTACATCTTTCAATCTGATAGTTTGAAATAAAGTTTAGTTATAGAAATAATTTTTGGAATAGTTTAAAGTAAACCATTCAAAATTATATAGAATATTAACTTTATAGGGTCTTAGCTCTATTTATATTGAGTAGCTTCTATGTGCCTTGACACTAAAAGCAAAAGATAGAGAAGAAAGAATATAGGAGAAATTTTCCACTGTTGCTTGTTTGTAAGCTATAGGGGGTTTCAAGGTTACTAGCTCACCAGAGGGGGTATCGGTGCAGCTCACTTCCGGATAGTTCACTAAATAAAGATGGCAGATGTAAATAAAGAGAAAATTTACAGTGGAGGATATAAACAGGTATACTGTGAAAAGTCTGAAAAGATTTCTTAAAGAACAGACAGAATGTGTCAGGCCGTGCATTCGAGTTTAGAGAACGTGCCCTTGGAATGCTGTGTCTTCAAATACCAACAGAAACTAATTTAAAGAACGCCGATCAACGAGATCAAGAGACGCGCGAGATTGGAAAATACACAACACCTCTTGGCGAAACGTTACCAAAGCCAGACACTCTGGATGATTGGAATGAGGACGTGACCAGGATCCCTGATTTTTCCTAAAGGGAACTATATAATTGTCGTTTTGAACACGAACAGAACATTTGACAGAGCTCCCTGCGGTGCAGTGAGGCAGCTGAGAGCCAAACAATTTTATGAGGACAATCATGTACATTCGGTCCGCTATCACAATGTTAATAATCAGTGTTCACACGCATATGCGAGATGTCATTAATTCCATCCCTCCCAACAGTAGATAAAAACAAACAACCTGATTACCGAGTTTCGATAAGCCTGTCAAAAGTGACCGGACAAGTTAATTCTGCAGAATGCACCTGTCAAGCAGGGCAAGTTTCATACAACTTTCAATTCGTAAAATTATAATGGCAGCAAAATTGTTCATATTTTTATGTTCTTAAAATTTAACGAGGATTTATATGAGTGTTGATTCCCCTCGACAAATTAAACAAAAGCCTGGGAGTAAGAACAACAGTAAAGTGTCATTACAGTTGTGATCGATCACAATATCTGCAATACTCGTTAAAATTTTAGACAGCTTAAATATTAACATATAATTATATTTATTTTTCTCACAGGCAAGGAGAGTCATGTAATCACATCGCTTCTTTGTTGTATGCCCTTATTGACATCACCAAAAAAAGGAAGGCAGGTGAAATTTCAGCTACATCATTGGAGTGTAAATGGAATACACCAAGGCCTCGGAAACTATCCCCAAAGAAGGCAGATGAAATGAATCTGAAAAAAGATTATGGGACTCTCGAAACATCATCATACAGTCCATTAAAAGGGGAAGTATTCCAGAAACAGTTGCTTGCTATAAACCCTTTAGCAGGATATCATAAACATTTCCCTAAGACAGATATTCCAGAGGAAGTACTAAAGGAATGGTCTATGCCACTCCCAGATATTATGTTGAGAGATGGCTTGGATCTGAATGACAAAATCTGTACAGAAAAATTTTCTGAATATATTTCAAGTCTATACTTTAATTCTGCAAAGATAGAGGAGCACACAAGAGGACAAAGGCAAAATATTGTTTGGAAAAAGGCACGGGAGAACTGAATTACAGCCTCAAAATTTGGTAGTGTCATCGCTAGGAAAGAAAAAACACCACCAGATAATCTTGTGAAGTGCTTTGATGGATACAGTAAGGACCCATATTCCAATTCTTTGGAATGGGGAAAGAAAAATGAAAAGGCATTAATTTCCTATTTACATTTTGTAATAAAAATGAACAAAATCAGTACAAAAGACTGTGGTCTTATTGTATCAGTTGATTATCCTTTTTTTAGCAAACTCTAGGAGGAGCGAATGTTGCCCAAGTTGAAGACATTTTACATGACAAGCATTCTGCCAGAAATGTTTTCAAGCAGAATTAAAAGAGGCACATGGTCCATGGTAGTGGCACCCACAGTACCAGGTTGCAACAGCAAGACCAAATATTTTGAAAAATTTTGGTACCTTTTGCTCGTCGCCTGCGTCAATTTTGAGTATTATCTTGCCATTAGTAAGTCCTGGAAAACCTTTGTAGGTGTCCCTCTTAGCTTCATAGTCTAGATTAGACTTTAAAATGGTTTTAAAATCATTCAGAATAGTTTTTAGCAAACTATTAAAATATTTTTATTATTAATATTCGAGTTGTTTATAGGACCTTAGTCCTATTATTAGAAGATGCCTTAGCACAAAAGATTGGGGGGAAAGAAGAATGAATAAAGAATTTTCCATTCGCTTTCTTTGTACATTCTGTTTGTTTCTATGTATATGGGTGTGTGTGTGTAATGTAACAAGTTTAGTTCTTAGCAGCAGTCTATAAAGAGAATTAATCTATTTTTAGTTAGTCATAGTATTACTTCAAAGATATGTATTTTTATGTATTTTGGGGGGGGACTTGTATATAATATATATATATATATATATATATATATATATATATATATATATATATATATATATATATATATATATAACAGCAGCTATTAAGAAAATGCTTTTGTTATTAGTTGGACACAGCATTGTTGCCAAATCAAGTTCTGAATACACTTTCGAGTTCGAGTAGTGTACCTCCTGATTTATCTATTGGATTCTCTGGAACACCTGGAGCATGGGTTTCAACATTTTTATATGGAGAGCTTCCATCCGGTATTCCAGATATAGTTTTTTATTGAAGTTGGGGAGAATGAAGTATGAATTAAATATCCAACCGTAATTCTTGGTGAATTTAAGAACCATGTTGGAGATTCAGGAATATGGGAGTCAGATATATTCTGATTGGTTCCTTCCTCCCACGGAGTAGACCTAGACATATCAGCATAGGACAATATAATATAAGAGTCCGTTTTATCAATGTGGAGTTGGCAAGGTTTGCCCGGACAGTTCATGGATTCTTTTTTGTTCGGAATCAAGGTTTCCATTAGTTATCTACATTCTGATGGAGTACATTTAAGTTGTAGAGGGAAAAGATGGTTTTTCCAGAAAGTAATGACTTTTATTTTTAATCATTTATATTAACGGGGGAAGGAGGGTTGATCCTCGTGACTATCCCCAGCACATACAGCTGGTTAGAGTCTCATGAGGAACACCGTCTATAATGAATATATATAAAAAGGTGTAGTGGTTCCCTGTCCACCCATGAGTGAAGTCATTCCAGTATAATTAGCAATTTTATCTAAATTTTATGGATTCAGCATTTTTTTAAACCTACAAGGAAAGGCTAAAGATTTTTTTTTTACCCAGTCTTTACAAATAAATTTAAGGAATGCAGCATGAATTTTAATTAATTTAATGCAAATTAATTACCATTTATGCATTTTTTTATAAACCATAGATATGTTGTTAATTTTTATTGTTATTATAGTATTTATCATTATGAATATATATTCTGGTGATTGTTAACAACAATAGAGAAGATTTCTTCTCTACTGACATGTAAACTTTTGCAGACAATCAAACTGTACTTTTGTTATAAACAGGTTTTTGGTAGTTTCAACAGACTTGGATAGTGCCAAAGTATTGATGCCACAAGACGAAGAATAGATGGTCTGCGCCAAGATTTTGACAGTAAGGTTAAGCTGTGGAGAGATAAATTGACAGGAAAAGAAAGAGGTATAAACCATTGTGAACGCGATAGAATTTTCTATATGTAATGTCCACCTATATTTGTCTCTTTGTTTAAATGTTTACTTCATGATACTTATATTTTAGGCCACCTAAGTATATAATGTTCAAAAACACATCATCCAAATTTAGCATAAAAGTGAGGCATAACAATTTTGTTTGAGGTACACAACTGTAGGTTTTATTAAACAGTACAAGCATTATGACAAAATTATACATATTCTTTCCTTAGAGAAAGCAGATGAAACTTTGGATGAGCTGCCAGAGTTAGAGTCTGTTTGGGATGATGAAGAGGATGAGGATTTGATGGAGGAATATGAAAAGCATATTTTTGCAAGCAACCGCCCGAATCAGCTTTCAGTAGTTAAGTAACTTATATAAAATCAGTCCACACGTTTCTATTATTTTGTGGACAGGGCATTACACCCGTTCGTGCTTGCATCAATAGGATCAGGGCTGGCCATGTAAAATTTACCAGCAAACGCAAAGCTTCCGCATGTGCTGCGCAGTTCCGAAGGGGGAAACAATTACATAATCCTCGAGTGACATCGAGAACTGTGTGGAATGTCCACCATTTCTTTTGTTCATATGTTAAAATTTAATTGAGCAAACACGATTTATTCACTGTCAATACATTTTTAATGTGTTGTTCACCCGGAAAAACGCCCAACGACCCTCGGTGTACGTCAACATGACCCTGGCCATAATTCATTCGTCCAGTTAAGATCACCATGGATAATGGCATTGGTAAGTTCAATATCGGAACAACGGATCACACAAGACAGCCACTCGTCAACTGGCATACATTTCACTAATGGAGTCAGATTATGAAGACTTGGAACAATGCGTTAGCCATGTTAGAAATTCATCTTACCTTTGCAAATAGTCTTGCCAACGTATTTTTGAATCGTAATGGTAAACCCATTTTCAATTGACCTTACGCGAGACGGTAGATCGCTCCGCCTACCGAGCACGTGACCTGACAACCGCTGAACCTCCGACAAGCATTCTGTAAAAATGGCGGCCGTTATAACACCAAGAGATATAACAAACGACATTGGTGAGCAATATTTGCCATATGAAACAACATTAACACAAGAGACAAAAAGCGAGAGCATTTAGTAAAGTATCCTACGTTTTTGATGTGAAACTTTTTCGTATCGGAATTAAGAAATTCAAGTAAAATGCAGGATTTGTAGGAGTCAGCGCAAGAGCGAAGAACCGCATCAAATTATCATGGCAATCGATACTACAAAGAAACGAGTGACTGAAGCTCTATGCTGCTGTAAATCAAGGTAAGTATCAGAACCTTTTCTATTATATATTTTTATGTGAAGGTTGCTTTTTAAAACAGGTGTATCTTGTGTATTCTATTTTGTGTAATAATGTGTCTCTATTAATACATCAGCCGATTCAGTTCTTTATGCATTAGTGTTGTGTAGCATGTACACTAGTCCGTACATTCCTGTGTAGTATACAGATTTGTTTAGTATTTGGCAAATAAATGTCTCAATTTCACTGATACATATATTGAAAACTATTCTTACTAGTGTTGAAGTTATAAAATTAAAGAGGGAGCATGAATTTGTTTGTTTGTTTGATTGATGTTTGAACGGCGCTCCAGCATACTTAGGCTATTTATCGCCATACAATAGGTTGTATTTATATTGTTTGTTTGTTTGAATTTTAACGGCGCATCAGCACTTTTAGGCTATATAGCGCCATACAAGAGGTAAAGATGCTTAAAAATAAGAAAGGTTCAACATCGACCAGCGATATAAAAGACCATAATAGTTAAATGTAAAATGGTAAGATGTTGGTGACAGTAAAATATGAAGCTTCCCAATCAACGGGAGATGTAAATGGTGTATGTTGATGACAAGATCTTGTAAATAAAAGGTGATATTTGCATTAGATTAAAATATTCTACGTGATGGCATACAAGTTATAGTTTAAAATAGAGATTTACTTCCTTTAGGAAATCTAAAATACAAGTGATTTGTATTGTATCAAAAAGTTCCTTCATGTCATGTACATTATAGTATTTAACACGCGTAGGTTGCAGGTCGGAACACTCGGTCATAAAGTGTTTAACAGTGAATGGCTCATTGCAAGAAACGCACTCTGGTGGATCTTCACCTTTCAGTATGTGGGAGTGGGTAATGTATGTATGACCGATTCTGATTCTTGCAATGACAACCTCCTCCCTACGGATAGCTCTGTAGGAAGGAGTCCATTCTCCCAGGGTTGGTTTGATGGCATGAAGTTTGTTATTGACTGCATCATCCCATGACGCCTGCCACTTCTGACGTAGGTACTTTTTGATACAAGGTTTAAAATCAGTAAAAGGTAATTTAAAATCCGATGGTTCTTGGGATAGAGCCATCTTAGCAGCCAGGTCTGCTTCTTCGTTACCTCTAATACCAATATGGCTAGGTAGCCAACAGTATACTATGTTGTAGAACTTACTAAGCGCAGAGTTGTTGACGAGAATATCGACTAGTAATGGATTATCCAGTTTTCTATGGTGTAGCGACTGAAGTACTCACAAAGAGTCACAGAAAATAATGCTATTTAAAATGCGCTTTTGTTCAATAAATTTTAGAGCAAGGTCTATTGCTCTGATTTCCGCTGAAAATATGGACGCATCGTTTGGCAAGCGCACTTTGGTTATGTGCTTGCCACTAACAAAGGCTGCAGCAGCCTTGTCATCAACTTTTGATCCATCAGTAAAAATTTTGGTGTAGTTTTTAAAATCGTTGAGGAGTTCATGATAAGAGTTCTGGAAAACGGCAGGATTCGTCTCAGATTTTCTCCCATCGTGCAACGTAAAAATCACTTTGGGCTGCTTAAGGAGCCAAGGTGATGTTTCCGAGACAAACGTGTTCTGAACTTTAGGGAGATTAATTTTGATAGTGTCAAAACTGGATGATATTCTGATGCCAAATGAAGGTATGGCATTTGGTTTGTTTTCGTACAAAGTTTTGTATTTTGGTTGAAAAACAGCCGAAAAAGCAGGGTTCAGAGGATTTGATCTTAACCTAAGAGCGTACTGTATAGAAAGCATTTCTCCGCGGTGCGATAAGGGTGGTTCATTCGCTTCCGCGAGAAGGCTTTCGCATGGAGATGTCTTGAATGCTCCTAGAGCAAGTCTTATTCCCTGATGATGAATTGGGTCAAGCATTTTCAAATAAGACTTCCTAGCTGAACCATAAACAATGCATCCATAGTCTAGTATAGAACGGATTAATGCTCTATACAAATTGAGGACTTTTTTTATCAGCACCCCCAGTCAGTGTGCACAATTACTTTTAGTAAATTTAAAGCTTTTAAGCATTTACCTTTTAAATTCTTGATGTGTGATATAAAAGTCTGTTTTCTGTCGAAGATAATACCCAAAAACTTTGTTTCCTCAACAACTGGAATAAGTGTTCCGTCCAGCGTGAGTTTAGGGTCATCATGATGTCTTCGCAATTGATTTAAGGGATAATGTGAAAGATGCAAGTAGCAGGTTAAACTAAGTTCAACATTTTTTTCTTCTTTGCTTTAGTCAAGTTTTCTATTCTATAAAAGAAGTGTTAATGGATATTTTGAGTAATTACATGTGATTTGATATACAGATGTCTTTGTTTAACAATTATTACAATATTCCAGGCAATCTTTACAAAGTTTTCATTGTAGAGATAATCACAAGAAACAATTAAAAAAAAAAGGTGTAGGTAATTTGGTGTATGTTTTTTATGTATGTAATTCTCTTTCATTGTAGTATATATTAAGTTGATTTGGCTTAATAAATATAACTGGCATAATAAAAAAAAATTTCATGCTCTCTATTCAAGGTGGACAAGCTGTTGCAGTAAGACTTGAGAGACAGCTAAAACAAAAAGTAAACACAGCTGTTCAACATCATCTTAAGAAGTACATTTTGTTGGAAGGCAGCAAAATGCCATATCCACAAAAACTGGACCTGGATAGCTTGAAATATATAGAGGCTCCAGCTGCAGTTGCAGAAGAACTTAAAAGACTTCTAACTGATTTAAATGAAACAAAGGAGAGATGTGAGGAAGAAATTGAACTCGTTGCATGTGACATAAGGAGCACACATTGCTTTTACATGAAACAACAAGACGCATCATTAAATGCTAACTTCATTTGAGAGAGCAGAGAGCGATGTGTACTGGGCTGTCCTACTCTTGGAGGGTTTAAATGCAGAGGTGTATTCTTCATTTGAGACACGCTATCTAATGTATGCATTCTTAAAGAAGTTCCATTACATTTCCAAAAGAAATTACAATTCGACTTACCAAGTGATGACCAAGAGATTTCTATTCTTGGCAATCTTTTATCAGATGAATATCTGCTAGAACAGTTAGATGTTGAAGGGTACGAATCAATGGATTCAGACCCATCTTCAGAAGATGAGGCTGATGACATTGAGATGGATATTTAAATTACTTCTCCTGTCTGGGGTTAGCGAGACTAATAGTGGCATGTAGTTGTAACTGCTGAAAAAGTGCTTCATTTTTTGTAATTGGTCTCATATTCTTATAGATTTCACCTTTTACCTTCTTGATTTAATTAATGTTACATTTTTTGGACATTTGAAGATAATTGATGTATTGTTCAGTTGTACATATTGGCTGTATAAATATCATATTTTATAGTGGTCACTGGTGTCTGATTTTTTTGTGTGACAAAACACACAATTTTGAATTCTTCAAACAGAACAAATTATTTTGAACTTTTGCTTATTATCAGTTGTACATATTGCATTTAACAGAGATAAATAATTCTTATTTAATCATATATAGTTGATTGTTATCATCATACATGTTGTCTCAAATACGAACAGTATATCTTTATTATCTCTTAAATCTATATGGGTACTCCTTTTATTGTCAACGATCACAATTCTGGCAAGAGAAAAGATTTAATCACTACATTATGCATGATAAATTGTCAAAATACAGTAATGATTATTTATGTGGATTTAGAGACTGATATTTTAATGTTATAACTAAGAAATGCTACATTCAAATTCATCAATTAATTTTCATAATGATTTTGTTCATGTTCATACTATTGAAATAAGCTGATCAATTCAGATATATTGGCTGACAACACCTACTCATTAAAAGTTGCAAATATTTGCACACATTAGTGTATATTTTATACACTTACTGGTATTTCTTCATCAACTGAAGGTTTTTATGTCTATATCACTGGATCAAATCCTTTAGTTGACTGCTTATAACTCCATTTTTAATATCACAACTCTTTCCTGTGACCGTTTTGAATTTGGCACATGATTTGGCTCTTACCTAATGCCAGTAGTAATCTGAAATGATCAGGTGCATTAATTGGAATGTGTATGGTTTATGTATGTGTATGGTTTGTTTTCAGCATAACTTTTACTTTCAGAATCACATGACTTGTCAAATGCTTTATTTGAAAAACTATGTGACTTTGAACTTTATTTAATATTTTGTAGTCATACAGTATTATTATTGGGTTTTTTTGCTTAATGGCATCATTTTTAAGTTTGTTTTGAAAGCTGGCTATGTGCTGTTGATATTATAGTAAAATTTCTTTTGATTGGTTATTATTTGGGATATATGAAAATAATAAATACTGGAAAATACATGAAGTACACTATAGTACAAGTTGTGCATTGTCATATTGGTTTGTCATTATATATATCTTCATGCATTAAAGACAATATTGTTAACTAAATATATTTAATAATTATCTGACACAACAAACATGTTTTAATTGCATTATCTTATTTGTAATCCTTTCTTTATGGATATTTCTCCATACCTGAACTTTCTGAAGTTATTTTTTCATTTGTCTTGTTTTCTTAGAATGACTGTGTCACTTGTGCCTTCAATCTGTACACATTTTGAAATTGTAAAAATTTGAAACTTTCACATACTATTAAAAATATTCTCAGACATTTGCATTTAATTTACATACAGATTTGGTGGAATGCTATTCTAATGTTAATTACATTTTTACTAACCTTACATTAATAAGTTTTATTAGCCCATACATTCAATTTGTCCAACATTGTGGCCATCTTGAAGATCTTATTATCAAATCTTCTCTTGAATCGATGGTCATATCGACATGGGGATTTCACCTTAAGATTTTACTCCATTCAGCTTGGAAATTAGGTCATGGAAATCTATTAAAACTATTACCTTGTTTTAAACAAAGCATATTGAAAGTTAAAAAAAATTTTAAATAACTAAATGTGTCTAATTAATTGATCTAGCTGTAAAGCCTGCAATCCTTAGTCAGAATCTGGCCCTACGCAGACATTTCGCCCAGATTAATTCGCACACAACACGGAATATTTCGTCATTACTGCGACAGTCGTGCGTGTGAGAGAGAGACTAAATTCAAATTCTTTCTTACTTACATTTCATTTTTTACACTTTCTGTTCACACGAGTCCCTCGTGCATTAAATTAATATCTACAACTAACAACACCTTATAGAAAATAAATGTTTACGGGGTGTGCGCAATAACTCTTTCTCTCTACAAAAGTTGTTCATTGTTGAGGTGTTTTAACCCCGCAAAAAAAAAAAAACTCTTTGAATCAAGTTTAATTGGCGGTTTGGAGAGGTTTTTGGTTTCATGCGCAACAGAGAGACAGACAGAGAATGTGTATATATGTGCGCATGAGTGAACAAATTAGGACACTTGCTGTATTTTAATAAACGTTTCTAATTAATTGATCTAGCTGTAAAGCCTGCAATCCTTAATCAGAATCGGACCCTACTCAGACATTTCGCCTAGATTATTTCGCACACAACACGGAATATTTCTAAATTCAAAATCAGTACACTTCGAATTCTAATACTATTTCTTAATTTAAAATTTTTAAATTTTCTTGTCACATGATTCCTTGTGCATTAAATTAATCAACGCATTATTAGAAAACTACAAATGTGCTCTCTTTCTCTATATATGTGTGTACAATAGACCATTTCATGGAGACTTCGGCAAACATCGTAATTTGCTCGGAATTTTAATCTCGTAGCGGGTGGTCATCTGACCGCAATAGACAATCGATAGGTAGTAGGCAAAAAAATGGCGGACGCTTCAGCATCAATTTCTCAAACTAGGTCAACATCGTTTATCGAGTTGAAAAATGCATATTCAACAGCGATATTGGAACCATTCTCTTATTTTCTGGAAAACAGGGCGGATTTCAAAACCATACGTTTGAGTAGTTTTGAGCTGTTTACATCTGGGCATGTACACGTAAGTAAGAAAACGGTGACGAAGTAAACAAATTTAATCCTGACAATCAAAGAGCAGGATGTTCAAACTATTTTTATGTAACCAAAACGTCGCTGCAATAAGTGAATTTATCAGATTTAGTTTTTGAAATTCTGTGAATAATTTTCATGTAAATTGCAATCATTTAATTAGCTCCACTTGTAGGATTTGCAAAAAGCTGAATATCGACGTCACCGGTATTCGATCTTTATAACGTTCACGGACAAGTACAAAACAATTTATCAAGTCGCAATATTAATACATGTAATACATTTCATGTGCAGTACAGGGTATGTATAGTTAATTTGATTTAAATAGATTTAATATATAATGGATATAATGTTGATGTGTGTTCTTTTGTTACAGCACATCAGAGTGAAGCAAGATGAAATTGCAAAAAAGGCCATTGCTTCTGCTGAGGTTCTAGCCCACATGAAACAGCAATTCTACAGTGTTCCCAATGCTGAACGCTGTGGGTGACATTATACATGCTAGCTGCTCATGCCCAGCTGAGTCTGGTCCCAACTGTACCTGCAAACATACCGCTGCACTGTGCTATGCATTGGAAGATTTTGTCATGGTGTTTGTGCTTCCTGAAAACATTCCGTCATGTACTGGTATGTATATCTTCAAGTTGAGACATAGAACTATAAATATTGGTAGTCAAATTTACAAAGACATTCAATAGCAATAACATCAATGGTAGCAGAAAACATTTCATTTTCTTTTGGCTGTTACTTAAACTTTTCCATTTCTTTTTAGAAAACTTGAGGCCTGGAATAAGCCGAGGCAAGTCAACTTCCAGCAGTTCCAATCTATGATATAGACTTTACACGAAAACAGCATGGGAAAAAAAAGTAAACAGAACCGACAATTAAAAGGAGAACAACCGGAGGCTTATAAGCTTAATAAAGTTTGCGACACCGAGAGAGCTTTTGCAGAATCATTTCTCTGTGAATTAGAGCAATGGAGTAAAGAATCGAACCCCAGTAATCAGCTCTTAATAAATACAGTTCCAGGTCAAGATGATCATGTTGAAACACGGTCTCTGTAAATCCATTGTATGATTATGTCGAAAAAGTTTTTAAAAAATATCACAGATGTATCTCATTCAAATAGTATTACCAAAAAAACTTGAGTTAAAGAATTGTTTAAAAGTAACTGAGGATGAACAACTCAGCAGCAATTAAATATGGATTAGATATGGAGCCAACAGTTATCAATCGTATGTTGCTGAGAAAGTTAAAAAGGGTTCAGATATGCCTCTTGCTCTATCTCATTATCTTGCCTCGGGCACTGACGATCGTCTTGCATTGGATTTTAATTTTGGGAAACGTCGTTTCTGTGAGGTTAAGCGGAGTTGGAAGTAGAACGGTGGAGAAATGGAGGAATTTCGACATGTTCTCACTTTATTTTCTTTATCCCGATATTGTTGTTTTCCTTCTAGGAAAAAATGATATACTGGTTGATACTGACCCACACGCACTAGCCTTCAAACTTATTTCACTCGTCTCTCAATTACATCGTGAGTACCATGTCCACCAAATTATTTTGTCAGATGCTTCCACGTTTCATAATTAGCAGTTATACACCTTATAACTATTGCGATGTTGCACGATCAGTGAATGAAATTTTGCGGACAGAAGTAAATTCTTATCCATACATTACATTCTGAGAACACAATGGTAAATTTCCTTTTCCAATCGACGTCGGGAATTGCAGGGCTGAATTCCGGGCAGACGGCGTGCATTTGTCCAACAAAGGGCAATGGTATTTGTACAAATCAATTAGGGGTGCCATAATTGCTGCTTGCAAAAAAATGCGAAACTAGATTACACGATTGAAATCATGAGTTTACACTACATTATATATTTATATATTTAATGTCGGTATTTGGTTCTCTTTACATATCATTGCATTGTCATTCCATTTCCAACATTAATTTACTCGATATGGGCGCCTAAATTTTGCGTCTTTATGGTACGTTTTCCAGCTTATCATGGATTAGCGCCTAATTCAGGTATAAATGCCGTAACGTCATTCCTTTAGTTGAATAATGATCCCTACTTTAGTTGCAATCTGCATGCTGAAATTACAAGTTCACAAAATTATTCAACTATTAAATGATGCTACAATATCGCGTGCCGTTTGTCATTGTATATAATGTTTTCCTCGTATTTATAGATTCATCGTATCACTTTACTATTACACAACTTGTCATGTTTTTACTTACATTTTACTACATATTGTTACACGTTATCAAGTGGATCCTTACAAATGACTATATATTATTACAAGTTATCAAGTGTATGCTTGCACTTGGCTCTACCTATTGTTACAAGCTCTCAAATGTATACTTAACACATTACTCTACCTCACACTTGACTCTATTAGTATTAGTTAGTACATGAGTAATTCCACTCGACAATAACTATTCTTACAGGCTTGTAAATGGATCATAGTTAACTGACTATTATTTCAATTTCTGAAGTTCATACTCTGACCTAGTGGGTGCTGCTGTCACCAGGTAACAATTTCGCTCATAATCTCACAGAACGGCAATACTGCTCCGATTCTTTTTGTTTTAGAATGGCTCCACAGAGCATCGAAGGGGGTACAGAGGGTAGTGGAATCGATGACTGCTGCACGAAAAGAGCGCCTCAAATGGGGTGCAGCAGGTGGGGAACAACAGGAAGGTCAGGCAGAGAACGTCTACGACCACATTTCCGGGTGCTTTCAACATCGACACGGAGACGATAAGAAATATAACGAGATGTCACCGAAGCCATCAAAGCACACGTGGACGACAAACTGGCCAACATTTTAAACTGCATGAAACCGATACACCAAGCGGCTGCTACTGATGATCCAGCACCGATGGCATCTACATCCCAGCAGAGGACCAGGGAAGTCGCCAATCTATCGACGTCACAACTTGGGAATCTATCACCGGCGGCATCTAAGTCACAGTTGGGGAATCACGAGGAGGTCAACCAGGCCGTCGATATCGCAACATCTGCATTTGTGGGTAATACAGGGTTAGGTAATGCTGCTTTGTGCACCCTATCAATAATCACATTCAGTCAGCACAGCTGTGTATTAACCAGTCAAAATTTGTTAGTGCCTCCACCCAAATGACATCTGCTATCCCTGTTAATGTAAAGGAGCTCATTTAAGAAGGTCAATACATTGATTTTTCCCTGCTTCTTCCTGATAGGAGTAAGGAGACATTCAAAATGCAAATTGACATAAATCACGATTCCCCCGAAATTAGATTGGTCCCTAGTCAGAAGAAAACCCTTCTTTCTCTTCACCAATGGCTATTCGCTTGGAATAGGTTTGTGGATATTCTCGCCGAGACTAAAACTGCATCAATTGCGGGTTTGTCTCAACACATGGAGACGGTCACGACTCTTCACAACAAAAAGGCTAACTGGCGTTACTATGTCGAACAGTTCCGTCAACTGTTTGTTTTAGTCCTTCTTTGTATGAACATTGAAGTTAATAATAATGTAAATCGAGCAGACTCTTGAGTATTTAAGTCTAACAACGTTAACTTTCAATCATTTTGATAATGGTTTGAAAGAAAACAATGTCAAGAGAACGTCCACAAAGGAAACCATTAATAGGTGTTGAACCTCGGTACTCTCCCCAGCACAAACTGGTTCGAGTTGATTGAGGTACACCGTCTACGCTAAATGTGTCTTACGTTGGTGCAATGTTTCCCTTGTCCTCCCATGAATGCGTTTTGTGTATATATATTCTTGTATATATTTTTTTTTATTACAAGTTTATAGAATTTTGATGACAGTTGCTCTTTGCTTTGTTCATCCAATATAAATAAGTCTCTTTAACCCACTAAGAGTCAGACTGATAATACTATCACAAATCAGAGCTGACCCATTATATATATTCTCCACTGGGCTGTGATGAATATTGATTTCTTTACAATCCGACTCTCGAACTTAGGATCGTACTCTCATCCCTTGAAACTATCTAGTCCCAGGGCCGATTTCCGCTCCTTTCTTGAATACAATAGTTATTTATAAAATTTCCTAGTTGACTGTGCCAGAGTCATTTGTCCATAATGTGTGCTTTTGTGTTTTTTAATCTGTTTGTTGTAAGGTGTCGTTGTATGGACAGCGCTATCTAAATCATATTATTATAGTTGATTTCCTACCTTAATTTTATTGTGTAATTTGGAAAAAAAATTGTCCCTAATAAAAATTGTAATGCTTACTGTGACTAACCATTATTTTTTTAACTTTCACTGACCGCTTTTGTTTCATACTTAACGATATCTGCGTTTGAATTAAAATTTTATCTAACGCTCGTGTAATTTTGTGTACGTCGTGAAAATGTCCGGCGCGGCTTCCAACATGGAACAAATTTATCGGAAACACTTTAGGTGTGAAGTGGAGGAGAAAACGGAAGGGACCATGCTTAAAGCACATAGGGGGCAATGGGTACAGGCTATTGACCTCTCCCACGTTCAAGCAGATGAACGACCCAAGGCCCCGACCCTATTAACAATGCTAGGAGCAAGGGGGGTAAATGACACCACCGCAGAATCCCTAACATACAATGGGAGGGGGATTTTCCTACTTTACCCCAAGGATAAAGGCTTTTTGTTACCAATGGGAAAATTAGAAGTGGGCTCCTTTACCGCAACAGCAACACCTGCGCCGCCAATTGACCATCTCTTTGAAAGAAAAACGGTCGATGTTTGTTTCTCAATTTCCCTATGAGATACCTCTCGGTATTTAGGGAGGGCTTCGAGCAGAGGATGCACATAAATGTACTGAATGCTCGAAGGGAAACATTTAAAACTTTCCCAAATATAAACACAGGGAAAATCATAGTAAAAGTAGATTCGAGAGATGTCACCAAAATTCCCCAATTTTTCAAAGTATACGGTTTAGTAGTGAACACATGGTATGTGGGGAGTGTCCACTTCCGTAAATGCGACAACTGCCAAAAAACAGGACATGATAAATGGAGGTGCCCGCAACCGAGGGTTGCGCGCGCCTCCAATATCAGCCCTCAGATGCAACACAACACCAACACCGAGGGCTCTGCAGGCACCAATACTCACAACACTGACATGTCAACCCCTGGCACCTCACACACAATAAAGGGGAGATCTTATGCGAATGTCACCGAGACCGGCTCTACCACTCAAAAAAATAACAGCGAAAAAGGCAATGAATCTGAAAAACAGGATATGATTGATATAGAGAGTGACCTGAGAACATCAGATGATGACATTATCCCCGATACACAGATTATAAATGGAAGTGAGTGGGAGACTCGGAAGAAGAAAAAAAGAAAAAGGCACCCAAATTCAAGACGGGAATACAAAGAACTAGACAACAACCTGACGAAATAGAACACGAAAAGTCAGAAAAGAATGAAGACATGGGAATATGGGAAAAAGAAAAGGAAAAAGATAGAAAAGAAACGAGCCAAGAAAAAGACGAATTGAGAACAAGAAATAATGAAGAAATCGAGCAACTCCAAACCCAAATAGAATCACAAGAAGAAAGCAATAAAGAAGAAATAGAAAATTTTCCAACACAAGAAGACGATGAAGAAGATGACTCATCGATAATGGAGTGTTGCACAATCGACTGTGGAGGAAGACAAAAAGTTAGGAAAGGACGAAGAATATACTGAAACGGATACATACACAAATAATATTAAAGATAAAAACTTGTATAAGAAAGTGGTCCAATATATAACAGATATTGTAAAACAAAGAAACACTATTATAACAAATATAATTACAAATCAAAAAGATGAACGTAGTTAAGAATGCTATTCGCACACTGAGAGAAAGATATAAGAGAGAAAAAGGGACTCTGTTTCTGTGTTTTAAAATGGATAACCAATTGGCTTGTTATAAGACACCATAAAATATTGCAGTACTGGAGTCGGATACTGATCACAGATGTGTGAATGTATGACTAGATCTAGATTGTGTTATTATTTTCTTTTTATAATAATCACAAATTATAAAATATGAAAATTTTCATGACCGGTCAGTCTTGTGAATATATCCGTTTATTTAATTCAGAAGTAGATATCGAACAATTACTAACAGTACAACCTAGATAATAACTTAACTACACTGCCTGCTAGATACATGTAGGCTAATACGCTTGGGGCTACAGAAGATACCACGTGACTGGTGACTACTACGCTCAGTAGTAAAACCACGTGATATCGAAATTTCATTGACAAAGCTCAGACAATAAAATAAGAGATAAATAACTAGAGTCTATGACTGAAACTAATCACTATCTGCAAGCCATCTTCTTCCTCGACAACTCAAATGTACTCCATCAAAATCAAAAAAGTATGGTGAAATCCTTGGTAAATATACTGTGAAAGTGCACTATTTATAATTCGAACACGGCGATTATAGATACTGGCTCACAGCTAATCCCCTGGATTACGACGTTGCTGACACCCTTCTGCATATAAATTTGAATCAAGTTCTTTAAATTCTCTATAATGTCTAATAGAGACAATCGACCTACTTCGTTCTCTCCACTTTGTAAAAACACTATATCTGAAAACTTATAATACGAGCTCCTGGTAATCCGTAAAAAGATATTATAATTCCAGAAGGAATAACACAACTATTCAAAAGAAAATGATCTGATCTCAAACGGAAACCATTAATATATGCATTCTTTTAAATCTCACGTTGTATATACTACCACGAGTCAGTTTTGTTACCCAAGACAGTTTCATTCATACGTGAACAAAAGCGCCATCTACGCGACAAAGGCTTTATGCGTCTAATATTACATCCCAGATATATAATCGTGGCATTAGAGCAACATCGCTCAGTCGTTCCATGTGTGTGTGTGTGTGTGTTACCGCTTTTTACCCTTCTACTCACATAATAGACAATTGACAAGGATAACATATGTTATAGGAGTTGGGTTTATTGTTCACGAGGTTGCTAACTTTAGATAAATAATTCGCTATATATATATATATATATATATATATATATATATATATATATATATATATATATATATATATATATATATATAGAAGAAGCATATGTTTTAGAAGTTTATATATTCGTGTTTTAAATAGACAGAAGTGTGTATTTTATTATTTTATCTAATTAATGTTTATAAAAGATGAGTGAAATAAAATCATCAGTTGCAATTAGTGTTATTATCATTTTTTTTACATATATAGTCATTTTGTCAACCTTGAACAAGGATTACCTATTGAGTTTTGTTCACTCTGAGCAATGAAGCTACCCTGAGTGCTGTTCATGCTGGGTTGTTCTATTGCATGACAAGTGGTAAGTAACTTTCTGATTGGTAGGTTTGCTACTTGTCTGTTCAATGATCTAGCCGAACACGAAAAGCAAAAAATTGATCAGAGATGGTAAACCCAAGAGATGAGTGTATCGTCATTGCGTATCCTAGCGTCCAGGGAGATTTATCCGCACGCTATGCATCTTCGACAACATCAATACCAACTAGAATAGTATCATTTAATACGAGATTTTTTTCTGTTTCTTCAGGAATATCGACTTCAATATTCTTTCTTCGTTTATCAGCTGGTCTGTAGCATAACGGTACAGTCAGAGTTGGGAACTTTTCTTTATGTAACTGAAACAACCGCTGTTAAAGTGTGTCTCTGACTATCATTCTACTTGCCACTATCAAATCGTTTTGTCTCCACGCTTCCCAAAAATCATTTATATATGTTTCTGGAATTATTTTACGCGCTATTTCGCACTGGATTTTATTTGACTGTAATCTGGTTAATTTCTTGAAATCGCTTAATGCTGGATCTAGAGTTATATGATTGGTATTAATTTCTTCGTAATATTCTACAAATTGCTTTACCCAATCATGAGGAAACAAGCCAACAAATGTTGGTGGTTGACCATGATAGCCAGTCATTATCAGGGCTGTATTTTTCAATAACAACCAATCAAGAAACATTTTTAATATATCCAGCAACACTGTGCATATCTCACCCAAAAAAAATGATCTTAGGACTATATTTCTCAACTATTCGATCCGGATTCCATGCGTCACCTTTATAGCAAACGAAACTATGATAAGTGCAGGAATTAACTCCTCATTGTTTCATCTCTCTCGCAAGTAGGTGTTAATTCAATCATATCTGACTTCTCCCGAAATAATTAGATAACACGAGTTGTCTTCCCAGACCCGCCTCATCCGTTAAAGTAAACTGTCTTATACCTATATATTTTGATCGGATAACGAAGGTGCCATCGATATTTCTGATATTTGATTATTTTCCAGTTAATTATCTTCAACCGTAACATCTGCAGATTCAGTACCAAACCGTGTTCCATCAGACAAGTAAGCATTTTCACGACGACAAATATCTTTTTTCCTGTTGCATCCGCGATTATAAAATCGTGTTCAGTGTCATCAAAAATTAGTCATGCATAATGTCGTTTGTGATCATATGCTCCGACTTAAGTAAATTTACCAACTATTCTTCTACCGAGATCTTAAGCGTGTTTATCATTGATTTCTGATCTACACGTAAAGATCTACTTATATCGTTCAACTATATAGTCTTCGGCGAGATCAAGAAAATATTCCTTGTAATCGTTAATAATTCAATCAAGAATGTCATCATCAGGTATGGTAACTAAACCTCAGTCTGCATTTGATATGATATCAGCATTTAACAATCAATCATATATCGTAATAACACTATTTGTGCTCAGTATTTTTCAGATAAATATCTACCAAACCAAACATAACAAATCGGATGGAGTTCTTTAGCAAACTCGAATGATATTATACAAGCGAATCCAGTTAGATCAAAATCGGGTAGTGGTCCATTTATCGCAACTCCTGTCATCTCGTGCGTGGGGTGTCCAAATCGGTTAAAATTCCCATCACACTCTCCACACCAAAGGAATATTCCTGAATAATACGCAGTCATATTAGTCGAGATAACGCTTTTAGAATTATATTTGGTATTTCACAATCAACCGTGTTCGTAATTTACACAACTAGCTTTAACATATGAGAGAAATTCAAATCGTGTTGGCTTCCACAAATTTCTCTCTCTGGAAACGTGGGCTGCAACTGACGGGACTGTGAAACAGTTTGTTAATAATTGTTCGGTATTATCCCTTGAGAATTTCTCCGCGAGTTTTCTCATCGCGCCATAAAGGGATTCTGTACGATATATTTCACCGTTAGGTCTTAAAAAGTGATCAAGTTTACTTTCCTCATCTTCAAAGCTTTAAAATGACCACACCGATACAGGATCGATTTTACTTAACTCGTAAATAAAATCAAAATGTTCCGCCAGAGTTCTTCGGGTAATATCTTGAAATTCGATCTCGTGGAAATATTGTTACTGCGTTAGTCCATGAGTGAGCATTGTGATCAATACTATTTAATGGAGCTCCTTATGATTTATATTTCGATTCGTATAATACTTCCTCTGTTATCGTTGCTACGGTTGTTGGGAATCTTAATGTTTTTCTAACTCAGTCACAGCCCTTATTGTAGCGCCGGCATCCTTAACCGATTCAGTTCATTCCCTTATCGTGTTACGTCTTGGATCTGTCAGACCGTTTCCACGCATCACATTTGTAAAATTGTATGTAACTCGCTTAGCGACACAATTTATCCTTGACATTTTAATCGGTTTCAGCTTCTCAATACTAGACTCTTCATTTATCAGATAAATTTCATAAAGAGTCACATTCACAGGGTACGCTCGCTCATAATGCGGTTTGTCAATTCCAGTTAATATTCCTGGTCTGGAACTTTGATTGACAATGACAGTTTTTTTTATCAGCGAGGACAGGGTTTAATTTATCACGAATAATCCAATTTTCTGTTTATGCTAATATAATAAATTTCACTCTGACAAAACTCTTTTGATGTTCGAGATGTGCGATTATACTCGCTGCTCATTTATCGTTCATTGTAACATAAACACCACCACTGATTCGAAATGTTGACCAGATGTGAGATGCGCCATCTTTCTTAACTTCTTTCTTAGTATCATGAATGTTATTAATCACTCTTTTATTCCCCGCTAGAATTTTTTATTGGTAAATCTGGAGATTATATCCAGATTAAATATTGATTTTGGATAATCTCTCAAACTTCTCCATACTATAATTATGACAAGTGTTTAAAAAAAGATATTATATATAATAAATCACTGCAAATGGCTGATGATCGGATCTTTAACTCCAAGTAACAAATCCTGCAGAAACGAATTCTGCGGATAGCATTTCCAGAGTGTGCGACGAGGAAGCTTAGGTCCGAAACCTTGAACCAGGATTACCTTGCGATGTTGGAGTAGAGGCAAAACACAGCTGTGCCTCCAATGTGGTTGTAAAAAATAGAGATTAAACGGTATTATAATATAAAAAATAACGACCTTCACAAAGTCAGGGATAAGGTTTTAAGAACCCCGGAGGATTATATTCCTAGAGTATCGAGAAATAATAGTTAAACAAATAATGATTTAAAGTTTTAAAAAATATATTATATAAATGAATCAAGAATTTCATTCGCAGCCCACGATTAAGAACTACGAAGCATCACGTGATGGTGGAGTCAGAAACCGCTGGTCTAAGAGACAAGTGGGCATTGCCAGTAATACTAGTTATCTTAGATTTATTGATAGAAAAAAGTTATTTATGACATCGGTTCGTATATCAAGCATATAACGGAGAAATCCCCAATGGCCTTGTGATTGACCACATTAACAATATAAAAACCGATAATCATGTATCTAATCTTCGAGCTATCACACAAAAACAGAAATCTGCACTTGGACAAACTGGAAAATGCAGAATATTTAGGAGAAGAACTGTTAAATCTGTCAACAGAGAGACCGTTGAAGAAATGATATTTCAATTATTATAAGCAGCTGGGAAACATTTCAGTACTAACCCACGCGAGGTACAACATGCTGCAGACGGAATAACCAAATCTGCTCTCAAGCATGTAGTACCATAGTAGGGGTTTACAACTTACAATCACACTGTGCAATGATCCGTGGCCACCACGGCTGCAGAAAATGTGCGAATGCATGTAAACTTATAAAATCCGGTTAATATCGTCACGGCTACTTTATGATATGTTGCTTTCTTTAAATGTAAGTCAATTAGTAATCTATCGCATTTCTCTGATTAAAACTTCCCTTTTTCTAAGGTAAATATAGTGCCGACAAGGAACACATTCGCCACAACAAGGTTACGTAAGAATTCCAAGCTGCCCAGCATCAGTACCAACGTAAGGGCAACAAGCGTCTCGATTATCACAATTAAAAAAGGCACAATAAACAGCTAGCTAAACGAGCTTACAAAGGCGTCGAAAAATGTATGCGCGTACGAACTGACAACTAGCAAAACACAGAAGACAACCTACAGTTCGGAGACAAATTAAATATTTCTTGATTTTACACGTCTTTGCTTCAGCCGCAGGCTAGTGACCCATTAATATGTATAACAGCAAATCAAATTGGTAACAATGTGGAGAAAAACACAACTACGTTTGTGATAATATATTATAATAGCCCGCCATGCACTGAAAGGGTGTAGGACCCGTGGAAATGCTGGCAGAGACCGCCAAAGAGATGTTACCAGGGTGTGCCGTGCAAAATTCCCTGGCCACGTTTAGATGTTCAAACCATTAACGTGTGCAACAGGCCGCAGTTTTTATTCTCAGATGGACTATACACTAACAAGTATGCACTGACCGTGGATGATGTCGTCAATAGTTAAAACGAGACCAAACCGCTAACCTCAAAAAATCTTCCAACGTCGTCGACATCATGGTTAGTGGAGATGTTGTTGTAGGGTTTAACGCCATTTTTCAGCACAAGATTGGCTATACATGGTGGCCAGTATTAATGGTGGAGTAAGCTTGAGACCACTCGGCACTCCCGGATCGTGGAGCTGCTAAGCTGCCCAAAACTTCAGCCAGTTAACTCCTTCTGAGTATGTATGGGCAGAGTAGCTCGTGGACAAGCAATGCTTGCGAGTTAGGCCGGTCCAGACCAGTGTCCACAGTTGGAAAAGCTAAATTGCACCGCGTAGCGCAATGTTGCTGCGGCGGAAACCCGTTCTTGTGGCGACATTATTGGTAAATCAACGTGGCTCACCTGAAGAAAACTTATTGATCCCATTCAAAAATCGGTGATGCGAGCTGAGTCTACATCATCAATGGCTTAGTAATCTCGGTGTGGAAGACAAGCTCCAGCCTTCAAATACAATGGGTGCGGTGTTTATATGCGTCTGAAGAATGGGCAAAGCAATACTGCTGGTTTTGTGTTTAATGCTAAACCATAGTCTGTCAATGTCCATGTTCAACAAGCTCGATATTTCACAATACGAGACTCTGACCTAAATGTTTTATCGTTATTATTTAGGGTCACGTGCTGGGGCTGTATTTCTAATTGCGAAATTTTTTTTATTATTGAATCCAGTAGGTCGGCCCGGCTGCAGAAGTGGTGGAATCCACAGCAGACATTCTCAATGTAATTAATTTTCTTGTGTTGTGTACCACACAGCTCCGGTGTTTCATGCAGACATAAGTCTTCTTTGTCCATCACTTATTAGCAGTCAGTCTCCCTTGTGTAGCCTTGCCTTGTAGCTAAAAAATAGCAGGTAAAGGGCCATTTTTCCAGCCATGTGCGCTAAATGCAATTTCCTTTTTAAGACCCTCAAACCTGTACCATGCAGCTCGCGTGTTCCATCCAGATATAACGGCTTTTTTCCATACGAAATAGCAGCCAGTCGACCTCAGATGGATTTGTCTTCTAGTTCAGATTTAACAGATAGAGGACCATTGTCCATCCAAATACGCTAAATGCGAATAGACGTTCAAACCCATCGATGTCGTTCACCTTAACTGGAAATTTAATTAATTTAAATACAAACTCGTCAACTTGCTAGTAGTTGTTGCCTACCCAGTTGAAATATTTTTTTTTTTGGCTGGGTGGAAAGTCGAGAGAATAGCAACTCAACGGATGTCGTTGTTCCCAAAACTGATAACAGACCCCGGTGGTATGTACTTTATTATTTAAATATAGTTCTGTACTTAGACATGCCCTGATAGAGCTGTACACAACTCACAAAGTGTCATTCAGGCACTGAATAAATATAGTTTTCGATTTGCTTTTGAACTACGGAATCAGCAACCACAACTAACGGATGTGCACTATACATGCACCAAACATGAGGCGCATTTCACTTAAAATTAGAAGATGTGACTTTAATGGTGCCAACTCCACTATTTGCTGCCCTGTTACTTATTTTTCCAGCTCCAGCTCCAGCTCCATATTTTCAACATCGCAACATCGTGCTACTTCATATCCTGTCTTGCTTGGCGCAGCATGGACCCAATAGCACACACCTCTATAGCTCATGTCACACACATATGTTCAATATAAAATGGTAAGATGTTGGTAACAGTAAAATATGAAGCTCCCCAATCAACGGGAGATGTAAATGGTGTATCTTGATTAAAAGATGTTGCAAGTAAGGGGCCGTATTTGCATGAAGATAAAAATGCTCTAGGTGATGGCATACAAGTTATAGTTCAAAAATAAAGATTTACTTCCTTCAGGAAATCTAAAATACAACGATATGTATAGTATCAAAAAGTTCCTTCATGTCATGTACACTATAGTACTTATCACGCTTTTCAATAAAAGCTGTATTGCCACTTACGCATGGAGGTTGAGACCCTCGTTGTAATGGATGTTAGCCTTCTGTCTAGTATAATCTTCTGATTATAATTTTACGAAACCTTTTCGTAGCAGTGACAGTATTGAATTCACCCGATAATTGTTTGGAAGCAACCTGTACAGATCCATTTGGGAAACCGAGATTATTGAAATAACCCAATCATATTTTCGAAGCAAAAGATTTACAAATCATTCTGGAACACTGGTAGTATTGCAATATTCCGACAATTATTTGGAATCAGTCTTTACGAATCATTGTGCATTGTGTAACATTGATAGAAATATTTGGAACCAGTCTTTACGAATCATTGTTCATTGTGTAACATTAATAAAATTATTTGGAACCAGTCTTTACGAATCATTGTGCATTGTGTAACATTGATAGAATTATTTGGAACCAGTCTTTATGAATCATTGTGCATTGTGTAACATTGATAGAATTATTTGGAACCAGTCTTTACGAATCATTGTGCATTGTGTAACATTAATAGAATTATTTGGAATCAGTCTTTATGAATCATTGTGCATTGTGTAACATTGATAGAATTATTTGGAACCAGTCTTTACGAATCATTGTTCATTGTGTAACATTAATAGAATTATTTGCAACCAGTCTTTACGAATCATTGTGCATTGTGTAACATTGATATAATTATTTGGAACCAGTCTTTACGAATCATTGTGCATTGTGTAACATTGATAGAATTATTTGGAACCAGTCTTTACGAATCATTGTGCATTGTGTAACATTGATATAATTATTTGGAATCAGTCTTTACGAATCATTGTGCATTGTGTAACATTGATATAATTATTTGGAACCAGTCTTTACGAATCATTGTGCATTGTGTAACATTGATATAATTATTTGGAACCAGTCTTTACGAATCATTGTGCATTGTATAACATTGATATAATTATTTGGAACCAGTCTTTACGAATCATTGTGCATTGTATAACATTGATAGCATTGATATATCCCGATAAATGTGTCGAGGCAATATTTACGTATCATTTGGTAACACTAATATTATTGAAATATCACGTATTGCAGCAAACACAATCGATGTTTTAACAATTTATTAATATTAACAAACTAGTTTTAACCAATATTTTTATATTACAAAACACACCTTTTATGACAGAATCTAATTCGTCCCTCTACGTCACCTTTCACGTACATCGATTAAGAAATGAAAAATTACTTATAATAGTGTTTTTTCTGTTTTTCATTTGAAAAGAGCTACAACATACTATTTGTTAGAAACCTTTTATACATTTATGTAAATGCATGATGTGTTTATTTTATCTTAGGTAAGGCATAACGTTCTTTCATACGATTCATGTCTAGGGTCAGTGCGTTTGAAAAGATACTATAAAAACACTGAACAAAACTTTTTAACATTCCTAGCAGCAGAGAGGGTGAATCGGACAACTTTTCAAACAAAAATCACTTTTAACCGTCAAAACGGCAAAATAGAGCCTTCCTACGAATTTTCATGTTTTAAACAAAAAAAATAAAGTCTCCATTTGCCAAACAGAGACTTAGTTATTTTTGTCTGAAAACACGATCTTGCAGGGGTCTTCGAAATGAAGTTCGATACGATATCGCGTCCGAGGGTCTGATTCACCCTCTGGCCCTTTTTTTTACTGTGATTATGATGATTTAACCGTATCAGGGGTATGTTTTTGTAACCGAGTCGTTAAAAACTCTTCTGGGGTCGGTATTGGTCTATTTTTTCGTCAAAGATATTCTATTGCGGAACGGTACTGTGGGGATCCACACGCTATACAAATTTGATATTTCCCCGTACGCCTTTTCCACAACCAAGACAGGGTTTGGGCCCTTCGGGACATCCTTGTTTTGCAGTACAATTATGTACCCCACAGAATTCCCCGTAGGAATTTTTTCCACATCGCCGTGTGGATCCTAAAAACAACCAACAGCATTTATTTGTTGCTAGTGCTGGATTCACCATTATTATTAAAAGTTAATACACATTCAATTAGACGTTACAAAGTGTATAGTATAATGATTAGTGATTACTCCAATAACATGATAGGGTACGATGATGAATTTTTTCAATCTCCGGAAACTCATCACGATCTTCGAGAATATTACAAAAGGCGTTTAGGACCGTCATGGAATGTTTCTAGTAAAAAAATCCGCGATGGAATTACTCACCGAGGATAGTTATCTACTCCGTGGTGTAATTATTCAACAACGGGGACAATTTTACGTTTTTGTGGATGATCCCGACATAACAGAATTTCAAGGGTGTTCTGCGGTGAATGAAATTATTCCCCGGGAGAGATTGAGATATCCGACCATTGACGTAGATTCTAAAACACCATCGTTGGGTGAGATATTATTGTACTTCAACGACATAGTTGACTCTGTCAATGATGTTTTGGTTTTTGAAACCAGCGGCGGTTATCATATTCTACTGAAAACAATCCCGATCGACTTTGATACTCATCAACAATTATTAAAAAATATTGCTAGAATTGCTTTAGTAGATAATAACAGTTGAGTAACAGCAATAACAACAACAACAAAAAAGTGGTGATATAGTATTGCTTGCGTAAAAAATAAATAATTTGAGAAAAATCTCAATGCTGTTATATTTACCACTTGAGATGTTATTGTGTTACAGTTGTTAATTCACCATCTGGGGCTTATAAAATGAATGATTGCGATACAATCATTGATTGTTGCAATTGAGTCAATGAAATATTTTTATTTTTTATTCAGTATGAAATATTTTTTATTCACTGATTTTGCCTGTTTTTCACTGATTTTTTGACAGTTTTGGTGGGTTTTTTGTGCCATTTTGGTGGTTTTTTGTGCCATTTTGGTGGTTTTCAGTCGGGTGAAGTAGTCGATTTTGCATTGGATTTTCCGTAGAGAAAAGCTGTTATGACTCATTTTTGATGATTTTTAGTCATTTTTCATCGATTTTTGGTCATTTTTCATCAATTTTTGGTCATTTTTCATTAAAAATAAACCTCGTAGGGTAAAGTAGTCGATTTTGCATTGGATTTTCCGTAGAGAAAAGTTGTTAGGACTCATTCAGTGTGTGAAAAATATTTTTATTCAGTGAAAAATATTTTTATTCAGTGTGTGAAAAATATTTTTATTCAGTGTCATTTTTTGTGCCATTTTGGTGGTTTTTTGTGCCATTTTGTGTCATTTTTGTGTCATTTTGATGGTTTTCAGTCGGGTCAAGTAGTCGATTTTGCATTGGATTTTCCGTAGAGAAAAGCTGTTAGGATTGATTTTCAATGATTTTTAGTCATTTTTCATCAATTTTTGCCTGTTTTCATAGATTTTTGGTCATTTTTCACTGATTTTTATCAAAAAACCTCGTAGGGTCAAGTAGTCGATTTTGCATTGAAATTCTCGTAGAGAAAAGCTGTTAGGATTCAGTTTGATAATTTTATTCAGTGTGAAATAGTTTTTATTCAGTGTGTGGTGATATATTTTTTATTCAGTGTGATATATTTTTAACACCACCGTGGAAGTGTTATTTCATCATAAAACAGCTTCTATCATTGATGTGGAAACGGCACCTTTTCATATAAATAAAATGTAATGTGCCGATTCCACACCGATCGTGAGACAGTCATGGAAGTGTTCTTTCATCCTATAACAGCTTCTACCATCGATGGGGAAAGTGACCAAATTGTATATAAAAATAAATAATACTGACACTTTCCCCACTTTTTTTCATCAATGACATGTAGGATGATTTTTAACACCATCGTGGAAGTGTTATTTTGATGTTTTAACGGCTCTATCAGGTATGAGGAAAGTGTGGAAATTGTATAAAAAAAATAATTAATTCCACACTTTCCACATTCTACTTTGATCAATCTGAACCGTCCATCAATTTTTATGCCAGTGAAATAGTTTTCGCAGTGAAATAGTTTTTATTCAGTGTGTGGTGATAGTGCCATTGATGTCTATTCTACACTGACAAAAAAATATAATCATCTGTTACAGCAGTATAATGAACTTGCTGCTGAAACAGATGCTATTTACTCTCGGATTCCAGTGGCCCCTTCTACGAAAAACTTCATCGTGAAAAAATAATTGCAGTACAAGAATTTGACGAACTAGAAAAACAGACTCAAAGAAAACTAACCGGAAAATAGATTAATTAAGGTTTAATCGATTCATTTCAGCGATAATTTCTTGTTCGGGGGTTCCATTTTGTATCATTCTGTTAAGACGCTTTTCTTGTAGTCTGCGTCGTGCATATTCCGATCGGTTTTCAACCATTCTAGAAATAAATTTCCCTCCTTCTGGGGATTTTTGTACTGTTCTAAATTTCCCATTATGATATTTCACTTTTACAGCAGAATGGGGATTTAATGATAGTTGCCCCTGAACAATTTCTGGTAAATGATCTATACTGCATTTCAGGTAGGACATTTGTTATTAAATTATTGGACTTCAATTTATTGTGTTCGGCATGAACTACTGGAAGTCAAAATTTTTTGTTGATATTTTCTGGAGAGACGAAAACGCGCCTCTGAGTTCCTATTTTCATGAATAACACATTTGTGAGTGATTCCATCAGGACCTTTTTCTGTGATTATCCTTCGACCGGTGCCTGTTATTTTATCACGAACTGATAATTGTGGATAACTGCGGCGATAATTATTAAGTGCAGCCTCAAACTGCGACATTATAATTAAGGCTGTTATTTAATTAGATTTTAAAATGATATCAGAATAATGTGTACCAATGAGGATATTATCGCATTGAATATAATTCGCAAGGATCCCTTATATTTCTACAACAAAATGATTATTTACCCTGATGATTCCACCGCGCACTATTTGCTTCCGTTATATCGTAATATGACATTTGTGTTACGAGACAATGAAATTCTTCCAATACTCGGAAGGGAATCGCCAAATCTGACAGCACATTCATTGACCGATATCATATCGAATTTTCGTATAGAATTCAACCGACGATCATTACCACGTAGCATCGTAGAACAATTATTACGGAGACCACTCACAGACGAAGAAATCGAAGGTGCCAAAATAGTAGAAACGATAAAAAATAACCCATCGATAATAAAATACGACGGAGAATTATGCAACGTTGAAATAAAGTCGCCAAACTGGACAATCAGGGGAAAAGTGTATCATTGATCATAAATACCAAACACTTTTTTATCGTCACGGACATGTCGGATGATTTTTAACACCACCGTGGAAGTGTTATTTCATCATAAAACAGCTTCTATCAATGATGGGGAAAGTGTCATAATTGCTATAAAAATATATAATACTGACACTTTCCCCACTTTTTGACATGTCAGATGATTTTTAACACGATCATGGAAGTGTTATTTTGTTATTTTAACGGCTCTATCATTGATGGAGAGAGTGTGGAAATTGCTATAAAAATATATAATACTCACACTTTCTCCACTTTTTGACATGTCGGATGATTTTTAACACCACCGTGGAAGTGTTATTTTGATGTTTTAGGGGTGTTATAAGGTATGGGGAAAGTGACCAAATTGAATATAAAAATAAATAATACTGTCACTTTCTCCACTTTTCCATTGATCAATCTGACATATCATATCGAGAGAACCATCCATTAACGGTCCAAACATGAAATTTCAACATTGTAGTATGTGTATCCGTCGCAGTAATGTCTTTTCCAGCGAATCCCACATCATCAACAGTTTCATTGAGCCATATCGAATCATCTATAAAGTCCGATTTAGGCCATTCAGGATAGTATAGCGTGTAATTCGATCGATCAGTGTGTTTTTTTATCATCGGATTGTAATCTCCCACTGAATTCTTTATAAATCAATTTGATTTTTTCGATTATATTTTTTACTGATAGTGTTTTATTTCTAAACCGCACATCAGGAAATATTTCATTGAAGTGTTTTAACAGTGCTTGATATTTATCGAATTGGTCCGGTTGCGCTATCAAATGTTATTGATGTTCTTGATTAATTCAACGCGGTCCACTGAAACATTTTTCACCGATAAATCATCCTCAACGATATCAGGGAGTTTTAACACTTCAAGGACACTTCTGACAATTTCGAGTTGTTGCCGGGGAGAGATTTTATCAGATCGGCACGGTGTAGTTGTTACAGCACTTCCTTGATTGTGTTTGTCAACAAGAACCCGCTGGTATCGCTGTAATCTATTAGCATTTTTATCAAGATGCCCAATCGTGTTTGTGTCCAATTTATTCACATCAGTTTGAAACACGTGATTGAGGTACATCAATTTCTTCGCATATGGTTCTAATCGCTGTTCAGGGTCGTATCGGTGATATTTTTGTTGTTCACTGGTGGTTTTATCACCAGTGACTTTATCACCAGTGACTTTATCACTCGCCGAAGAAATTCTTTCCATAATGGAAGATTTCAAAAATTCATCTACGCGCGGACTGTTATTAATTGCCGCGGCATTGATGTTTTGTTTTATTTTTTCGCACCACAAATCATATTCGTCGGGTAATTCCCAAGTAACCTCATACCCGGTTCGTTTCATCATTTCAACGAGTCGTCCAGTAAAATGACATTTGGAGTTGTTTTCCTCAATGATTGTACTGATAAACGCGTATCCGTAACTAGAATTCACATCACAACGATTCGGGGTCCTGAACAACAATTCCATCGACGATAAATCCCTTTCATGTGATTCAATCGTGGAAATAATCCCATCGCGTGTGAGTGGCAATTCTGTGCAAACTCGTTTTGTTGCCGAATAATGAATTTCATTAATGTTCCTAAATCGATGAATTGCTTGTTTAGTTGCTTCTACCTACCCTAATTGTTCAGAAAACACCGTCATGTGCTTAAATCGTTCATCTACGATCGATATTCCCGCTTCTACGGTACAATTATAAATTACAACGTCGATGTTTTCAAACGCTTTAACGGGATCAGCAAAGTCTCTTTGTTTTTCTGCCGAATCGGTATCAGCGTGATAGTATTTCACTCGGTATCCTAAATGCTGTAACAATTTAGCGAGGGCTTCTACGGAATAATTTCCGTGTCGTTTGTTTTGCGTGAAAACTACTGCACGATTTCCCCGTTGCAGCGTGTCTAACAATTTGATGTAATTGTCATGATAGGACTGTTCCACAATAAACTTCTTCCCGTGATCGGGTTGATACCCGTTAATAATGAATTTCATGTCCGGACGATTTAAGTGTTTTCTAAATAATTCCAAATCGTCGTTGTTGGCATCTGCGTCAAGTACAAAAACCCGTTTCGCTGATGAAATCAACCACGCTAGTGTTTTCCAAATCTGTTTTCCACGGCACGATGAAATTATTTGGCGAAGAATTCCATGCCATTCATCTAACAATAACACGTCAGGAATTCCCCTGACTCGTACAATCGATTCAATCTGCGAAATAACCCTTCGATGAGTTCTTGTATCAAATATAATTGTTCCATGAATTTGTTCATACGATTCGAGATTGTAGTCGATGGTGGTCTTTCTAGTAAAAGTCTTTCTGTATGACAAATAGAGCACAGATTGATCATCTCGTATTGATTTCCATGCCGATTTTGACTTTCCCATCCCACAAGCAGAACCATCCACATAGTCGTCGTTGAGGATAATTTTACACCCTTGGCCGTTTTCATGAACAGGGGGCTCACAGTAAGTATAATCCGGAACCCGTATGGGGAATTCCCCACTGTAGTCTTCACGACGATAATTATATGATTTTAAGTACTTTTCGTACCGTATTTTATCGTTAGAAATGCTAGCATCATTTCTGTCAATCGTGATTTTATTTTTTGTGGTACGGAAACAACCGATCACAAATCGATCAGAATAAACTACCACAAATGCGTCAATGGCTTTTCCTTCAATGAATCCAGTAAACTCATTATTGTCGTGTCGGCGCTGGCAAATATTACAGAATGACCCTGGAACCCTACCCAGCGATATCATATTGGTGGTTTGATTTGTAATTCCTGTGATTTGATTTGATTGTCCAGTTAGCGCTGTTGAAATCTGTCGAATTTGTTCACCAGTAAGATTATCATCATCGCTATCGCTATAGTCAAAAATGTTATCGTCGCCAGTGCGTTTTTCGTAACACGGTTGTACAGCAACAGGACAGGACAATAACGAACTAGTAAATCCAACAGGATGAATTAATCGTTTATCAATGCTGTTTGGTTTTGCTGACCTCGTTCCGGGTAATTTGATGCTGTACAATCCTGCCTGTGTATCAACGTTCCATGATGGTTTGTCTGCGGCAATTTTTTTTAATAATTGTTGATGAGTATCAAAGTCGATCGGGATTGTTTTCAGTAGAATATGATAACCGCCGCTGGTTTCAAAAACCAAAACATCATTGACAGAGTCAACTATGTCGTTGAAGTACAATAATATCTCACCCAACGATGGTGTTTTAGAATCTACGTCAATGGTCGGATATCTCAATCTCTCCCGGGGAATAATTTCATTCACCGCAAAACACCCTTGAAATTCTGTTATGTCGGGATCATCCACAAAAACGTAAAATTGTCCCCGTTGTTGAATAATTACACCACGGAGTAAATAACTATCCTTGGTGAGTAATTCCATCGCGGATTTTTTACTAGAAACATTCCATGACGGTCCTAAACGCCTTTTGTAATATTCTCGAAGATCGTGATGAGTTTCCGGAGATTGAAAAAATTCATCATCGTACCCTATCATGTTATTGGAGTAATCACTAATCATTATACTATACACTTTGTAACGTCTAATTGAATGTTTATTAACGATTAATAATAATGGTGAATCCAGCACTAGCAACAAATAAATGATGTTGGTTGTTTTTAGGATCCACACAGCGATGTGGAAAAAAATTCCTACTGGGAATTCGGTGGGGTACATAATTGTACTGCAAAACATGGATGTCCCGAAGGGCCCAAACCCTGTCTTGGTTGTGGAAAAGGCGTACGGGGAAAATATCAAATTTGTATAGCGTGTGGATCCCCACAGTACCGTTCCGCAATAGAATATCTTCGACGAAAAAATAGACCAATACCGACCCCAGAAGAGTTTTTAACGACTCGGTTACAAAAACATACCCCTGATACGGTTAAATCATCATAATCACAGTAAAAAAAGGGCCAGAGGGTGAATCAGACCCTCGGACGCGATATCGTAAAATATTCGGTTGAAATCAACGGGGTGAGTTTTTACTCATTTCGAAGACCCCTGCAAGATCGTGTTTTCAGACAAAAATAACTAAGTCTCTGTTTGGCAAATGGAGACTTTATTTATTTTATTTTTTTTGTTTAAAACATGAAAATTCGTAGGAAGGCTCTATTTGCCGTTTTGACGGTTAAAAGTGATTTTTGTTTGAAAAGTTGTCCGATTCACCCTCTCAGACAAAAATCACTAAGGCTCTGTTTGGCAAATGGAGACTTTCTTTTTTTTTTTGGTTAAAACACGAGATTTCGTAGGAAGGCTCTATTTGCTGTTTTGACAGTTAAAAGTGATTTTTGTATTAAAAGTTGTCCGATTCACCCTCTCTGCTGCTTTCCTAACAAGCATCTGCAGCTTTCGTCGACAATACTGACAGAAAACAATTATACACTCAACTTCAGTTGTATAAATTAACGCGCCATAATGATAAGATTTTAGTGGTTTTCTACAGCAAGAGAAAAAGGACGTAAACTATATTTGAAGATCACAGTGTGTTTCTATATTTTTATAAAGGAAGCTCAAACAGAACAAAAACAAAATTTAAGACTTTTATTTACGTTTTAATAAAAGATGCTTGTACCATATGGATAACTTCCCTTTATCACCGGTGTCGAGCTGCAGCTGTTGCATAACAGCAAGCTAACGTGTTCTTAAAGTAATGTGTGTGAAATTTGCGATGTTTAATTATACACACATCCCAAAATCACGTTTTCTATTACTTTTTACATACCTTGAAAACAAGCATTATATTTTCTTGCAAGGGTCATAAATCATTGTCATGCAGAATTAATTTATGTCTAGAGCTAATGGGTAGTCCATGTAGATGTCATGCCAAGGTAATGGCATTTCAAAATTTACCTCTAAAATACAACTAATATCCAGTATCACAAACGTTTTCCTATTGCTGTGATGTAACACACACACACACACACACACAGATATATATATATATATATATATATATATATATATGGCACCCCGACAAAAGAGCGCACGACAAAAAAGCACCGACAAAAATGCGCACATAATTTTAGTAATTGAAAGTTTTTTAAATGATATATACGTTCAACTCCCTACTAAAATTAAATATATTTAAGTTGGAACGAATTTTACTAATTCATCCTGAGTCAAATTTAACCATTGTTGTAATGAACAGATGACTCATTTAATTAAACAACTGTGTTTATTTCAGATGTGTATTATTTGAAATCACTTCTTTGCAAGCTAAACCTCCATATTTACTTAGTAAGTGATCGCGGTCTCGTTATGTGTCGTCAATCATTTTCTTCTCAGATATGTAACGTACATGTAAATTTCTAGAATCAAAAGGTTTTTCATCTTCTTATATGAAAATCACACAAATTTCAATCATTATTGTCATAATTTTTTGTGCACTGGCTTTTCAATCTTTCCCAGATCGTCGTACAGTACCTAAGCATGAATTGTTTCTTTTAAATATATGGATGTATATCTCTATATCTCTTGTGAATTGATTTAACGTACAAACAGATCGCTACGGAACGTTTTATAATGTTTGCTTGTTCATTATATTTCACCACAATAGGTGATCTACAGGCCTAGCCTTCAGCGACGATGAGTTTCGAAGGAAGAGCGTCATTTTGTGCCTTTGTCACAATGGTACTTTTTAAAATAACCATACATCACACTATTCCAAACTAAAACAATAAAACCTTAAAAGTGTTGATCTACTGCAAAACAAAGCATCGTCAAGCCAAACAAATCAGTTGTCTTCTATATTTACAGATTTGTTAAACTCATTTTGACTTATTCCAATGTTTTATTTTTCTACCAGTTACAAGCTGGATCGTTCGTTCCAACTGAAGATTTACATATAGCGTTATATATAGAGAGATGGAGTATTTTTTTCTTTGTTAACAACGGTTGTATTGTAATGTGTTAGTACATACAAAAACGTAACATTTTAATGAGTGGCGATCTTGCTAATAGCTTAGAATATTAAACGTACTCCTTACTAGAACACCCCCACCCACCCCATTTCGTAATTTCACAAACAAAACCACCCCCATCTTTGCGATCTAGTGTGCCGCATTAATTTTACATCTTTGACAATTTGCTTAGTACCTAGTCATATCTGACCCCAAAGCAAATTCAACTGAGCATTACATTGGGTTTAACATAGTTCCACAATGTACGCCCTCAACCCTGATATTTATGTTATAGGCGGCGGTATCTTACTGTCTAAATAACGGCACGGTGTAAAGTGTTTTGATGTAGACTGACGTCGTAACTAAAAACAAGTTTTCACAAACATCTCACACACTTGGCAGATCATAACGATGCTTTTCTACAAATTAAAGTCAATGTTTTAATCAGACTTTACTTCCTATATATATATATATATATATATATATATATATATATATATATATATATATATATATATATATATATATATATTGCCACCCACTTTCTAGACTATCTGCATGTACTCTTTGCACTTTTCTATCGTTGTTCCTATCTTGTCTCGCAGTTCTTTGTGCGTAAGTCGCACTTAAGACCAGCTCATGGGGTGGGGGTGATATACTGTGTATTTTCTATTGCGTTTACATGGCAACTCTGGCTCGACTGTATTATCTTGTTTTACCATGATGCCATAGGGTTCTCATACGTGAATCCCACACAAAACCAGATTGTTCTGTGAGTCTCTTTGACTTCCGGGGAAGCTTCAGGGACATACACCACAATTAATTTTACTATATGTTCTCTACTTTTATTTCTCAGTACTGACCTTTCCACTGTATGACAATCAATACAGATCATATGTTAATATAACATACCTTCAAAGATTACTTCACGGTAAAGTTCTTGTCAAAGGTTCACCGACAATTGTTTGAGAGGCTAGATTGTAAACAGAACCGCATGTAAACCGAACAAAGATTTTACTTCCGGAACACCACCAAGGCCTTATTGCTTGCTGTGCACTGTCGTCGAAATACACACAGACAACCACTCTCTGAGCTCATATTCTCAAGAATAAACAATTACCTTTAAATCCCTACCAAACATGCATGAATATAACTCTTCTATTACCACGAAAATGAGAGAGTAAAAAATGAACTAGAACTGCAGTCGTTGAACTGGAAATACTACATTGTGATGCGATTCCTCGTGCGTTCAAATGGCTATTTTCATGTGTTGTCATTTTAATAGTCCCTGGGTTGCACTTCGCTATACCAAGTCAAGTGAACGCCGACGCCATATTGTCAAATGGCTTCATACGGAAAAATCTAGTAAATCAAACATCGGGACATATATTTCTTTAATATTCTCTTTCTTACTGACACAATATGAACTTTACTAATACTTTCGATTTGAACTATATCAGTCGTTATATTGTGTTCAGGTTTAAGCACCAATTAGGTCTTAAAATAATTTTTATACAATTTTTACTAGTAGATGAAGGAAAAGGGTACGCACAACGATATTTTGTTAATATTGCACATTTTACAGAGCGTTATTTCAAAAATCCCGTCCAATAGATTCCTTGAAAAATTTTACATCCAAATTACTATTAGCTGATGTACGACAGCGTACAAAAGTCAAAGATTAATATAAAAATATCAACCCTCTTTAACGAGGGGTTCAAGTTATCGATTGCTTCGCAAATATATTCTAGTTGCAATAAATTCCCTAATCAATTTTACATCGATTTTGATATCTCGCTTCATGACACGTCAGACTTTATCAAATATTAGGATCGAAATAGTAACCCGATTCAACGAGGTGTGTGACTGTGACGATATTGGGTCCAGTATTATATATTCCAGTTGTATCACGTAATTTGTACATGATTGCATCTGTCATCGATCCCTTAATATCTTTTACATTAAAATTGATTTGAGGTGTGGCAGTTTACAGTGATGTCTAGGATCGGGGCATCATGCCGCAGATCAATCCTAACACTAACCTCCTAATGCCAATTACCTAGCAAGGCAACTATTAGCACCAATTTTATAAGAATTTGGTATGAAGATGTTTGTCAGATGCTGGACAAGGAATCTCTGAGATGACGCAGTGTAAAATGTGAAATATTATTAAAATACCGTTGTGTGTACCCTTTTCCGTCATCTCCGCCTACTAGTAAAAATATTTGTAAACATTTTAAACACATTCCAAATAATGGCGTATATATTTATTTTTGGCCATGGATTGCGTTTCGTCTTTTTATTACACACCAACCTCTATAAACAACGATATACTTCTGATTTAAGCATTTAAAAAAGAAAAAACTCTGACAAGAACCGAACCGCCGACTTTGGGATTACAAATTTGGGGATGACAAATTCTGCGATATAAACCTAAACCAAGCAGACACTGTTGCTTAGCATTAAAAATAGATTACCTGAGTCTTACATGTATACTGACAATCAAGTATCACGATTGTCCAATACAAATAAAGTAGATGAGTTGTCCCCCGAAGGGAAATCAATACATGTTCTGCATGATCATTTGCTTAACTCGTACAGATTTGTCATTCATTTAATGTAATCATATTTCAAATAACACCATGACAGAGATTGAGATGCGTTGGTGAATATGCTTCTTAGCATTTATAGAACTTCCTGCTCTACTGCAGCAATGAATAGTATCGATTTTCTGAATAAGAGCAGGTGGTATTGTACCATGTAAATACAAATTTTATGTAAAATAATTAATTCCTTGTCTTTTTGTGCCAACAAAATATCGATTGATTTTAATGACTAATTAGTGTTCTGATATATGTGTGTGTGTGTGTGTGTGTGTGTGTGTGTGTGTGTTTATTGCTAACAAGACAAATTATTGGAATCGAATAGGTTTTTTTAGTCTATTGCTAACAAGACAAATAATGATGGGAAAATAGTCTTTTTGTTAACAGTGGAAATGCTTGGAATCAAACAGTTATTATAGTTCATTGCTAATAGGAGAAAGGATCGAAAACAAATCGATCTTACACGGACCATGATGGTTTATGTTATTGTTTTGCATTTTGTGGCGAAGAGAGACCAGATACAGCTCGTTTCTAGGGATATAATCTTCCTTGAGAGCTCTCTATGTCCTGTTATTCTATCTTATTTGTAAGTAAACAAACGAAAAACTAGATACCTATCATTGCTGCTCACAGGTTCAATGAGAAAACATTACAAAGAGGGTTGATGGTGTATTGGTGTACATTATTTTCTAATAGAATACAGAGGTAGGGGAGGAATGGAGGGGCATATCAATACATATGTCTATAAGATTTGCTGCCTAGAGAAATGTGATATTTAAATATTTCCTGATCTAAAGTGTATCAAAATCTTTATGCATTTTATCAAATGGGAATTATTAATTAATTCTTTTACTATTTTCAAACTAAGCGATGTTCCACTATTAGATTAATCAATACATCAATTATCCACTCCCACACCCAATCACATCCCTAAAAATAGCATGACATGCTTACTAACTACGAAGATTAAGAGATTTTCACCGTTTTGAATTGCAAACATTCTCCTTTTAGATATGGTGGACACACCTTTGTAATATTTTTCTTGCTCAAACCTTCCCACACTCAAAATCCACCCCTCAGAATATTAAATTTTGGGATCCGGCCAACGTGGCTACCTCGCTTGGCGCTCAGCGTTAAGAGGTTAGTGTTAGGATTGGTCGGCCTGGTGGCACGATAATGTGACTGGGTGGGACATCATGCTGCATGTCTGCGGCATTATGTGCCCCAGTGCTAGACATCACTACGAACTACCACACTGCAGACATCGTAACGATATGGCTTAAAAGTTTAAAACTACGTTCAAATCTAAATCACACGCAACTGCATTTATGAAACCCATCATTCTGAGCCGGTTCCATCACATGGCTTGTTGGTGTTTAGTTTATTGTTTTAGTTACTCTTGATCATTCAACAGCATGCCTCTCTCTCTCTCTCTCTCTCTCTCTCTCTCTCTCTCTCTCTCTCTCTCTCTCTCTCTCTCTCTCCGGTGCCATTGTGGTTAAAGTGTCCAAGCATCTACATCTTATGCTAGACATATATTATCCACGTTGGTGTTTGGGCCGAGACAAGGAAATCCCAGCCAAGGGGTAACACTATTTGTCTCCCAATGAGGCTTGCATGAGTGGGTAAATATATAATTTTTTTTAAAAAAACGGGACTGAGATTTCCTTGTCTCGGTTCAAACCTCAACGCAGATTATTTTTCTCCCCAATATTTTCATTTAAAGTAAAAAGAACTCTTCAATAGCGTTCACGTCACAATGTTTACATGCGGCGCATGAATACAAATATGTTAATGAGAGCTGTGGTTTGAGCGTTGCATCCGAAGTACACAGTTTATACGCCTGAGCAAAGAAAAAATAACATAAAACGTCGCATAGTAATGAGGTATTGTCACATTTAATATATGGGTGTTGTGAAATTGACAATAAATAATTAATATTACAACAAACTTTTTCATTTCATCAATTCCAATTTCGAAACAATTACCACCACCCCTGTATAAAAAAGACCCTACAAATATAAACCCTAGCGGATAACTTTGTGCTAAACTTTCAAGTTCACGGATTCTTTGAAAATGTATTTTACTGTCTTTGAAATATGGCAATTGCTGCAGTAAAATTTGCTAATGGATTAGTGTGTTGACGGATAAATGATTCCTTCTGGCTGGTAAGTGCATTATTTGTCAATAAATATTGTAGGTATATTTTTGATTTAACTGGGGCAAAGTGGAGATGCTTAACAAAATTAGAATAAAACATGTTTGACCTAACACGTGTCTGGCTGTTAAGTCTTTCGTTGCTATTTAGAGAGATGGAAGGCTATGAAGGATATAGGTCTATAATCTATTTGCATAGATCAGTTTTTCTGTCATGGTTCATTTCACATAGCACTGAGAATTTTATCCTATCTGTAGCACAGTCAATTTTCAGGTCAACGTCATTAAATGTAGATAATTTTATAATTTATTTCACACGAAGTATTTAAAGCTAGTTAGGTTGCTTTAGCTACATTTAATGTCGCCGACATGAAAATGTACTGAGCTAGACCTGCATATAGGATACAATTGACCATGCTGTGTGCAATGAACTAGCATATTACGACACATATGCGTGCGTGTCTTTGTCTCTCTCTCGAACTGTTTTTATATGGCGTTTTTCAAAGATGGATTGACCTTAAGTTACTATGTTTTTGTTTTATATTTGTTGTTGTTGTTGTGCGATTTTAGAACAACTACTTCAGGCACAGCAGAAGACAACAAGGGTTTATTTTTTTTAAGTAGTTCTGAGCGCGTGGACACCCGGACTTGAGACGACTGGTCTGAAATGACTAGACTGAGATAAGAAAAGTTAAGTTAGCAAAACTGCTAAGTATTTCTGTCGCATGGGTAAGAAATCACTATAAACTGCCTTACTGCAGACATTGTACCGATATGTTAAAAATCTAAATCACACACAAATGTGTTTAGGAAAACCAATCATTTTAGCACCGTCCATCACTTTCAGTCCAATAATGTTTAATGCATTGTTAATTACTCTTTATCATTCAACATAAAGTATGGGTGAGTGGATTCTCTCTCTCTCTCTCTCTCTCTCTCTCTCTCTCTCTCTCTCTCAAAAAAAAAAAAAAAATAAAAAAATAAATAAATAAATAAATAAAGGTTACAGTGTATTACAGTATTATACGGGTTGTGAGTAACTATTAGTGTATGTATTATCAATACAGTCAATACCCGGTTTGAACGCATACTCAAGTAAGTGGAATGCATGTATGAATATATTTGAAAATAGTATTAAATATGAATAGTATATGGATTGCCTTTCGCCTCAAAACTAATTCATGCAGACTTTGTTAAAAAATATGATGTGGTATTTGAAACTTGTTTCAAACGTTCAACCCTTTAATTAAAAACAAAGTTTTTGTTTTCAAGAGAGCGGGAGGGGAAGTGTACCTCCAAAATATAAGTTATAGTTTCATAAACACGCATATGAAATCGTGGTATTTACCAAAGTTACAAAGGCTGCATTGCTAATACATGATTTGTTTTCCAGTTCCAGTTTGTTTCTTCCCAATATCGCCCAAAAGCCCAACATATTATGGAGGGGGCGGGCCTCCTCTTGTATAAACCTATCATGTTGTTATATATTGTTCTGCTTGCAAGAAACAAATAGAAGCCTGAGATCAGGAAACCAGTTATTAATTCATTGTTATCAGTCTTGTTTCTGTGAATACTGAAATATTATCAAACCAGTTTTCAATATTTCTTTTATCACAAGTCTGGTGTATTATTTACGTAAATATATCCCTGACATAACTGTTATATATGTATGTATCACGTGCAATAACATCTGATTACGTCACAAATTACATTATAACGCCATGAAATTGAAAGGCGTAACCACCGAGGCATCCAAATGTATTTTAAAGTATATCACTTCATTATTTTGATGTTGGGTCTAAAAAAATCAGTTTTTCCTTATGAGATTTTTTTTACTTCCTCTCTTGATTTTGTATCATTGTCGTCACCATCATTATCAGCAGCAACAGCTGTGGTAGTGGAAGTAGCAGTAGTGGTGGTACATTACTTGGAAAATCAAACTTATCAGTGTTCAAGTTGCGCGTTATCGTTGATAAAGAATAAGTACAAAATAAGAACAAAGAAAAAATCATTAATTCAGTTCAGAAAAATGGTACCCAAGAGGAAATGAGAAATCAGGTATTTAAGTCACGTTGGAACAAATGTTTCTGAAATTTACCTCTTTCAGCTTCGTATCAGATTATTTTCTCATTGGGGATATTTCGGTTCTTTTGTACAATGCGCGAAAACAATTGTCTGGGCTAGTGCAGTATAATCTTGCTAACGAACTTGTCGGCGAGATGTAATAGTGGTGGTGGTGGGAATATATTACTTTTCCTCCTCCTCCTCATCCTCCTCCTCCTCCTCCTCCTCCTCATCATCATCATCATCATCATTATTATTATTATTATTATTATTATTATTATTATTAGTATTAGTATTAGTATTATTAGTATTAGTATTATTATTATTTTCGAAATTAGATGCTAGTTTCCACAGTTTGATTCAATCATGATCCTTGAGTAAAGTAATGGCAAAAGTAATTTTTCTATTAACTGTTATTAATAAACTCAAGGATCATGATTGAATCAAACTGTGCATAAACAAGTAAAGAATCATGATTGAATAAAACTGGTTAAATGCGTATTAACGTACGTGTTCCAGATCTTTGACGAAACTAGCTTCTAAGTTAGAAAAGAGGAAGACAAAACGGTAGCTTATATGTAAAAATGTTGGGCACATCGAATTAGCCCTGATCAGCTGTGGGTGTGACTTTGGGCATGGTGCTTCTTTCAAATTTCTGCGGTTCTATAAATCCGTCAAAGTATTGAAGTGTCATTTAAATGCCAAAGACAAATTAAACCAACCATAATATTAGGACACGTACTAATGTGATCACCGTCTGAAATCGCCACGTCGATACAGAAATAGCCATAGGCAGTTTTCTCTTTGATGGATTGATGGTGACACTTCCCTAATATATATTCCAGCATAGGAGTATTTTTTGTTGTTAAGTTACTTCACATATGAAGGTCGATGCTTCAACTGCAATAATTAAGATTTATGCTCTCTCTCTCTCTCTCTCTCTCTCTCTCTCTCTCTCTCTCATCAAGGATTCACTCGTCTATTTGTATACAGCAATATTGATGGAGGAGTTATAACAAATGTTTGTAATGTATATACAAAAATTAAAGCCGTTGTCATGGTATAATGTTTCTCAAATTATTAGACCACAGTCCGAACTCCCACCAGTTAGGGGTGGGGATGGGGATACACAGGATATAATGACCATCTGATAGAAGTATAAAGAATAAATTCATTAATAATGAGAAACAAACACCTTTTTTGAAATAACAGATTGTCCTCGGATCATCCACCAATGCTTGTTCGGCGAGAAATTAATTTACACACACACATGGTAAGCGAGCTTCAATTTTATTTCGGTTTTTGTTTGGAACGAGAATGCATAAAATCAGAAAGAATGCCTGAAATCAGAAGGAATGCGTAAAATCAGAAGGAATGCGTGATGTTTGCATAGTACTTATTCTACCCAAAACATTTTACAGATTCTGTGCGACATGTTCGCACCACAAAAGAATTGTTTCCTCTTCTTACATTTTATAACATTTTACTTGAACTAATGTTCCATGGTCAAACGTTGATCACTTGACGTTTGGGAATACTGATATTTTCTCCATTTATTTTCCTATATTTTCCGCTGCAAACTACCGGTAGTCTTTTGTATTTCGTTTAATGATAAAAAAGATAGAGTAATACATGAGGAAACATCTTACAGAAGTTACAACAGAAAATTAACAATTGAGAACTGAAGTGTCCGTGGGTTATGAAACGTTCTTTCAAGATCACGACATAAAGCAGACGTTTAGTTATGTCCTAAATTCGTACGGCTGTGTACGGCAATTTGACCAAGTAAATGTACATTGAAAAAATATTTGACAACCACGATTAAGGACGAATTGTCTATCTAAATGTATAGGGGTATTCTTCATCATCATCATCAGTCTCTTGACCTAGTGTGGTCGTTGAGGCACTGTACTGCTGAACATCTGCCCAGTTCCCCCTTCACCTCCTCACTTGTTTCGATCCTGTGTCAATGCTTGTGTCTCCGCACAACTTGTCCTGGTCCATTATGTGATGTTGTCAGCCCACGTTTTCTCTGTCTACCTCTCCTTCTCCCACCCTGACGCTGACCTGCAGTACTGTTATGGATAGATTGTTGGCTCTAGTGACATGGCCATGCCACACTCTGTCAAAAACCTTTTTGAAATCTATGAACACATAATAGATGTCTTGTTGATGTTGCGAGTACTTTTCACACAGAACCCTGAGATTGAATATTTGTTCTGCTGTGCTTCTTCCACTCCGAAATCCTGCCTGTTCGTCAGCGGTTATTTCTTCTGCTTGTGATTTCAGTCTGTTCAAGATGATCTTCAGCATCACCTTACTAGCATGGCTGATCAAACTGATAGTTCTGATATTTTGGCACAGCTGAAGATTGCCTTTTGGGGGGAGTGTTATAATCAGTGACTTGGTCCACTGTGTTGGCCATTTACCCGTCTGCAAGATCTTGTTGCAGATTTTTGTTAGTAGCTCTATCACTGATCCCCCATTCTTGATAAGTTCAGCTAAGATGTGGTCTACTCCGGCGACCTTCCTATTCCTCAGTGCTCTTATTGCTGACTTCACCTCTTCTTTGAAAATGGGGGAATCATCATCATTTGTGGAGTTTGGAACTTCAAGCACATCTGGGTATTACAAAGCTGTAACTAGTTTAAGTTTGTTTCTATATTTTCTTTTTTATTGTTCCTTCTCATTAAAATGGGACTCACGGAAAAATAGTCTTTGTATTAAGCTAGCTACTTTATAAATAAAAAAATTAATTAATTTATTTATTTATTTATTTATTATCATAATATGTACGAAAGCTGTTGTTTGTCAAGCAAAACAATATATTAAAGATGTTAGACCATTTTTAACTCGATTTCATAGTTTTGGGATTACGGACATTATATAGACTTTACAGTAATATGTCGAGTTGTGGCCACCTTTTTGCTGTAAGTTAAATAAAGCGGAACCTGCATTAGTGAACATATCTTTTTAAAGGACATCATATTATAATGACAATTCTTCTGGTCAAATATTCTTAATACTTGTATGCAATTTAGGCCTGTGAAAAAGATTTTTTTCTATAAAATAATCTTGCCTCTAAAGGGATCTTGTCTATAAAGACTCTTGTCTCAAAAAGGGATCTTGACGATAAAGCACTCTTGTCTCTAAATGGATCTTGTCTATAAAACACTCTTGTCTCAAAATGGATCTTCTCCATAAAAGACTTTTGTCTCTAAAAAAAGGGATCTTGTATATAAAAACTCTTGTCTCGAAAGAGATCTTGTCCATAAATGACTCTTGTCTCTAAAGGGATCTTGCCTATAAAGCACTCTTAAAAGAACTCTTGTCTCAATAGAGATCTTCTCCAAAAGAGACTATTATCTATAAAGGGATCTTGTCTATAAAGCACTCTTGTCTTAAAAGGGATCTTCTCCATAAAAGACTCTTGTCTCTAAAGGGATCTTGACCATAAAGGACTCCTGACTATCAAGGGCATTTGTACATAAGAGAGTGAGATGTGTTGGCTTCTCTAGTCAAGTATACATTCAGTTATCAAGATATACCGAAACAAATTGAACGATTCATTTGTCCTTAAACTCCTACGAACAATAAGGACTTAATATCACAAACCGCATTCATGACCCGTCTATTTGATTCAACAATGCTGGTCATTAAAAGATAAGATCACCTTAGCACCGAAACTTTTCAGTCTGTGATAACCATGCCTGGACTCTGTCCAATACACAGCAGGTGTGACAAAAAGTAATAAATAAATATAACCAGTCTCGACTTTCCTGCATGTATAGATAACTTAATCCAATACTCTCAATCTTATAATCTCAAAACGGGTTTAAACTCTGTAACTTAAATTAAACGGACACGTTCTTCATAATAAAAGTAACCGTTTTTAGAATAATTTTTTTACACAATTTTTGATGGAGATATATTACCAAAATGCCTTTAGACAAAAATGTATACAGATATATAACTAAAATGCTTTATACAAAGTATTTATAAGGATATATTACAAAAATGCCTTTAGACAAAAAAAATTATAACTAAAATGCTTTTATACACACTCTTTAAAAGGGTATATTACCAAAATGCCTTTAGACACACTCTTTAAAATGATATATTGACAAATGCTTTTAAACACACTCTTTATTAGAATATATTACCAAAATGCCTTTAGACACACTCTTTATAAGGATATATTACCAAAATGCCTTTAGACGCACTCTTTATAAGCATATATTACCAAAATACATGTAGACACACTCTTTATAATGTGATATTACCAAAATGCCTTTAGACACGCTCTTAAAAGGATATATCACCAAGACGATTTTGTCACACTCTTTATAAGGATATATCACCAAGACGCTTTAAGACACACTCTTAATAAGGATATATCACCAAAATGCTTTACGACACACTCTTAATAAGGATATATCCCCAAAATGCTTTGATACACACTCTTTATAGGGATATATCACCAAAATGCTTTGATACACACTCTTTATAAGGATATATCACCACGACGATTTTGTCACACTCTTTATAAGGATATATCACCAAAATGCTTTGATACACACTCTTAATAAGGATATATCACCAAGACGCTTTAAGACACACTCTTTATAGGGATATATCACCAAAATGCTTTGATACACACTCTTAATAAGGATATATCACCAAGACGCTTTAAGACACACTCTTAATAAGGATATATCACCAAAATGCTTTGATACACACTCTTTATAAGGATATATCACCAAAATGCTTTGATACACACTCTTAATAAGGATATATCACCAAAATGCTTTGATACACACTCTTTATAAGGATATATCACCAAAATGCTTTGATACACACTCTTTATAGGGATATATCACCAAAATGCTTTGATACACACTCTTTATAAGGATATATCACCACGACGATTTTGTCACACTCTTTATATATTTATTGATTAGTTTTTTTTGGACACACATCTTATAGGGATATATACCCTAAATGCATTTTGACTCAATTTTGATAGGGATATATTACTAGAATATAACATTTTAATCAGTATAGGGACATATTAGCAGCAACGAGCTTTGACACACTCTTTATACGGATATATTGAAATTCTGTTGCACATAGTGTTTACTTCATCAGCAAAACATCTGATGCAATCTGTATAGGGATATATTACCGAAACATAGAAATAAAGGATATAATATCATGCAAAACAAATTTAACGTATGTGTTGGAGGACCGTATTTTATGATCCAGAAAGCTGCATCATTAATTCTTAGTACTGTATAGTCTAACTGAACTGATTTCCCGTCGAAGCATGAACTGACACAGTATATTGAAGATAACGGTTGATTTGTTTTATTCTTTTCTTTGTGATTTTTTTTAAATTCTTTATTTTTTATTTATTTTTTTTATATTTTTTTTAAGCTTAGCGGCTCGTCAATACATGAAAGATTATACTGTGCCACTCAATTAGAGAAAAGTGTGTAGCGTAGAAATGCACCATTGTGGACGAACCGTCATGTATGATATCAACTACATCATTGTTGCATTGGAACTGGAAAACTTACATAATCCATGCGCAAGGGAAACTTGTACCGAAATCACACGTATACAAGGAAATCATTTTCAAGCGCTCATAGTATTCCAAATATAAAGGCAAAATCAACCAATCAATTTCGTCTAACGTTAATGGCCAGTCAAAGCACAGCGAATACGCCACGTCGAAATAGTTACCTATTTATCAAAGGGAATTCCTGCACCGAACCACGCTGACACTGACGGCTGAGAAAGAGGAGGGCATATAACGACCAAGATGGTGCCCGTTGTAATATTTAAAACTTTGTGCATATTTCTATGTTTAACAGTTTCGGTATTTGGACAAGAAGATGGGGAATTAAAAATTGAGATTTTGTCTTCACCAGAGGCAGAATGTACCAGAAAAACCAAGAAAAATGATATCGTCACGATGCATTACACGGGCACTCTGTTAGACGGCACAAAATTTGATTCAAGGTGAGTGTGATACGATATCTATGCACCATATGTGCATTCTAAAATTAGTATTCCTTGTGAATGAAAAAAGAAACAACTAATCGATAAATAGATATTTATGGGAACGTGACGTTTGTCCATAGAAATATTGCTAATGTTATCATGCCAATACCTTTGTTTTGAAACATATTTCCGACATAAAACATATGTTATATGGTTTCTCCGATATTGAACAATTGCTGTCGCAAGGTAATTGATTAAAATAATTTGTTGTTCAACCTTTGTATCAGACGAATAACCTAAAGTGTTATTATAAACCACCAAGTTTCAGAATGAACAAATCCAGTGATGAAACGTTTACAGCCGTACTTCACTTGTTTACTTGGCATGGTAATCTTTCCTGCTTATGTATATTCAAGGGGAATCAAGCTATGATTAACTTCTTAATTAGTATACAATCTTTTCGGAAAAACGAAGGAATATCTGTATGCTAATTGCGTTATTCTTTTTATTCCTTTCCTTCGCTCTTCACACACATTCCAACTGTTTGACCTATTAAAAAACAGGCTGTGTAATCGATAAACTATTTACGTTCAGCACAGTCATGGCAAAAAATTTGATGGTATTCATTAATTAGTAGATTGACGCGTATTTACTTACATTTGTCGCCATATTTAGGAGAATGTCAACAATATTACTGACGACTTTTAGAAACCTCCTATGTACTTAATCCACTATATTTTTAATTAGTCATTTATACATTATACACATAACATGTGGGGAAACCCCGAAGAGTAATATTGTGTTGGTAAAATAGCATGCAAAGCTGTCGCTGATGTTCCATATGTTTATCAATGCAATCCGCTTAACAGTCCTTGCCTCCCACTGCATATAAACTCCACGTGGGACATACAGGACATAGGTTGCTGTATATCCCCGTCACTGAAACCTTGTTCAACGGATTTTGTCGATAAATACAACCAATCACTACATAATGTAAAAGAAAGTTAGTGTTTGCAGTAAATATGCGGTGATTTCCAGCGAATAGCTTCGTCCCATGTTATTTTATGTATGTGCACTACATGAGTTGATGATATTAGCATATTGTCTAGCTTCATACTGTCAAATACGGTAGTTACAGTCGGCCTTGTCACTGCGACTGTTTAACTCGTCCATCATTCTTCCTTACAGATGTCACCGAGAGGAAGAACCTGTTGTAATTTTGTACATGTACTATGACAGATAAGCTTAGCTGAGATATCAAGGGACGAGCGATAGATAGATAGATAGATAGATAGATAGATAGATAGATAGATAGATAGATAGATAGATAGATAGATAGATAGATAGATAGATAGATAGATAGATAGATAGATAGATAGACATTTAATGTGTGCGGCGTCTGAGGTATGCACTAGATCCGACACTTTGTTTTGACGATTTAAATCTGCGAGAAATCAGGCGATTTCAAGTCGCAGAAGATACGACGCCATCTCTAGCTTATGTTTACGCGCCATGTGATTATGAAATATTATTTATAATATAAAGTGGTATTGTAGATAATGAAACTCCGCTAATTATGAAATGCTTACTCAACACATATAATGCATGTTAATTAACCTCTTGTCGTTAAATACCATTATGTCTGAATTAATGTTAAAAGACCGGGTCTGAACAACAAACAAGTTAAATACCTTGAAAATGAAGAGAGAGAGAGAGAGAGAGAGAGAGAGAGAGAGAGAGAGAGAGAGAGAGCGAGCGAGCGAGAGACAGACAGACAGACAGACAGACAGACAGACAGAGACAGAGACAGACAGACAGTGTGAGAGAGAAGGAATGGAGCATTGATAAAATGATGCAATAAACTGTATTTTTGGGATACAAATATGCTTTTTGTGTACAAGCTTGTATTGCAAAATAAAACAAAGTTTATGTTGCGCTTTGTTTGAAGAAACTGCAAATCCAGAAATCCAGATTACTGGAGTTAGATCAAGAGCATTTCAATAAGGATATAGAAGAGGGTACAATCCATGGTCAATAAGCAGTTTAAGAAAAAGTTCCCCAGTGTGACAGAAAAATGACTTTACAAGCTCTTTGAATGAGCCATAGTTTGTTTTTGGGGTTGTTTTTCTTCCAGGCACTCATTTATCGATCGATAGAACTGGCAATTTCATTGATGGGTAGATTGTTACATTGTGTTGTTTATGGTCTATTTTTTTTTATACGTACTGATGAAAATTCCCAGCACAGGCATCCACATGTGGTAAAGGAGCGTAGCGGAGTTTCGACCGTGGGTTTCGACGATAGCATGTCAGTCTCCTATTCCCATGCAAGTCTGTCATTTATTCCTACTACATTTATTCGTATATGTATAGCATCAAAATTGCCACATATGGACCTAGATTTGTCATCGCATAATGTACGTGCAGATTAAGGTCTACATGTTTGCTTGAAATTAAACGTATAAGAAAGGACGTAGACCTTAACATGTCAACGTCATTATACGACAGGATCTTCGCAATTCAGAGTTGCAAACTCGCCATCCTACATCACGGTCAATTTGGAACATATCGGATATTTATGCATTAGTTATGAATTTTAACCGATTAATACAAATCACCGAAGTGACTGAAGAAAAAGAAAAAGGCCACTCGGGCTAGAAAACAGCTGAGATAAATGGCTGATACTTAGAAATTTGGTGGAAAGACACCCCTCCTATTGGATGTGTATTTAAAGATAGCGATGTCCTATTCGAAGCAAGCTTTTGCACGTACTTTTACTGTGCATGCAATATTTTGAGAAAACGATATGGCGCACCAAAATCACTAAAGTAGTAACTATATAAAGCTCCTAAATTCTTTCTTGTCTGACCGGCTTTAATGTTTTTAAAACATTCCCAGTGTGTATTATTAGCTGAGTTTACGGTTTTAAAAAAAGATCGAAGTATTCCGCATGTGCGTGGAACTGAAATATCACTCGATTCACATGTTATATTATTTTACAAGACTTAAGCGTTTGTTATTTCACCAGGAAATAATGTATTTAACACTGAAACCATGAACTTATGCACATGTATTATGTCCATAACATGTCAAACGTACTCAGCTGGTTCTTAATTTTTAATGTGAACTCAACCATGTTTTTAGACGTAAGAAAAAAAATTACTAAATTAAGCGTTTTCATCTTTTTATTTTTCAGCTATGAAAGACAGCAGCCGTTTCAGTTTCAGCTAGGAATCGGCCAGGTGATCAAAGGCTGGGAACAGGGTCTGATCGATATGTGTATCGGAGAGAAGAGAAAGTTAACCATTCCACCACATCTCGCTTATGGCGACCAGGGAGCAGGTACAGCTCGTTTCTAGTGACATTTTCTCAAACTTTACACTTTATCTATCTGTCATTCCTACCTTTAAAACAAACGAACAAACACATATAAAGATAAATAGTTGGCTTTAACGGTAACAGGTATAAAGACAGAAAAACTTACACCTGGGATGGGGTGGAGATGGGGATAGGTAAATTTATTTTCTAATTCACTACTAAGTTAAGACTGAGAATAGTCTCATTACCAGTCTGTGAGAACTGTGACATGTGTTTCATTACTAATCGCAATAGTTTCAAAGATTCAAGGCTCTTTATCAAATGGAAAATGGGAATTTGTACTAATTTACTAAAGGGGCAAAGAGTTAGGTATCGGCTTTATCAATATTTCACGGACGTTCCCCACCAATAAAAAGATTACCTCATTTCAGCTGTCTTTCAGGTAAGTAGTTTGTGCATAATCATATTTACGTTTGTCCTTTTATTTAAGATATTGTGTAGTTTTGTTTTTCCATTAATAAAATAACAACAACAATAACAACAACAACAATAATAATAATAATAATAATAATGTTATTATTATTATTATTATTATTATTATTATTATTATTATTATTATTATTATATCATCATCATCATCATCATCATCATCATCATCTGGCTTGCAATCATAATTATATTTACGTTTGTCCTTTTATTTAAGATATTGTGTAGTTTTGTTATTCCATTAATAATAATAATAATAATAATAATAATAATAATAATAATAATAATAATAATATCATTATCATCATCATCATCATCATCATCATCTGGCTTGCAAATACTTTCGAATAAGGTGTTGATAAAATATACTGGTTATATTGTAGACAAAGAAAATTAACGAATTACATATATACAGTAAGGCCTGGTATGGAGTAAAGGTTTACTTACAATTCTTAGAAAAGCAAAATAGAATGGCCCTCTAAACAATTTCATCCATTAAAGCAGTATTACAGAACCAGTCAAGAATTGGCTTCATGTAATAAAAACGAAAAACAAAACAAAACATGTGTTTTTGGAACATTTGTCTTATTTAGGAAAACTATAACTGGATCTCCACAGATTAATTTCAAACATGTTTCCAAGCGATTTTTGTGCGGAGACAATTTACCTTTTGCTAACCGAGGAAGGCGTACTTGCAAGAGGCAAGAAGTATTTAAAATTTGTTTAAAATTTGTATTCCTGTCTATAAATTTTAAATTCGGTTAAAATATGTATTATAGAAAGTGTGCCGATGTCAGAGGAAGGTTAATAATTTATTCATCAGTACAATTTACACCAGTTCAGTTTAATATTTTTCAGTTATGACATCAAAGAACATATTACTTCATGTGAATGTGAAGCCAATACAATTCTTACCACATCTTCTGGAACTGGCTCGGTCAATGGATAAAGGACGGGGGTGGTTGTAATATGGCTCCAGCCCTGTGTGTGTGATATGATGTGGATTTTTGACGTAACTTTAACAGTTTTTCAGTCATATCGCTACGATGTCTGCAATGTGGCAGTTTACAGTGATGTCTAGAACTGGGACATCAAGCCGCAGACACGTAGCATGATGTCTCACTCAGTCACATTATCCTCACACCAGGCCGACCAATCCCAAAACTAACCTCTTAATGCTGAATGCCAAGCGAGGCAGCTATTAGTACCATTTTTATGTGTTTGGTAGGACTCGCCGGGGATCGAACCCACAATTTCTCACATTTGAGGCGGAATCTCCCACCCTGTGATGAGCTTGGTTTTAATATTAACTTAAAAAGAGTAAGCAAACTTACCTTTGTTTAGAAAAGAATGAGGACATATGCTGTTCTCCAAACTGTCAGAATGGGGACATATGCCGTTCTCCAAACTGACAGAATGGGGACATATGCCGTTCTCCGAACTGACAGAACGGGGACATATGCCTTTCTCCGACCTGACAGAATGGGGACATATGCCGTTATCCGAACTGACAGAATGGGGACATATGCCGTTATCCGAACTGACAGAATGGACATATGCCGTTATCCGAACTGACAGAATGGACATATGCCGTTCTCCGAACTGACAGAATGGACATATGCCGTTATCCGAACTGACAGAATGGACATATGCCGTTATCCGAACTGACAGAATGGACATATGCCGTTCTCCGAACTGACAGAATGGACATATGCCGTTATCCGAACTGACAGAATGGACATATGCCGTTATCCGAAATGACAGAATGGGGACATATGCCGTTATCCGAACTGACAGAATGGACATATGCCGTTCTCCTAACTGACAGAATGGACATATGCCGTTATCCGAACTGACAGAACGGGGACATATGCCGTTATCTGAACTGACAGAACGGGGACATATGCCGTTATCCGAACTGAGAGAACGGGGACATATGCCGTTATCCGAACTGACAGAACGGGGACATATGCCGTTATCCGAAATGACAGAATGGGGACATATGCCGTTATCCGAACTGACAGAATGGACATATGCCGTTCTCCTAACTGACAGAATGGACATATGCCATTATCCGAACTGACAGAACGGGGACATATGCCGTTATCCGAACTGACAGAACGGGGACATATGCCGTTATCCGAACTGACAGAACGGGGACATATGTCGATCTCCAGACAGAATGTTATCCAACCACAGCATTTTTGTATGCAGTAAATAGTTCGAGCGAGTTAATGTTTCTGTTATGTGATGCAAGTCCTACCCTAAATAATGTTGTATGTGTCTACTGTATTGTTCCAGATCAAATAATGTAAATATCGGGGCCACAAATGCATCAGGATCAATATATATGCAACCATCATCCCAACACACGAATATCTAATAACTGGAATGCTTAGTAGTGGAACCGAGACACTTTAGGTGAAAACATTGCCAACATTCTCATGAAAATCGCTGTAGATGGTTGACTAGCCTATACCGAGATAACGTACTATGTGACATCTCGTAGGAAGTCCGTTGCTATATTATGTATGTGTCAAATGATATATTTCTTTGGAAGAACAGTTGCTATTTGAACTTTAATTTTGCATTTTTTTAAATTTAAAAAATCTACTTTAAATACATAGGGTTATATAAGTGAACTAGCATCTACGATTATTTTGTATGCCCAACCAATAAAATGGGTAGTGTTTCGAACGAGTGCGAAAGAATTAATTTCTCCCTTTTTTCTCTCTAAACTATAACCTTTAAAACAACTGATAAACCGAATCTCACATAGAATGTATGAAATGAGTTGAACAGTGTCTAGCTTTAAACTCAAGTAAGTCATTACAACAAAGTAAATGTGACAAGTGTTTGAAACTGTTTTGTTGGACTCTTACCATATGTATGTGTCCGCCGTACTTTCATGCGTAGGGATACTATACAAATTTGTATAAAAGATCGTCATATTGAAAGGGCGGTTTAATTAGCGACTAACGGTACAGAATGCAGCACTACCTGTATTTACTGTTTAAACTGGACTCGTGATGATTACTCGGTGGAGAATCCTTTTTCCAAACCGTAAGCCAGAACTAGTTGATATCATCAGTAGTTTAGTTTTGTAATGCCGTATGTTGAACAAGATCATGCTGAAATACACAGACTAACGAGTTTCAAAATGCAGAGCAAACCTCAACGGCCATATAAAAATGAAGCTGTCCTTACTCCTCCTGAATGGATGTTCATATCAACACAATATAAATACTAACATATTTGTATTGTGGCTTGTTGGATGTAATTGAAAATGGTACCTAACGGACGACTAATATGCCCGCCACGGCAGTTATCTTGAAAATCCCGTTATCGCTACTCCCCCTAATGTAGAACCTATGGAAAGCCGCAGTAGTTCATAGCAAAATATAGGGAAAAATTGTAATCACCGTCATTTAGGAGCCGCTAATTGTTGTTGGAGCCGCTAATTGTTGCCCATATAAAATAATAGGGAAAATTATGATCTCCGCCGGGGTACCTGCGGCTTTCCATAGTACTAAATGAAACTGGTGCCGGTCTAGCCGTCATGGCAGTCATCTTGAATTTTTCTTAATTGCTACTTCTCCTAATTGGAAAGTCATATCAACATGGTTTTTTTTTTTTTAACCAGAAGATTAAGTATGGCCTTTGAATGAAAAAGTGTACCGATCTAACCTCAATTAATGCTGTCGCAATCAACATGCTGAACATCTGGCCATACATTCTGAATGGATGGTCGTATCAAATATTGGTTACGTCAAAAGTCTTCTATTAGTATTTATTTAGACCTAAATGAAAATAATATCGATCTTACCTCCAATATTCCTGCCACAGTGGTTACTTTAAAAATCGTGTTGCTCAAGAATGTCAGAAATGGCATCAATATGCAACAGTTAGAAAATGACGAAATTGTCTTTTCTTAAATTTCTGAAATTTATCTTTGGATAGTAGTGCATCAGTCCCTTCTAGGAACGCCTGTCTGGTATAACCTATTTATAATGTATAGTTCCTTTTCTTATTTTTATCGCTTTTTTAAATTTAGAGATCTTTATCCTTTTTTATATTAATTAATGATAATGCATATGTCCTTTTTATCGTTATTTGTTCAGAATTAATAGGTCAATTTCTAATTTTTCAATACAAATTTGTGATATTGTATTGATCCATTGTTAAATTTAATTACAATTTATTTAAATCTTCAGTCCTTTCTCTATCTCTCTTTTTTACCATGATTGGCAATATTGTGTCAATGACACTCTTTTGGACTGGTTTCACTGGTATACAAAAAAAAAAAAAAAAGGAAATAAGAAAGCAATATCATGGAGACTGGGTACGTGGATGGAAAGCAAAGCCACAATGCGAAAATGTTAACGAACAGTTTAGTTTTCATTCGTTCTTCTCTAGGTGACAAGATCCCGCCCAAGTCTACATTGATTTTCGAGATAGAACTGATTAACGCAGCCGATGGTCCCGCTCCTCCAAACGTTTTTAAAGAGGTCGATACAAACAAGGACAATGCGCTCAGTATGGACGAGGTAATATCAGTGTCTGTCTTTTTTTTTTTTAAGCGTGCTTAATCTGATGACCTTCACGCACCTTTAAATTCACGATTTTATGAGGGTAAAATCTTGAATGTATTTGGTTCTTATGCCTTTTTGTTTTAGTGTACACGAAAAAAAAAACAATAATTCACATAGGGTGTTTATAGAGAGGAAGATTTGTCCATAATGTATTTATTGTATGTCTATGGCCAATTCTTTAGTGATTTTAATGTAAGCAGGGTCAAGGGTCATCAGTTTAGTTCTTTGAGTATACATTGGGACTCTTCATTCCATGTCACAACATTTTTACAAATCATCTGCTGCATCGAGATTCCCGTCTAAGAACTCAGTTTATCAACCAAATGAAACCGACACAAATGTGTATTCAGATAGAAATCGTTAAAACTTCTGGCAGTGTGTAAATTTTTGATGGCACCAGTTGCCAAAAGTACAAAGCGCCATAAGTCTTGCAAACATGCTCTCTCTCTCTCTCTCTCTCTCTCTCTCTCTCTCTCTCTCTCTCTCTTATCTAATCACTGGAAGCGCAATGCAGCTGCTTATCGCCATATGCCTTTACCACTAATCTACATATAATCGTTCACACGCGTTTCTGATAAGCACTGTCCTATTCAATGACAAGAATTCATACTCTTCGTTTAAAAAAATAAAAATAAAAAATGCTAAAGCTAATAAACAAGGACAAGTGAGACCTATAAGTTATTAGTCTAGACTGTGATTTCCTAGTTCATACATGCATATAAATCTACATTTACACGTCTGCATTCACCTATCTAGTTAAATATGGATCGATAAGCAGATGGATATATCAACATTGATAAGTATATGCAAAAGGTCATTGCCCCAAAATATGTTATTTTGTTTTAATCTCGCAAATCAAACTTGCGAAAGGCAGACTGGAAATTGGCATAACTTCAATACCAATTGCGATACACAATTTAAAATTGGCAAGGAAATTTAATTTTCTACAATATTGATATTCATGTATGGCCTAGTTTCTTCACTCCGCATACAATATGTTTTAGATATAACTTGACCTATGCATTTTGACAGTTGTATTTACTGGGGTGGGTGGGGGGATAGTTAGTTACAGCTTTCACAACGTTAGTGAGTTAGTTAGCGTCTTCATGTCTCCATTTTAAAATATGGTTATGACAGTTATTTTTTTCATTTTTTTTTACATAACAAAATACAAGTTTGAACTTAGGACCTTGATACGGTAAAACATCCTTCATAACTTCACTCCATTAACGGCGTTGAGGTGGCAAGTGGGGCGACTGCCCCAAGCCCCGTTCTTGTGGGGGGGGGGGGGCCCGCGCTTCAGTGTTTGCATTAACATACCAATCGAGATACCGATATTCTGGCCCCGCGCAGTCATGGTCGGCCCTAGGTTCAGCGTACTCCTAATGCCGCCTCTGCTTCCCTCCTCACAAACTTCGCCATTGGATTTATATACTATGTTTTATTTGAACAGGAAATCATATATATATATATATATATATATATATATATATATATATATATATATATATAAAGATAGATTGATGTCTTTATTGTGATAAAGACATAGACAAAATAAAACTATCTGAATAGAAAAATCAAGTTATGCTTCATTGTGAAATGATTTTGTAAAAGAACTGTAATAATGTAGTAATGTAATTATATTAAAGAAATGTAATAAGCATGTAATATCCAAGATCTTAACTTTATTTTTTCTATGAACAAACTTAGTTTCAATGACCTAGGTTTGCTCCATTTATAATATCCTAATACCGTACTAAACACCTCCAATTATCACGTCCTAATAGGATATTAACCACCTCCGATTCTCATATCTTAATAGGGTACTTACTACCTCTAAGTATCATATCCTAATAGGGTACTAACCAGCTCTAATTATCATATCCTAATAGGGTACTAATTAGCTTCAATTATCATATCCTAATAGGGTACTAATTAGCTCAAAATATCATATTGTAATAGGGTAAATGATATCCTAGTAGGGTACTAACCAGTTTGAATTATTATATCATAATAAAGTATTAACCTGCTCCAATTATGATATCCTCGTAGTATACTAACCAACTCCATTTATGATATCTGTATAGGGTACTAACCAGCTCCAATTATATCCTAATAGGTTATTATCCAGCTTCAATTATCTTATCCAAACAGAGTACTACTGAGATCCAATTATAGTATTTGAATAGGGTAATAACCAGCTCCAATTATAATATCCAAATAATTTAATAATTAGCTCCAAGTATCATATCCTAATAGGGTACTAACCACCTCTGATTATCATATCCTAAGAGGGTACTAACCACCTCTGATTATCATATCCTAAGAGGGTACTAACCAGCTCCAATTATAATGTAATAGGGTACTAACCAGCTCCAATTATAATGTAATAGGTTACTAACCAGCTCCAATTATCATATCTGAATAGGGTACTAATCAGCTCCAATTATAATGTAATAGGGTACTAACCAGCTCCAATTACCATATTGTAATAGGGTACTAATGAGCTCCAATTATAATATCTGAATAGCATACTAACCAGCTCCAATTATGATATCCTAAAATGGTACTAATCAGCTCCAATTATCATATCCTAATAAGGTACTAACCAGCTCCGATTATCATATCCTAATAGAGTACTAACCAGCTCCGATTATCATATCCTAATAGGATACTAACCAGCTCCACTTACCATATCCTAATAGGGTACTGCAAACTTCATTGATCAATCCGAATAGGGTCCTAACCAGCTCCGATTATCATATCCTAATAGGATACTAATGAGCTCCAATTATAATATTATAATAGGGTACTAGCCAACTATGATTATCATATCCAAATAGAGTACTAACCAGCTCCAATTATAATTTTGTAAAAGGGTACTAACCAGCTCCAATTATCATATTATAATAGGGTACTAATCAACTCCAATTATAATGTAATAGGGTACTAACCAGCTCCAATTACCATATTGTAATAGGGTACTAATGAGCTCCAATTATAATATCTGAATAGCATACTAACCAGCTCCAATTATGATATCCTAAAATGGTACTAATCAGCTCCAATTATCATATCCTAATAAGGTACTAACCAGCTCCGATTATCATATCCTAATAGAGTACTAACCAGCTCCGATTATCATATCCTAATAGGATACTAACCAGCTCCACTTACCATATCCTAATAGGGTACTGCAAACTTCATTGATCAATCCGAATAGGGTCCTAACCAGCTCCGATTATCATATCCTAATAGGATACTAATGAGCTCCAATTATAATATTATAATAGGGTACTAGCCAACTATGATTATCATATCCAAATAGAGTACTAACCAGCTCCAATTATAATTTTGTAAAAGGGTACTAACCAGCTCCAATTATCATATTATAATAGGGTACTAATCAACTCCAATTATCATATTATAATAGGGTACTAATAGGGTACTAACCAGCTTAATCATGTGGATAGAGGTGAAACCTTTTCAGAATTCGGAAGCAGGACATGATAATAACCTGCAACCGTTCAAATCTGTTTGTGGTTTGCTGTGTATTTATTACCTATGTCTAATCCACGTTACTTGTTTTCCCTTCCAGATATCAGATTATCTCGTCCAAAATGCCAAGAGAAATGGTCAACAGGCCAATGTCAACTCTGATGAGCACAAGAATATAATCAAGACCATATTCGACCATGAAGATAAGGATAAGGATGGAGTTATCTCCCATGAAGAATTCAGTGGACCAAAGCATGATGAATTATAATAATGCCTAGGATATTTATTAACCAAAAGCCTGTGTAAACCAAACACTAGATAATCCAGATGACCTTCAATGTTATTGGATAAAATTATTCAATCATATACAGCTAATCACACCTAGTGAAACCTTCACAATCCAAACTTTCATATTGGAAAGAAAATAGTGAACAAATCAGCATGACAACGAAAAGAATATGAAACAAAAACAGAATGATTCAATATATAAACTTGTTGTTAGACAGGTTTAAGGAACTTCAACCCTAATCTGCTGATGTCAGCATATCAGGGTACATATTGTTTGTTCTACTGATTATTTCTAACAAACTGCATAGACACAGATTTTCTTGGTCATTATGCTATGGCAGTTCTGGATCTATGCAGTTTGCAGTAGGAAAAGACTACTACATTAGTATATATGGTATATGCACACAGTCACCAGAATGGAATAGGAGTATATATGGTAATTCTATTACCAGTATATATGGTAATTCTATTCCTGTTACTGTATGCATGTAATGTACATGGTAAATTTAGTGTTCCGATTACACAGGGTAAATCAACATTTTATCATCAATTCAAATCATCAATACATTAGATTAGGTATATTTATCTGAAATAAAGAAAAGATTGAATATTACTTTACTTGTATGAATTGAAGGTTTAATGAGTTATTATTTAAAAAATGTAATACTCATTTAATAAAACTGCAATAGATTGGCTAATAGAAATTAAATATTTACAAAGGAATTGCAATGCAGCATAGGAACTGGTAACACGTCTTCCTTTTGATTACATGATTCTAAATAATCTTAAAATCATGTTTTTTTTCAGGATTATTTCTTCATATAGCATTCAGAAAGCTCAAAAGTGAATTTTGATTTTTTTTTTAAAGTACTGGTTTTAAATATCTGGGCAATCATACAAGTATTCTCTTGCTGTAACTGATATTAAACTGACACTTTTTGAAGTAAAAATCTGCAAATATGATAAAAATGTAATTCATATATATATATATATATATATATATATATATATATATATATATATATATATATATATATATATATATATATATCACTGAAATAATGTGCCTTATCTAGTGTACCTGCAAGAAAAGCAACCAAGAAGGAACAAAACTGCATCTGTAGTCAACAGTTTTCAAACAGGAAGCAATACCATGCAAAGAATCACATAACTGTTAGGACAGGAGTCTCCCAAAAATTGTTCTCTCTGTAAATGATTATTGCATTATTTAAAACTTCCCTTCTGATATTTGACCTTCTTTTCAAGGTGGATGTACCTAACAAACAAATTTTTATAGTCTGAACATTTGAAATTGTGAGGTGATTTAAAACTTGCATGCAACATTCCAGCATCAAAAACAACCTACCATATATATGCACTGTCAGGTTTTTTAAAACTTGCAAGCAACATGCCAGCATCAAAAACAACCTACCATATATATGCACTGTCATGTGATTTAAAACCTGCATGCAACATGCCAGTATCAGTTCAAATACAACCTAACATATATATGCACTGTCATGTGATTTAAAACCTGCATGCAATATGCCAGTATTAAATACAGCCTAACATATACATGCACTGTCATGTGATTTAAAACCTGCATGCAACATGCCAGTATTAAATACAGCCTAACATATATATGCATTGTCATGTGATTTAAAACCTGCATGCAACATGCCAGTATCAGTTCAAATACAACCTAACATATATATGCATTGTCATGTGATTTAAAACTTGCATGCAACATGTCAATATCAAATACAACCTAACATATATATATATATATATATATATATATATATATATATATATATATATATATATATATATATATATATATATATATTCTATCTAATTGCAAACTGCACAGACCCAGATCTGGTGTCACCTAATGCCTTGGCATATATCAGTCTATGCAGTTTTTAAGAACTAATCAATAGACCCTGGTCTGCCTGCACATGAAGTGACAGCAGATCTGGGTCAATGCAGTTTGACTTGTAAGCACTTATATATGGTAAGTTTTTGGGCAGTATATCTGTACAAAATATTTTTTTATCTTCTTTACATTGGTATTGGTTTTCTTGGTTATGGCTCAAGTAATTAATTGTACTTATTTTAAAATGCAGAATGAGTGGATATTCTAGTCAATTTTATTGTACAGCTCATTTTTGTACTATTTTGTATCAATACAGTTATATTTATGTGTTCAGTTTTATGTCATATCAAACAGCAAATAAAGTACCACCTTGAATGTCTCCTTTAATATATGTATATCAAGCATTTCATATTATCAAATTAAGTTTAATTTGTTAATTGACCCAACTCAAAAATATTATGCCAAATATTTGTAGCAAATAATTATCATGTTTTCCATAAAGGTAATTCAAATTACTGTATGAATTTTTTTATAATGTTTTTTAAAATGTATGCATTTCTCCCTGACAGTAATCTTTAACCTTACTTATTTGTGTGTAACATGTCCCAATCTGCATATATTCAAAATTTGTCACTGCATAGAGTGCAGGTGGATCAGAAATTGTACTGTATAAACTGCACACTCATCTTCGCTAGGTTCTGATATGATATCCCTATCTACAACTTGGTGGATTAAACAGATATCTTAGTGCTTTGACCTAACAACATTGGAGTTCATGAGTTGCCTCCCTTACTATTTAATGCCAGCAATCCAATAGCATGCAGTGGAGGTACATTGTACATCAGATGGAGGTAATTGACTAAAAAAGGATTCTTTGTAAGTTTAACATCAAAATTATGACTATGTACCAGAGAAAGCCTTTATGTGTGTATTTGAGTGAAATTTATTTGCACAAATACAGACTGGCAGTGAAAATTGTTTATTTACCAGTCCATTCAAGTTGTGTGCTCCCCTTGTCTCTATCATGTAGGAACAGTGTTCAGATTTGAACTTAATTTTGATTGGTTGCGGTGCATCCAATGAGGCTCACATAAATATCTGCTCAATATGCCAAGGTGTAAATAGTGTTATCATATTGGAACCTTGGCTAGCAAAGATACTGCATACTGAGCCAGTGGACCAGAAATTGTGCTGCTACTGCATACTATGCAGGTCTGTTGGGACTTACATTACATAGATCCAGATTGACTGTTGTATACAAAGCCAGTGGATGAGGGGCTATATTTTATAGGCCCAGATATGTCATTGCATGCTGCTCTCTTAGATCAGAAATTGTGCTGCCACTGCATACTGTTCAGGCATACATTTCATAGACTCAGAGTGACTGTTGTATACAAAGCCAGTGGATGAGGGGCTATAATGCATAGGCCCTGAACTGCCATTGTACTGCACAGACCAATATGTGCCACTGTATACTGCACAGGCAAATCAGGGTTGTATTGCATAGACCCATATTTGCTACATTATACTGAACAACAGGTGGATGTGTGGATGCACTGCATAGACCCAGATCTTCCATAATAAACATGTGTATCAGGAGTTGTGTTGTTGACTAGAACAAAGTGCCTTTGCCAGGGACACACCATGGTACCTGATCTTGGGTGATCCAATTGTAGGATTTAAACCAGCACCCTTCTGATCATAAGTCTAGCATGCAAATGCAGACTCACCATAAAAGCCCATTAAGTAAAACGAACTGTGTAAATGCTGACTCACCATAGACCCCATTAAGTAGAATGAACTGTGTAAATACCAACTCATCATAAACCCTAAAAAGTAGAATGAACTGTGTAAATACTGACTCACCATAAGCTTCCACTGACCCCACTGAATAGAGGAACAGTGTAAGTACCGACTCACCATAGACCCCACAGAGTAGAATGAACAGTTAAAAGAGTAGAATGAACAGTGTAAATACTCGTGTGTACAGGCATTATTCAATCGCAGATTTCGACCTATGCTTTTCTTAGCTGGATGGGTGTTACATACAGAAAGGCACTACAAGTAAATACAGGGATGTACACACATCCAGCTGTATAGTGTACACTACACATACACAGGTAAATATGGTACAGTACACATGCATAGGTAAACAGTTCAGCATAAATACATAAGTATATATGGTACAGTACACATACACATGTAGATATTATATAGTACACATACACAAGTATATATGGCATAGCACACATGAATAAGCATATATGGCACACAAGCAAACATACATCAGTGGCCAAGAAGTCTAAAGTGCTTACTGTTATGGATCACTGCCATCTCACCACTGCATGGGTTCAAGTCTCAACGTCCGCATGTGAGAAAGCTTGCCAGTAGGTTCTTGTGGGTAGGTGATTTATTCTGGTGTTTTCCTGGGTTCTTTCTCCATCCATTTCTGCTGGCCACAATGTATAGCCTATCTTGTGCTGAATTTTTTTATTAAACCCTATAACAACAACACATACACAAGCGAATATGTCACAGCACACATACACATGTATATATGGCATAGCATACATACATAATATATGGCACAGCACACATACACAAGTATATACATTACAGCACACATACACAAGTATATACATTACAGCACACATGCACAAGTATATACAATACAGCACACATGCACAAACATATATGGTACAGCACATATACACAAGTATATACAGAACACCACTCATGCACAAGTATATGTCGCCGCACAGACAAAGAAGTATATACAGTAAAGCACACACAATTATATACAGAACAGCAATTATGCACAAGTATATATGTCACAGCACACACATTAGTATATACAGTACAGCACACACGTAAGTATATAAAGAACAACATTCATGCACAATTATATGGTACAGCACACACACAGAAGTATAACAGTACAACACTCATGCAGAAGTATATATGGTACAGCACACATACACAAGTATATACAGTAGTGCTCATGCACATGTATAAACAGTAAAGCACACATACACAAGTATATACAATACTGCACACAGACAGGTATATACAGTACAGTACACATAAGTATATAAAGCACACATACACACACAAGTATACACAGTACAGTACTCAAGCACAGGTATATACATTAAAGCACACATACACAAGTAAATACAGTACAGCACTAGTGCACAAGTATATACAGTACAGCACACACACACAAGTATATACAGTACAGCACACACACAGAGGTATATACAGTACACATACACAATTATATATAGTAGACCCCACACACACAAGTATACACAGTACAGCTCTGACACACAGGTATATACAATACAGCACTCACATAAAGTACAGTACACACATGTATATACAGTTCAGCACACACAAGTATATACAGTACATTACTCATATACAAGTATATACTGTACAGCACTCACACACAAGTGTATACAGTTCAGCACACATACACAAGTATATACAATACACCCCTCATGCACAAGTATATACAGTACAGCATTCATGCACATGTATATACAGTACAGCACAAACAATAATATACAAGTATATCCAGTACAGAACACACATAAGCATATACAGTACAGCACTCATGCACAAGTATTTACAGTACAGCTCTCATGCACAAGTATTTACAGTACAGCACTCATGCACAAGTATTTACAGTACAGCACTCATGCACAAGTATTTACAGTACAGCACTCATGCACAAGTATTTACAGTACAGCACTCATGCACAAGTATTTACAGTACAGCACTCATGCACAAGTATTTACAGTACAGCACTCATGCACAAGTATTTACAGTACAGCATTCACACACAAGTATAATCAGTACACCACACACATACACAAGTATATACAGTACAGCAATCATGCAGAAGTATATACAGTATAATGCTTATGCACAAGTATATACAGTATAGCACTCATACACACATATACATAGTACAGCACATACACACATAATCAGTACTACACACAATAATATACAAGTATACAAGGTACAGCACAACACAAGCATGTACTGTACAGCACCCATGCATATGTGTATACAGTACAGCACTCACACACAAGTATATACAGTACAGCACTCACACACAAGTATATACAGTATAGTACACACATGTAAATACAGTAAATCAATACCGTACAGCACACACATACAAGAATATATAGTACAGTGCATATATACACAAGTATAAACACTTCAGCACTCATGCACAAGTATATACAGTACAGCACTTACACATCTGTTAGTACAGTATAGCATACATTTATATACTGTACAGCACTCACACACAAGTATATATATAGTATAGCACTATGCACAAGTATATACAGTACAGCATTCACACACATGCATAAGCATATGCAGTACAGCACACACAATAATACAGTACAGCACTTACAGTACAGCACAGAATAATATACAGTACAGCACTTATACACAAGTATATACAGTACAGCACTTACACACAAGTATACACAGTACAGCACACATACAAGTATACACAGTACAGCACACACACAAGTATATACAGTACAGCACACACACAAGTATATACTGCACAGCCCACAAACACAAGTATAACATTACAGCACAGATATACATCTATATATGGAACAGTACAGTTCACATGTAATGAATGATAATAGACACATAAATGTGGTACAGTACTTATATACAAATATATATGATACAGTACACATACACAAATATATATGATACAGTACACATACACAAATATATATGATACAGTACACATACACAAATATATATGATACAGTACACATACACAAATATATATGATACAGTACACATACACAAATATATATGATACAGTACACATACACAAATATATATGATACATTACACATACACAAATATATATGATACAGTACACATATACAACTAGGATACATGTTAGAGGACAGTACACATGCATAATTAAAATGTAATGAGATGGATGACATGAAAATGTAAAATGATGAATTATATTTCTGTGTCATATTGTGTGTCCTTATTAGTGATGATGACTATGTGATGATAACTGTGATGATGACTATGTGATGATGACTATGTGATGATAACTATCTGATGATAACTATGTGATGATGACTAAGTGATGATAACTATGGGATGATGACTATGTGATGATAACTATGGGATGATAACTATGTGATGATGACTGTAATGATAACTAGGTGATGCTAACTATGTGATGATGACTATGTGATGATGACATCTATTTGATGATGACTATGTGATGATGACATCTAGGGGACAAATATTTTGTTTGGTTACCTCCAATATTTAAGTCTACGAGACAAAATTAGGGCATCTGATAAGACTATATTACTATCCTTATCTGTATTTGTATGATAAGCCTATGTGATAAGACTATGTTACTATCCTTATCTGTATTTGTATGATAAGCCTATGTGATAAGACTATGTTACTATCCTTATCTGTATTTGTATGATAAGCCTATGTGTCAAATAGGTCAGAAAGAAGAGGTACTAGTATTAGTACTAACAGTCCAGACTGTAATCTTGTACACTCAAATGCATTCCCTCTACATTACACCATGCTTGACTGTTACTTTAATGCCATGCAACCATAATCAACAATCAAATAAAAAATAGAACTAGAAATGCATACATTCAACATGGTTACCCTTAGAGTGTATGGTCCAATATCAGAAATCATTTGTTGGAGCCACATTATATCAGTTGGCAGAGCATCATACTTGTAATTCAAGGATCATGGATTAATTGTCTCGTGTATCCATGGGAACTGTACTGAATGGCCAATAATGTACTGAAAGTGACCTAGCAACCTGCCAAACAATATATGCATGGCAACCAGCCAAACAATATATGCATGGACAAAACAATAACTCAGATGGATGCCACAAAACTCAATTAACAGTATTGTTGATGAAAGAAAAGTAAAGTAAAACTTGATAATTAGCCTTCTTGATTTTTCCCTTATACAAACATTTATTTTAAATCCATGCAATTCCTTCAAAAATTACTGACTGGGAATTAAATTCATGAAGCAAGGGGTAGTCTTTATGTCAAAATGAACAAATCATGCAGTCAAAGTTTGATATTGAGTGGTGAAAAAAAAATTCACCAAAATGTTCAAGATTTAAGCCTAATACAAAATAATATTTTAATCCACAAAATCTTCAAAAGAATTTTCTGGACAAAAATGAATGGGAAAGTTTGTCATATTATGGTCTTTAAATTGGACTTTGACACATAAATACTGACATGACTTTCCAACACAAGAATAATGACATGACTTTCCAACACATGAATACTGACATGACTTTCAAACACATGATTAATGACATGGTTTTCAAACACATGATTAATGACATGGTTTTCAAACATGAATACTGGTATGACTTTCAAACACATGAATACTGGCATGACTTTCAAACACAAGAATATTGACATGACTTTCAAACACATGAATACTGACATGGTTTTCAAACACATGATTAATGACATGGTTTTCAAACATGAATACTGGCATGACTTTCAAACACAAGAATACTGATATGACTTTTAAACACATGAATACTGGCATGACTTTCAAACACATGATTAATGACATGGCTTTCAAACATGAATACTGACATGACTTTCAAAAACAAGAATTTATACCATGACTTTCAAACACATGATTAATACTGGAATGACTTTCAAACATTAATACTGGCATGATTTTCAAACACATGAATCTGACATGACCTTCAAACACATGATTAATGACATGACTTTCACATGAATACTGACAAAAGTTTCAAACACATGATTAATGACATGACTTTATACACATGAATACTGACAAAAGTTTCAAACACATGATTAATGACATGACTTTATACACATGAATACTAACCAACTTATTAAAAGCTATGGTAATGCAAATACAGTTTATAATTGACAAAACTTGTTGTAATGAGAAAGTACATGATCACTCCTTTAGCACAATATTCTTGGTTTCTCACTTATTTCCCAAATTCTACTGACCCTCTTTAGTGAAATATGTTTCAAAGTTTACATTTTTTTTAATGGGAACTTCCAGTTATGTCAGATAATTTATGTACCACTAAAATCTATTTTTGATGAATTACATCTGAATGTCTGTCAATTCTTTGCTGGGGCCCCGAGTGGCTGAGTGGTCTAAAGCACTCTCCATTAGGGATCACTGCCATCTCACCTGTGTCTGCGTGGGTTCGAGTCTAAGATTCGGCTAATGTAGTTATGTGAGAAAGCTTTCCAGTAGCTTCTCGTGGGTCGGTGGTTCTTTCCGTGGGTTCTCCTGCTTCTTCCTCCACCATTAATACTGGCTGCCATGTATAGCCTATAGTGTGCTTAAAAATAGCGTTAAACCATAAAAAACAAACAAACAAAACAATTCTTTGCTGTGAGGTAACAGTTTGTTTACATCAAAAGGGAAATCTAAAAATAGCAATTATTATATCTTTAAAATTTCAGATTACACTGAATTAGTTAATGTTGATCTGGCACTATGTGCTACTTGATGGCACATTGTGCTACCTGATGACACATTGTGCTACTTGATGGCACATTGTGCTCTCTGTTGTTCTTAAGGATGTGACACAAGGCAAAATGTGACACAATACATGGGTAATACTACATGCACCTGAATGGTACATATTATTTAATGCTGTTCATTAGGATATGACATGAGGACAAAGTGCAATACAACACATAGGTAATAAATACTACATGAACCTGAATGGTACATAGTATTCTATGCTTTTCATTGAGATGTGACATGAGGACTAATGCGATACAATACAAGGGGAATACTACATGCCCCTGATGGTACATAGTATTCTATGCTGTTCATTAAGGTGTGACACAACAAATGGAACAGAATACATGGGTATTTACAGTGATGCCCATTGCCAACCAGGGAAATTAGGGATAAGAGATAAACAATTTGTGGATCTGTTAAACAATTTGTGACACTGCAGCAATGATAAACTAGAAGAATGATAAAGTCATTTAAAAACATTACAAAACATGTATATGTATAGATATATAACTCTATATGTACAGATATATAACTCTATATGTACAGATATATAACTCTATATGTACAGATATATAATTCTATATGTACAGATATATAACTCTACATGTACAGATATATAACTCTATTTACAGTACACAGCTCTGTGTCTTCATTTTCCTCCATACTGCTACTGACTTGTTTTCAGTTTTGCCAATAGATCTTTTTCCAATATCATTTCATGGCAGTCAAGATTGGCTTAAAATCACTCTCCCACATTTTAAAGTCAAGTCACACATGAAAGGTTTAAAGAAACACTGCTGATTATGGTTTGCATGTAAACACAAATGTTTTCGATATCTAATTAAAAAACAAACAAACAAGAAAAGTACATCACGAAGAAAAAACAAGTAAAATGAAGCATTTTGAATAAATGCAGCGAAACTGATCATCTGTTATGAATTACAGTTAAAGACATTGAAGGACTAAAAAAATCTGATCATAATGTCACATTATATGCCTGAAATTGGTCTTATGTCACAAATTACCATAAAGACAGGAAACAGCTGAAAAAACAATCAAGGTATATGCCAGAAACTGATGACTACAAATTAAAGAAAAAGACTTGCAAGGACTGAAAATACTTGCATACAATTTCAACTGCTGACAATTTTTCCTTTGGTTAATTTTCATAAAAAAAATCTTAATTATTTTTGTATAAGGCAGCATGATTCATTAACATGATTGGAAATTTGGGACATTCACACCAAATTCTGACTGATGGGCATCTCTGGTGACAAATACTATCTGCCCGTGATGGCACATAGTGTTCTGTGCTGTTAATTTTGTATGTAACATGAGGACACATGAGACAGAATACATTGGTAATTCTACCCACCCCTGATGACAGAGTGTTTTGCACTGTTCATTATAATAATAATAATAATAATAATAATAATAATAATAATAATAATAATAATAATGAGGACTTTGTATAGCACCTAATCTTTAGAAGCTCTAAGCACTTTACAACATCTATAATGATATGACAACACTACAGAAAAACAAAAATCAAAAACCATGAAATTGGAAAACATAAAAACATGCTGAAAACATATAAGTTACAAAACATTATTAGGTCTCTAAGTTTGTTCCTGCAGTCGAAAAAGGTGCGTTTTAAGAGCACTCTTAAAAGGGAGCACTGTCTTTGTGTCTAATTTCAATCAGCAATTTATTCCACATCACTGGGCCCTGGTATGCAAAAGAACATTGTCCATATGACTTCATTTTCATAGTGGGAACAAGAAGCGGAGCGGAAGTATCTTGCTGGTGTATACATGTGGGTGAGGTTGGATAGGTATGTTGGACTGGAGTCTGTCAGTGAAACGTAGCACAGAGAACACATTTTGTCACAGTTTGATTCTGTATCAAATGGATAGCCAGTGTAGGGTACAGAGCAGTGAGGAAGTGTGCTCTGATTGAGGTACTCTAAAGATGATCCGAGCAGCTGTGTTTTGAACTTTTTGAAGTTTGTGGATTTGATATTGTGACGAACAAGACAGAATTGAGTTACAATAATCCAGTCTTGAAAGTACTATAGAACACACAAGTGTTTTAGTGGCATCAACTGAAAGATATTTGCGAATGAAACTGATGTGTCTCAGCTCAAGATATGCAGCTTTGCATATGTTCATGACATGGTGCAATGTGAGAGTGAGTACTGTCTAGAGTAACACCTAGGTTTCATACTGACCGAGTGAATTTAATGTTGGTGTTGCTGATATTTATTGTCTGCGGCAAAAGATGTGAATGAGAAAGTCTTTGTGTTGTGATTAGAATGGCCTCAGTTTTACAATCATTCATCTGCAGCTTGCTACTTGTCATCCATGATTTCACATCAGAAATGCACCTCTCTAGTCCATGGATGGTAGCATCAACTTCAGTTGGGTGGCTAGACTTGTAAATTTGGATGTACCATTGGTGAGACACTGGGTGATGATCTATAACACTTGAGAGCAGTTGAGTGTATAGAGCGAAGAGAACAGGTCCAAGAACAGACCCCTGTTCTAAAATGTGACCAAGTTTTTGGGTGGGTTTGTTAACTGACTGTTTAAGGTTGAAAACATGAATGGAATCTAGGAGTTTTGACGTGGATGGGTTTCCAGGACAGTCAAAGTGAAAGTTGAAATCTCCAAGAATAAATAGTGTTTTATACTGTTCATTAAGATGTGACATGAGGACAAAGGGGACGGAATGCTCAAGTAATACTACCTGCACATGATGGTACATAAAGATGACATGAGGAAAAATGTGACAGAATACAAAGGTAATAATATCTACACATGATGACACTAAGCATTCTGTGCTGTTCATTAACATATGACAAAGCAAATGAGACAGAATACATGGGTAATACTAACTGCCCCTGATGGCAAATGGTGCTAGGCTGTTCATTAAGATGTTAAGGACATATGAGATTTGAGGACATGAGCATTGTTACCTGCACCTGCTGGAATGTCATGTTCTATGCTGTTCATAGGAAATTATAATTCTGATGCTTATCTACCATACAATAAATGACAGCCAATCTGTGTAATTGTGAACATTATGCAGTGATTCTGTCACTGCAAACATTCATGAACCATTTATAATAATAATAGTTAATTAATTAATTATAATTTAATATCAATATCCTTTTAAAGCTGCATGCTTTGGCAAATTAGTTCACATTAGTTTTTGTTGGAGTCACAATATTTGCATCCATATATAGTTCAATTAGATTACATTAGTTCTATCTATAGTTATATTAGATTACATTAGTTCTATCTATAGTTCTATTAGATTACATTAGTTCTATCTATAGTTCTATTAGATTATATTAGTTCTATCTATAGTTCTATTAGATTACATTAGTTCTATCTATAGTTCTATTAGATTATATTAGTTATATCTATAGTTCTATTAGATTACATTAGTTCTATCTATAGTTCTATTAGATTACATTAGTTCTATCTATAGTTCTATTAGATTACATTAGTTCTATCTATAGTTCTATTAGATTACATTAGTTCTATCTATAGTTCTATTAGATTACATTAGTTCTATCTATAGTTCTATTAGATTACATTAGTTCTATCTATAGTTCTATTAGATTACATTAGTTCTATCTATAGTTCTATTAGACTACATTAGTTCTATCTATAGTTCTATTAGATTACATTAGTTCTATCTATAGTTCTATTAGATTACATTAGTTCTATCTATAGTTCTATTAGATTACATTAGTTCTATCTATAGTTCCATTAGATTACATTAGTTCTATCTATAGTTCTATTAGATTATATTAGTTCTATCTATAGTTCTATTAGATTACATTAGTTCTATCTATAGTTCTATTAGATTACATTAGTTCTATCTATAGTTCTATTAGATTATATTAGTTATATCTATAGTTCTATTAGATTACATTAGTTCTATCTATAGTTCTATTAGATTACATTAGTTCTATCTATAGTTCTATTAGATTATATTAGTTATATCTATAGTTCTATTAGATTACATTAGTTCTATCTATAGTTCTATTAGATTACATTAGTTCTATCTATAGTTCTATTAGATTACATTAGTTCTATCTATAGTTCTATTAGATTACATTAGTTCTATCTATAGTTCTATTAGATTACATTAGTTCTATCTATAGTTCTATTAGATTACATTAGTTCAATCTATAGTTCTATTAGATTACATTAGTTCTATCTATAGTTCTATTAGACTACATTAGTTCTATCTATAGTTCTATTAGATTACATTAGTTCTATCTATAGTTATATTAGATTACATTAGTTCTATCTATAGTTCTATCAGATTACATTAGTTCTATCTATAGTTCTATCAGATTACATTAGTTCTAGCTTTAGTTCTATTAGATTACATTAGTTCTATCTATAGTTCTATTAGATTACATTAGTTCTATCTATAGTTCTATTAGATTACATTAGTTCCATCTATAGTTATATTAGATTACATTAGTTCTATCTATAGTTCTATTAGATTACATTAGTTCTATCTATAGTTCTATCAGATTACATTAGTTCAATCTATAGTTCTATCAGATTACATTAGTTCTATCTATAGTTCTATCAGATTACATTAGTTCTATCTATAGTTATATTAGATTATATTAGTTCTATCTATAGTTCAATTAGATTACATTAGTTCTATCTATAGTTATATTAGATTACATTAGTTCTATCTATAGTTCAATTAGATTACATTAGTTCTATCTATAGTTATATTAGATTACATTAGTTCTATATATAGTTATATTAGATTACATTAGTTCTATCTATAGTTCTATTAGATTACATTAGTTCTATCCATAGTTCTATTAGATTACATTAGTTCTATCTATAGTTCTATCAGATTACATTAGTTCTATCTATAGTTCTATCAGATTACATTAGTTCTATCTATAGTTCTATCAGATTACATTAGTTCTATCTAAAGTTCTATCAGATTACATTAGTTCTATCTATAGTTATATTAGATTACATTAGTTCTAGCTTTAGTTCTATTAGATTACATTAGTTCTATCTATAGTTCAATTAGATTACATTAGTTCTATCTATAGTTCTATCAGATTACATTAGTTCTATCTATAGTTCTATTAGATTACATTAGTTCTAGCTTTAGTTCTATTAGATTACATTAGTTCTATCTATAGTTCAATTAGATTACATTAGTTCTATCTATAGTTCTATCAGATTACATTATTTCTATCTATAGTTATATTAGATTACATTAGTTCTATCTATAGTTATATTAGATTACATTAGTTCTATCTATAGTTCTATTAGATTACATTAGTTCTATCTATAGTTCTATTAGATTATATTAGTTCTATCTATAGTTCTATCAGATTACATTAGTTCTATCTATAGTTCTATTAGATTACATTAGTTCTATCTATAGTTCTATTAGATTACATTAGTTCTATCTATAGTTCAATTAGATTACATTAGTTCTATCTATAGTTCTATCAGATTACATTAGTTCTATCTATAGTTATATCAGATTACATTAGTTCTATCTATAGTTATATTAGATTACATTAGTTCTATCTATAGTTATATTAGATTACATTAGTTCTATCTATAGTTCTATCAGATTACATTAGTTCTATCTATAGTTCTATCAGATTACATTAGTTCTATCTATAGTTCAATTAGATTACATTAGTTCTAGCTTTAGTTCTATTAGATTACATTAGTTCTATCTATAGTTCAATTAGATTACATTAGTTCTATCTATAGTTCTATCAGATTACATTAGTTCTAGCTATAGTTCTATTAGATTACATTAGTTCTAGCTTTAGTTCTATTAGATTACATTAGTTCTATCTATAGTTCAATTAGATTACATTAGTTCTATCTATAGTTCTATCAGATTACATTATTTCTATCTATAGTTATATTAGATTACATTAGTTCTATCTATAGTTATATTAGATTACATTAGTTCTATCTATAGTTCTATTAGATTACATTAGTTCTATGTATAGTTCTATTAGATTACATTAGTTCTATCTATAGTTCTTTTAGATTATATTAGTTCTATCTATAGTTCTATCAGATTACATTAGTTCTATCTATAGTTCTATTAGATTACATTAGTTCTATCTATAGTTCTATTAGATTATATTAGTTCTATCTATAGTTCTATCAGATTACATTAGTTCTATCTATAGTTATATTATATTACATTAGTTCTAGCTTTAGTTCTATTATATTACATTAGTTCTAGCTTTAGTTCTATTAGATTACATTAGTTCTATCTATAGTTATATTAGATTACATTAGTTCTATCTATAGTTCTATTAGATTATATTAGTTCTATCTATAGTTCTATCAGATTACTTTAGTTCTATCTATAGTTCAATCAGATTACATTAGTTCTATCTATAGTTCTATTAGATTACATTAGTTCTATCTATAGTTCTATCAGATTACATTAGTTCTATCTATAGTTCTATTAGATTACATTAGTTCTATCTATAGTTATATTAGATTACATTAGTTCTATCTATAGTTCTATTAGATTACATTAGTTCTATCTATAGTTCTATCAGATTACATTAGTTCTATCTATAGTTCTATTAGATTACATTAGTTCTATCTATAGTTCTATTAGATTACATTAGTTCTATCTATAGTTCTATTTGATTACATTAGTTCTATCTATAGTTCTATTAGATTATATTAGTGCTATCTATAGTTCTATTAGATTACATTAGTTCTATCTATAGTTCTATTAGATTACATTAGTTCTATCTATAGTTCTATTAGATTACATTAGTTCTATCTATAGTTCTATTAGATTACATTAGTTCTATCTATAGTTCTATTAGATTACATTAGTTCTAGCTTTAGTTCTATTAGATTACATTAGTTCTATATATAGTTATATTAGATTACATTAGTTCTATCTATAGTTATATTAGATTACATTAGTTCTATCTATAGTTCTATCAGATTACATTAGTTCTATCTATAGTTCTATTAGATTACATTAGTTCTATCTATAGTTCTATTAGATTACATTAGTTCTATCTATAGTTATATTAGATTACATTAGTTCTAGCTTTAGTTCTATTAGATTACATTAGTTCTATCTATAGTTCAATTAGATTACATTAGTTCTATCTATAGTTCTATCAGATTACATTAGTTCTATCTATAGTTCTATTAGATTACATTAGTTCTAGCTTTAGTTCTATTAGATTACATTAGTTCTATCTATAGTTCAATTAGATTACATTAGTTCTATCTATAGTTCTATCAGACTACGTTATTTCTATCTATAGTTATATTAGATTACATTAGTTCTATCTATAGTTATATTAGATTACATTAGTTCTATCTATAGTTCTATTAGATTACATTAGTTCTATCTATATTTCTCTTAGATTATATTAGTTCTATCTATAGTTCTATCAGATTACATTAGTTCTATCTATAGTTATGTTATATTACATTAGTTCTAGCTTTAGTTCTATTAGATTACATTAGTTCTATCTATAGTTCAATTAGATTACATTAGTTCTATCTATAGTTCTATCAGATTACATTAGTTCTATCTATAGTTATATCAGATTACATTAGTTCTATCTATAGTTATATTAGATTACATTAGTTCTATCTATAGTTATATTTGATTACATTAGTTCTATCTATAGTTCTATCAGATTACATTAGTTCTATCTATAGTTATATTAGATTACATTAGTTCTATCTATAGTTCTATTAGATTACATTAGTTCTAGCTTTAGTTCTATTAGATTACATTAGTTCTATCTATAGTTATATTAGATTACATTAGTTCTATCTATAGTTATATTAGATTACATTAGTTCTATCTATAGTTCTATCAGATTACATTAGTTCTATCTATAGTTCTATCAGATTACATTAGTTCTATCTATAGTTATATTAGATTACTTTAGTTCTAGCTTTAGTTCTATTAGATTACATTAGTTCTGTCTATAGTTCTATTAGATTATATTAGTTCTATCTATAGTTCTATCAGATTACTTTAGTTCTATCTATAGTTCTATCAGATTACATTAGTTCTATCTATAGTTCTATTAGATTACATTAGTTCTATCTATAGTTCTATTAGATTACATTAGTTCTAGCTTTAGTTCTATTAGATTACATTAGTTCTATCTATAGTTATATTAGATTACATTAGTTCTATCTATAGTTATATTAGATTACATTAGTTCTATCTATAGTTATATTAGATTACATTAGTTCTATCTATATTTCTCTTAGATTATATTAGTTCTATCTATAGTTCTATCAGATTACATTAGTTCTATCTATAGTTATATTATATTACATTAGTTCTAGCTTTAGTTCTATTAGATTACATTAGTTCTATCTATAGTTCAATTAGATTACATTAGTTCTATCTATAGTTCTATCAGATTACATTAGTTCTATCTATAGTTATATTAGATTACATTAGTTCTATCTATAGTTATATTTGATTACATTAGTTCTATCTATAGTTCTATCAGATTACATTAGTTCTATCTATAGTTATATTAGATTACATTAGTTCTATCTATAGTTCTATTAGATTACATTAGTTCTAGCTTTAGTTCTATTAGATTACATTAGTTCTATCTATAGTTATATTAGATTACATTAGTTCTATCTATAGTTATATTAGATTACATTAGTTCTATCTATAGTTCTATCAGATTACATTAGTTCTAGCTTTAGTTCTATTAGATTACATTAGTTCTATCTATAGTTATATTAGATTACATTAGTTCTATCTATAGTTCTATTAGATTAAATTAGTTCTATCTATAGTTCTATCAGATTACTTTAGTTCTATCTATAGTTCTATCAGATTACATTAGTTCTATCTATAGTTCTATTAGATTACATTAGTTCTATCTATAGTTCTATCAGATTACATTAGTTCTATCTATAGTTCTATTAGATTACATTAGTTCTATCTATAGTTATATTAGATTACATTAGTTCTATCTATAGTTCTATTAGATTACATTAGTTCTATCTATAGTTCTATCAGATTACATTAGTTCTATCTATAGTTCTATTAGATTACATTAGTTCTATCTATAGTTCTATTAGATTATATTAGTGCTATCTATAGTTATATTAGATTACATTAGTTCTATCTATAGTTATATTAGATTACATTAGTTCTATCTATAGTTCTATTAGATTACATTATTTCTATCTATAGTTCTATTAGATTACATTAGTTCTATCTATAGTTCTATTAGATTACATTAGTTCTATCTATAGTTCTATTAGATTACATTAGTTCTAGCTTTAGTTCTATTAGATTACATTAGTTCTATCTATAGTTATATTAGATTACATTAGTTCTATCTATAGTTATATTAGATTACATTAGTTCTATCTATAGTTCTATCAGATCACATTAGTTCTAGCTTTAGTTCTATTAGATTACATTAGTTCTATCTATAGTTATATTAGATTACATTAGTTCTATCTATAGTTCTATTAGATTACATTAGTTCTATCTATAGTTCTATTAGATTACATTAGTTCTAGCTTTAGTTCTATTAGATTACATTAGTTCTATCTATAGTTATATTAGATTACATTAGTTCTATCTATAGTTCTATCAGATTACTTTAGTTCTATCTATAGTTCTATCAGATTACATTAGTTCTATCTATAGTTCTATTAGATTACATTAGTTCTATCTATAGTTCTATCAGATTACATTAGTTCTATCTATAGTTCTATTAGATTACATTAGTTCTATCTATAGTTATATTAGATCACATTAGTTCTATCTATAGTTCTATTAGATTACATTAGTTCTATCTATAGTTCTATCAGATTACATTAGTTCTATCTATAGTTCTATCAGATTACATTAGTTCTATCTATAGTTCTATTAGATTATATTAGTTCTATCTATAGTTATATTAGATTACATTAGTTCTATCTATAGTTATATTAGATTACATTAGTTCTATCTATAGTTCTATTAGATTACATTATTTCTATCTATAGTTCTATTAGATTACATTAGTTCTATCTATAGTTCTATTAGATTACATTAGTTCTATCTATAGTTATATTAGATTACATTAGTTCTATCTATAATTCTATTAGATTACATTATTTCTATCTATAGTTCTATTAGATTACATTAGTTCTATCTATAGTTCTATTAGATTATATTAGTTCTAGCTTTAGTTCTATTAGATTACATACAAATGTAACTTATGTACATTAAATCACTGGTTTGCAAACTTTCTATAGTAGGTGAGAGTACAACCATCAAGGATGTGGATAGCAACTAAATTTTAAGGTCACATATTATAATCAAATCAATGAAGAAAGAATGAATAGAGAGAGAGTGAGAGAGATATAATGAAGAGAGAAAAAAATATGTGTGCTCTAAAAAACAAAGCTAAGCCATTCTAGTTACTGTTTTCAAAATTATATTCTCATTTTCACACCACAAATCATCATTTGGTAAATGTAACTACAATAAATAAATGTTTTAGAAATGGAAAAATGCAAAATAGTTAGAGACATGATATAATTGGATGTACATGATACACATAGATATGTTAATGAAGCTAGAAAGTATACAAGAGACCCAACTGGGCATGATATCACTAACCTGGTATATATGACTTAACTGATGACAATTTCACTAAGTATATACAGTATTTTAAGAAAACAACCTATGAATATCTCTCAAACTTACCAAATGTTACCTGTATTATTTCCATAGTAACTTACCAAATGTTACCTGTATTATTTCCATAGTAACTTACCAAATGTTACCTGTATTATTTCCATAGTAACTTACCAAATGTTACCTGTATTATTTCCATAGTAACTTACCAAATGTTACCTGTATTATTTCCATAGAAATATTTATAATCTCAGTAATCCCAAATCTTGAAAAGTTAGGTTTACTGACTCAACTTTAATTTGTACGTAAACACAATGACGTCACAAAATATAAAATTACATTTTTTTAAGCTCATGGATTTTTTCAAGGTTTAGAAAGAAATGCATATCAGGGTACTTTTTAATATATATATATATATATATATATATATATATATATATATATATATATATATATATATATATATATATACACATACACACACCCAAAACAGACAATATCTAAATAACACATTTTAAGGCACTTTAACATAACAATAGTTACTACATCAAATGGCTGTCTCATCAAATATATAAAAGTGGCCTCCAAATATTTAAGTATTTTAAATGTGACAAAGTTCACGAAATAATTCTCCACAAATAAATTTATAAACTTTGGCAGTGTTTCTTTTACAGTACTTTCTAGTCAAAGCAAAATAATATTAGAAGAAGAAGAAGAAAAAAAACACAAATATTTCTAACTGCATAAAGGAAGTCAGATCTTTATTTACAATGTCATTGTTCATGCTAGCTTGGAACTATATATTTTCTGTAACATTATTTCTTTACACTTTGTTTTCGGTTCTAAATTACAAAATATTTATTGCAGACACATGGTGTACAATTTTACTCATTAATTATAATATTCTTTAAACAAAATGTCTACATCATAATTTCAACAACTTATATTTTGAAATCTGGTTGCATAATTTTGCTGTGTAACCCAATTCTGTGATTCTCAATAGGCAGCATCGTTGGTAACCTCCAATGCTTTCATTTATCGAAAGAACAAGTTCAACCAATCAGAAAAAAGATCATATCTTTAATATGCACTTATCTTGATCATTATCAAATTTATCCATGATCTTAGATGATACAGATCAAATCAGAACATGTCCTCCAGATCTCACTCATATTTGAATTTATATTTGATACTGATTACATAATTGAATATTTCAAGCTTGATTAATACCAGATCATATACATGGCATTAAAAGCGGAAACAAGGAAATGTTAAAATATGGAAAATGGACCATGGACACATGGCCATACCAAAAGGTCACTTGTCATTATGACCAGGTTAACAAAACAATCAGATCGATGGACATAAATCATCTAAATGTTACTTATTTATCTACTGTATTATGTGGTTTAAATACTGGCCAACTTCCAATGCTATAATATCATCCACATTTTCTGAATTGTTCTGAGATAGTATGCTATGCAAAACGTACCCACATTTCTAAGCAGTTTTGCAATGAAAATACTGCCCATCTTTTCCTTATATTGTCATTAAGTACTACCTTTCTGACAAAACTATTGTCTATCTTCTCTGATATACATTCATTTAGTAGCGCCTTTCTGAAAAAAACTAGTGCCCATATTTCTCTAATGTCATTCAGTAGTGCCTTTCTGACAAAACTATTGACCATCTTTCTTGGATATATCATTTAGTAGTGCCTCCGTGATTAAACTATGTCCATCTTTCTCTGAAATCATGTCATTTAGTATTGTAATTAAATCTGGTATCATGTCATTTAGTATTGTGATTCAATCTGAAATCATGTCATTTAGTATTGTAATTAAATCTGAAATCATGTCATTTAGTATTGTGATTAAATCTGAAATCATTTCATTTAGTATTGTAATTAAATCTGAAATCATGTCATTTAGTATTGTGATTAAATCTGAAATAATGTCATTTAGTATTGTAATTAAATCTGAAATCATGTCATTTAGTATTGTGATTAAATCTGAAATCATGTCATTTAGTATTGTAATTAAATTCATTACATCCTTCTTAGCTACAATGTTATCCCAAATAATGCCCACTTTCCTGAAACATTTAAAATCCAAATATTGCCAACCTTTTGAGAGTATTCTGCCTTCCAATAAGTGTGGCCCACCTTTCTGAGCATTATATAATGCAATTAATGCCAATATTCATTTGGATGTCTTTCAATCAGAGTGACCCACCTTTCTTAGCATTATATAATGCAATTAATGCCAATATTCATTTGGATATGTCTTCCAATTAGTGTGGCCCACCTTTCCTAGCATTATATAATGCAATTAATGACAATATTCATTTGGATATGTCTTCCAATTAGTGTGGCCCACCTTTCCTAGCATTATATAATGCAATTAATGCCAATATTCATTTGGATATGTCTTCCAATTAGTGTGGCCTACCATTCCTAGCATTATATAATGCAATTAATGCCAATATTCATTTGGATATGTCTTCCAATTAGTGTGGCCTACCATTCCTAGCATTATATAATGCAATTAATGACAATATTCATTTGGATATGTCTTCCAATTAGTGTGGCCCACCTTTCCTAGCATTATATAATGCAATTAATTCCCATCAATCCTTCCGATATGCATATCCATTACTTCCAAACATTCAAATCAATGTCACCCAACTTTTTTTCACCTTTGAAGACAATGCCATCTAAGTATTGCCCACCTTTCTTTGATTATCCCCAAAATCATTCATATTTCTCAGTCTTTTCTAAAATTAAAATATTGTTCAACTTTGTAAATAATGTCATCTTAGCACTGCGAGTTGTTCTTTTTCATTATAATATCCAAAATATCAATCATTCTGCACAAGCGTTCTTAAAAGCCAATTACTGCCTGCCTTCCTCCCCACATACAATTCAAATATTGCCCACTTTTCCTAGGCAGTAAGTTATCATAATGCTGCCCACCATTCTAAGTCATTATATAACCCAGATGTTCCTTAGTTTCTGGTCCATTATTTTATCAAACTTTTGCTCATCTGCCAAAATTAATGTATCAACACTGTTCAAAATTTTGTCACTCAAATGCAACTACACTGCATTTTTGTTTTTCTGAGACCCAGCTTTCAAAACTAAATTGTCAAATGGGGTTATATAAATTACTCTTTTGTAATAATATTGTATGGTAGCCTACAGTATATTCAGAAATTCCATCTGTTTTTACTCCTGGAACCAGATAAGACAGCACAAATATTTACTTCACAAAATATGTGGAGAGGTGTATATTTAAGGTGACAGACAATTATATTAGTATATATAATAATCTTAATAGTTGATTTGGCATTACAAAAATGGAACTTTCTGGTGTTTTCACTGACATCCACATGTCTACATTTCTAGAGGGCTATATGAATATGTCTTGGCCTAATGGCTTCATAGCATATGAATATGTCTTGGCCTAACGGCTTCAGCATATGGCATATAAATATATCTTGGCCTAATGGCTTCAGCATATGGCATATGAATATGTCTTGGCCTAATGGCTTCAGCATATGGCATATGAATATGTCTTGGCCTAATGGCTTCAGCATATAACATATGAATATATCTTGGCCTAATGACTTAAGCATATAGCATATGAATATGTCTTGGCCTAATGGCTTCATAGCATATGAATATGTCTTGGCCTAACGGCTTCAGCATATAGCATATGAATATGTCTTGGCCTAATGATTTAAACATATCCTTATCTGACTCTTCTGCATAAAGATAACAAAATGTATAGTTTTATGTATATACAAAACATTTACCTACCCTAAAAATTTGACTTGTAAAGTTTCATAAAATGAGGTGACCATTTGAAAACAAATTGCCCCACTGTACTCAGTTAACTTTTAATGAAATCTGTGAGAATTCATTTTTGCTCTGACACAAAATGTGTTCTTATTACATAAAATGATAAAACTAATCTCTTTTAATTAATATTCATCTCTATCATTTCCAATTCATCCAAAGAAGAAATTTTGAATTTCTTCAGATCCATGTGTACACACATAAATGCCCCAACTAATGGATCCTTAGCCCCAAGTCAAATAATGGGTCATAACTCCATTAAATGTGACTATGTTTCATTTCAATCCATTAAGTCCTTGAAAAGTTAATGAAATTTGTGATGGATGGACATGACAGAACAAGGCAGGACATGAATAAATAGGACAGACATACATGATTAACACTATTAGGCCAACTATATACATCCATGACATGAACAGACAGGACAGACATACATGATTAACACTATATGCTAACTCCATACATACAGGAAATGAATAGACAGGACAGACATACATGATTAACACTATATGCCAACTCCATACATACATGACATGAACAGACAGGACAGACATACATGATTAACTCTATATGCCAACTCCATACATACAGGACATGAACAGACAGGACAGACATACAGGATTAACAATATATGCTAACTCCATACATACAGCAGGAACACATGAAAAAGGTTCAATTAAATGCACAGAGTGTAAATGCCACTTGTGACTTTTAAAGTCTTCAATATGAACTAGTCACTTTGCGAGAAGAAGATGTCCAACAAAGTCCAGAAATGTCCCATTCTCCATTTGGTCTTCTGGCAGTTTGTTAGACAGAGATGTCTGAAATGAGAATAACAAGCTGTATAATGTCAGAATTTTTAATGGTGTCAGCCTAGCCAATATTCTTTCAAAAATACCAGTTTGTGATTTTAATATATAGCTGCCATATTCACAGATAGTGCTTGAGGCTTTTGATGACTCAAAAGAGTGTCTTGAAAAAATATGGGCAAGTCATTGTGATGCCCAAATGAAAATAAGTTATCCTTTCATATAAACAAACAGAAGATTATTGGAAATAATTCTTTTTAAAAACATTTAATAAATTTAAAATAAAAAAATATTTGGTAGATTTAGCATTGTTCAAGACCATCGTCATGTAAATACTAATATAATCACAACCAGACAGATATTAATATAAAATAATACAAAAACTGGGGTAACAGAGGAATAATTTCTTAACTGGATGATATAAATGGTTTTGGGGCAAATAAGGGGTGAAGATAATGTGAGTGTCATTTGTGGTAATCGTTGCACTCCATAGAGATTATATGATGCACGTTTTAAAACTTCCTTGAAGATCTGGCTTAATTTGCTCAGCATAGAAAATAATCTTTTGCATCTGCTTTTGCTATGTCAACAGATGGTATACACTCCAGAATGACTGATGTCAATAGGTGTTTGCTATGTCAACATATGGTATACACTCCATAATGACTGATGTCAATAGGTGTTTGCTATGTCAACAGATGGTATACACTCCATAATGACTGATGTCAATAGGTGTTTGCTATGTCAACAGATGGTATACACTCCAGAATGACTGATGTCAATAGGTGTTTGCTATGTCAACAGATGGTATACACTCCAGAATGACTGATGTCAATAGGTGTTTGCTATGTCAACAGATGGTATACACTCCAGAATGACTGATGTCAATAGGTGTTTGCTATGTCAACAGATGGTATACACTCCAGAATGACTGATGTCAATAGGTGTTTGCTATGTCAACAGATGGTATACACTCCAGAATGACTGATGTCAATAGGTGTTTGCTATGTCAACAGATGGTATACACTCCAGAATGACTGATGTCAATAGGTGTTTGCTATGTCAACAGATGGTATACACTCCAGAATGACTGATGTCAATAGGTGTTTGCTATGTCAACAGATGGTATACACTCCAGAATGACTGATGTCAATAGGTGTTTGCTATGTCAACAGATGGTATACACTCCAGAATGATTGATGTCAATAGGTGTTTGCTATGTCAACAGATGGTATACACTCCAGAATGACTGATGTCAATAGGTGTTTGCTATGTCAACAGATGGTATACACTCCATAATGACTGATGTCAATAGGTGTTTGCTATGTCAACAGATGGTATACACTCCATAATGACTGATGTCAATAGGTGTTTGCTATGTCAATAGATGTTATACATTACAGAATGACTGATGTCAATAGATGTTTGCTATGTCAATGGATGTTATACATCACAGAATGACTGATGTAAATATAGTGTTCATAGCATGTGCATAACATTTTTTTTTGCTGCATTTTGCTTGTTTCAAAGGTTCATCCTTTATTGAATTACAGCTGCATTTTGTTCTTTCATTTTAAAAGGTTTCTCACTTTTGTAATCTGACTAGTGACATAATTATACCTCACATTCGATATATGGAGTCAAATATGTCTTATATCTTGCATTTGACATATGGGGTGAAATCTGTCCTATGTCTTGCATTTGACATATGGAGTGAAATATGTCCTATGTCTTGCATTTGATATATGGAGTGAAATCTGTCTTATGTCTTGCATTTGATATATGGAGTGAAATATGTCCTATGTCTTGCATTTGATATATGGAGTGAAATCTGTCCTATGTCTTGCGTTTGATATATGGAGTGAAATCTGTCTTATGTCTTGCATTTGACATATGGAGTGAAATCTGTCCTATGTCTTGCATTTGATATATGGAGTGAAATCTGTCTTATGTCTTGCATTTGACATATGGAGTGAAATCTGTCCTGTGTCTTGCATTTGATATATGGGGTGAAATCTGTCCTATGTCTTGCATTTAATATATGGAGTGAAATCTGTCCTATGTCTTGCATTTGATATATGGAGTGAAATCTGTCCTATGTCTTGCATTTGATATATGGAGTGAAATCTGTCCTATGTCTTGCATTTGATTTATGGAGTGAAATCTGTCTTATGTCTTGCATTTGATATATGGGATGAGACCCTAGTTCAAGAAACATTGTTGCTTATCATTAACTTGCCAATATTCATTAAAAAGATGGCTTAAATGTTTTCATTTAAGGTAGTGGTGTGTAGTAACTTTCATTCTTCAACAAGCATCTCTTTGATTTATGTAAAACTTTTTTAAAAATATTCTTTCAATTTGACCTACGAAAATGACTAATGGACTGACACATAGCTGTCTTCAAAGGATTTAACAGGGCTTCACCTTACCTATTTTCAGACTATTAGGTAATCTATAAAATAGTGGTTGCCAAGGTGTGACCACCTTATCTTTAACTACCTGTGTTATAATCAACAGAATAAACTGTCTCAAGGATAGTTTCACATGGAATCTAAGCACGACTGTTAACTGTTATTGCTAGGATCTAGTGGTGGTAAAAAAAAAAATTATAGTTCTCTATCTCAATATTAAATTTTTTCTTTTCTTCTAAGATTACTGAAAATCATAATTTTTGCAATAAGATAGTGTCTAGGATGACAGCCAAATCTCATATATCCTTGGCCCTTGAGCCTTACACTATGATTCCAATTTTCTACCAAATGAACTACCATGACTGCCATCTATCTGTGGTACCATGATACATCACAGCAAGGGTCATGACAGCATATTAACTCCCAAACCTTGGTCCCAAAAGGTCAATAAAGGACATTGGCCCCAAAGGGTCATAACAGCACCTTGACAATAAAGGGTCAATAAAGGACATTGGCCCCAAAGGGTCATAACAGCACCTTGACCATAAAGAGTCATGAAAGCATCTTGGCCCTGAAGGGTCATGATAGAAACTTGGCTTAAAAGGGTCATGAGAGCATCTTGGCCCTGAAGGGTCATGATAGAAACTTGGCGCCAAAGGGTCATGAGAGCATCTTGGCCCTGAAGGGTCGTGATAGAACCTTGGCTCCAAAGGGTCATGAGAGCATCTTGGCCCTGAAGGGTCATGATAGAACCTTGGCTCCAAAGGGTCATGATACCATCTTGGTCCCAATCTTTCTGACAGTATGTTGCTGATTTTACTATTGGATATTTTCACATTACCTTTAATTTGTCTAACAGAAAGAACATTATATGAGTAGATGTTTCCGAATTACCTTTAATTTGTCTAACAGAAAGTACATTATATAGATGTTTCCGAATTACCTTTAATTTGTCTAACAGAAAGTACATTATATGAGTGGATGTTTCCGAATTACCTTTAATTTGTCTAACAGAAAGTACATTATACGAGTGGATGTTTCCAAATTACCTTTAATTTGTCTAACAGAAAGAACATTATATGAGTAGATGTTTCCGAATTACCTTTAATTTGTCTAACAGAAAGTACGTTATATGAGTTGATGTTTCCGAATTACCTTTAATTTGTCTAAAAGAAAGTACATTATATGAGTAGATGTTTCCGAATTACCTTTAATTTGTCTAAAAGAAAGTACATTATGAGTAGATGTTTTTGAATTACCTTTAATTTGTCTAACAGAAAGTACATTAGATGAGTAGATGTTTTTGAATTACCTTTAATTTGTCTAACTGAAAGAACATTATACGAGCAGATGTTTCCAAATTACCTTTAATTTGTCTAACAGAAAGTACATTATATGAGTAGATGTTTCCGAATTACCTTTAATTTGTCTAACAGAATGTACATTATATGAGTAGATGTTTCCAAATTACCTTTAATTTGTCTAACAGAAAGTACATTATTTGAGTAGATGTTTCCGAATTACCTTTAATTTGTCTAACAGAATGTACATTATATGAGTAGATGTTTCCAAATTACCTTTAATTTGTCTAACAGAATGTACATTATATGAGTAGATGTTTCCAAATTACCTTTAATTTGTCCAAAAATGTTATAGATGGCTGCCATGAATGCTGGAACTTGATCCAATCTGGTGAACCTCGATAAAAGTCTGCCAGGTTTTTCTGAAAATAAAATACTTAATATGACATTATTGTGAGACAGCACCAATAAAACTCTCCTAAGAAAACAACTCCATCATAATGTGGTCACATATTCAGGTGATACTTTGATACAGATAAAATATGTGTGTGTGTGTGCATGTGTGTGTATGCATGCATTGATGACCTTCCCAGCATGAATGCATGGAACACATCCAAGGTCAAAAAGGTCACCTCCATTAGTCACCTCGTATCCTATGCAAGAGTTCATACCAGGTCTTTTCTACATCGCTATGATATGCAAGTGTTCACACCAGGTCTATTCTACATCCCTGTGAAATGCAAGAGTTTGCACCAGGTCTATTCTACATCCTTTTGAAATGCAAAAATTCATACCAGGTCTATTCTAAATCGCTGTGCAATGCATGTGTGTGTGTGTGTGTGTGTGTGTGTGTGTGTGTGTGTGTGTGTGTGTGTGTGTGTGCATTGATGACCTTCTCAGCATGAATGCATGGAACACAACCAAGGTCAAAAAAGGTCGCCTCCATTAGTCACCTCATATCCCATGCAAGGGTTAACAACAGGTCTATTCTACATCCCTGTGATATTCAGGAGTTCACAAGTCTATTCTACATCCCTCTAATAAGCAGCATTTCACATCAGACCTATTCTACATCCCTTTGACATTATTTATTTGCATGCTATTGAAATTTCAATTTTCCATGGAAAAAATTTTCACACAGGGAAGCAAACATCCAAATATGTGACATGTTATCCACTGTCCATCTTAAAGAATTGTACATTATAATAGCTACAAAATGAACAGCAATTTTAAAAAAATATGGTTTACTTAATTTTGTTGTATTTGAAAAAATGTGATTGTGATAATGCTCTTGCTAGGGAAATTTGAATATGCAAGGAAAAATTTGTAATTCATCAACAGGTATGGAACAAAGCTTGCTCTGTGGCTAGCATTCCTTACTCATTACCAAAAGGGTGTGAGTTTGAATCCAACCACAGGTCTGAGTGGTGTCAGCTACAGTGGTGTGTTCCTGTGCAAATGCCTTTACCACAATGGCACTGGTGCTAAATTTGTGTTCCTGTGTTGTAATACACCAAACCAAACCAAACGTGGTACAGGTACACTTTCAACAAATTAATTTAAAACATTTACAGTTAAGAATGTTTTTAACATTTCATAGGGGACTGGGATTTTTAAAACATTTTAACCTAGAAATGTTATATCCAAAATCATTATTTATTTTATAAAATGTGTATAAAGTTGTCCCTATGAATGAGACTGGACATGTATGTAGTAAGTAAATTATAATGGTATCATTACCATTAGAACACTATATAAATTTATGTTATCATGAACAATAAACAAAAAGAAAAGACAGAAAGTTTTAATATCCAATGAAAATAACAACATACATGTACTAGCCAATGAATCCTAAAAATCACTTATAGGTGAAATCGTCTTTATTCAAAACATTTCTATCACTGATTTCACCTACAACATCCTCAAATATACATTTTAATTGTGGGTATAACAGGTGTGACAGTGTCACTCTTGTGATTAACATAATCCAAGATATCAACATCCTTAATAAGACACATATAGGTATCACACAACATAGCTAGGCATACATCAGCAGCAGCTGCCTCACTATCACTGGTAATGACATGTATTCTCACTAAACCCTGCATCCCAGTTTGCAACACAATCTGTGGAAATGTCACATCATGCATGACACATTATGCTGTTTGTTGACCATACAATCTGTGGAAACATCATATGCATGATACATCATGCTGTTTGTGGACAATACAATCTGTAGAAACATCACATTATGCAAGATTGTGTTACCTAGTGTAATATATGTTATACCTGTGTTAATTATAATGAAATGACATATGATTACCAAGATTTTGTTACCTAGTGTAATATATGTTATACCTGTGTTAATTATAATGAAATGACATACGATTACCAAACTTTTGTTGCTAAGTGCAATATATGTATGATATGCCTGTGTTAATTATAATGAAATGACATATGATTACCAAGCTTTTGTTGCTTAGTGCAATATATGATATGCCTGTGTTAATTATAATGAAATGACATATGATTACCAAGCTTTTGTTGCTTAGTGCAATATATGTTATGCCTGTGTTAATTATAATGTTTGTTTATCTGGCTTCATCACATCAGCACATTAACAGTAAAATTAGGCTATCTTCTGAGGTAGACCACCCAAATGAAATGCAAGAACCAATTAAATGTAATAACCAAGAAATGTTATTTACAAAACCTTTGGAATCCAAAGTATTTAGAACCGCTTTGGTGGCCTAGTGGTTAGATCTATTTCAAGGATCCACAGCATCTGGTGTAAACAAACTTCCATGGTAACCAAAGAGTGATCCTTATCATGACAACTGAATAGTGAATAACTAGCAGAATGATTTTGTAAAATCTTCAAAGAATATTATCTATGATGCATTACAGGATGGAAAATCACTAAGTTTTATCTAGAAACAGAAATATTTTAAAATTAATAGACCTATGAGATGAAGACAAAATTAATATTTTTCCAACAGAGTTGTAACAAATATTACCATTAATAATTACACTTGGAATAAATCTAATAGTTACATTAATAATTTTTAACAACAGACTCTACGATATCAAAAAGTTATGAACAAGAAATTTATTGGATCATATGAATGCCCCACAATAAAACTGATCTAAAAGTAGAAATTACCAGATAACTGACCGATGGACACAAACATAACAACCTGTACAACAACATTCATGGTGGGGCATACAACCTGAATAAGATTAAAGTTTGGGCATACAATGAGATAATTTTCAATTAACTTACCATTTCACTAAGAAGTTCCTCACTGACAGAGGCATTCTGTTTCTTGGAAAACTTCAGGTGCATTGGAATACCATAATCTGACTTAATTGGCTGTAAAAAAAACATGAAATGATTACATAACAAAAAAGACAAACATCTATATTCCTTGGGCAAGAAGAATTTATTAAATGGCAAAGGTCAAGGTCAAAGAGGTGCCATAATGACATGAAGTAAAAAATCTCTGACCAAAATGTTGTTACTGTAAAGCCTCATACCAAATTTGGTAACTGTAAAGCCTCATACAAAATTTGGTTACTATAAAGCCTCATACCAAATTTGCTTACTATAAAACCTCAAACCAAATTTAGTTACTATAAAGCCTCATACCCAATTTGGCTAATATAAAGCCTCATACCAAATTTGGTTACTATAAAACCTCATACCAAATTTAGTTACTATAAAGCCTCATACCAAATTTGGTTACTATAAAGCCTCATAATTAATTTGGTTACTATAAAGCCTCATACCAAATTTGGTTACTATAAAACCTCATACCAAATTTGGTTACTATAAAACCTCATAACAAATTTGGTTACTATAAAGCCTCATACCAAATTTGGTTACTATAAAGCCTCATATTTATTTTGGTTACTATAAAGCCTCATACCAAATTTGGTTAATATAAAGCCTCATACCAAATTTGGTTACTATAAAACCTCATACCAAATTTGGTTACTATAAAACCTCATACCAAATTTTGTTAATATAAAGCCTCATACCAAATTCAGTTACTATAAAGCCTCATATCAAATTTGGTTACAATAAAGCCTCATACCAAATTTGCTTACTATAAAAGCTCAAACCAAATTTAGTTACTATAAAACCTCATACCCAATTTGGTTAATATAAAGCCTCATACCAAATTTGGTTACTATAAAGCCTCATACCAAATTTGCTTACTATAAAGCCTCATACCAAATTTGCTTACTATAAAGCCTCATACCAAATTAAGTTACTATAAAGCCTCATACCCAATTCGGTTACTATAAAACCTCATACTAAATTTGGTTACAATATAGCCTCAAACCAAATTTGCTTACTATAAAGCCTCATACCAAATTTTGGTTACTATAAAGCCTCATACCAAATTTTGCTTACTATAAAGCCTCATACCAAATTTTGCTTACTATAAAGCCTCATACCAAATTTTGTTACTATAAAACCTCATACCAAATTTGGTTACTATAAAGCCTCATAAAAATGACAGCAAAATTAAGCATGTGTGTCCAATAAATGATGTCTTTTATTGATTTTTAAAAGGCCTTTTTAAATTGTGTGAGAGCTTAACTGAGATGGCTTACATTATAGCTTCAAGGGGAAAATACACAATTTCTTTGGTATATAATACATATTATGTAGAAAATTCCATTACCTCAATTGGTGGCATGACCATGTACATCTGTAATGCAGATTCCGTTTTGTTATTTGATTGGTTGTATGGGGCTGAAATTTGAAATTAAAATTATTATGCATGATATTGGTGACATCATATTAGATCATACCATATTAGCACATACCATTTTACATCAAGCACATGCTAAATTAGTATATAAAACACTAGCATATACCATACTAGTACAAACCATATTACCACATATCATACTAGTACATACCATATTACCCCATATCATCTTAGTACATACCATACTAGCATATACGATATTAGTACATACCATATCAGCACAAATGATACTAGTACATACCATATTAGCATATAAGATACTAGTACATACCATATTAGCATATTTGATACTAGTACATACCATATTAGCATATTTGATACTAGTAAATACCATATTAGCATATTTGATACTAGTACAAACCATATTAGCATTTGATACTAGTACATACCATATAAGTACATGCCATATTATTATATATGATACTAGTACATACCATATTAGCATATATGATACTAGTACATACCATATAAGTACATACCATATTAGCATATATGATACTAGTACATACCATATTAGCATATTTGATACTAGTACATACCATATTAGCATATTTGATACTAGTACATACCATATTAGCATATATGATACTAGTACAAACCATATTAGCATATATGATACTAGTACATACCATATAAGTACATACCATATTAGCATATATGATACTAGTACAAACCATATTAGCATATATGATACTAGTACATACCATATAAGTACATACCATATTAGCATATATGATACTAGTACAACCATATTAGCATATATGATACTAGTACATACCATATAAGTACATACCATATTAGCATATTTGATACTAGTACATACCATATCAGCACATATGATACTAGTACATACCATATTAGCATATATGATACTAGTACTTACCTTATTAGCATATATGATACAAGTACATACCATATTAGCATATTTGATACTAGTACATACCATATTAGCATATATGATACTAGTACATACCATATTAGCATATTTGATACTAGTACATACCATATTAGCATATATGATACTAGTACATACCATATTAGCATATATGATACTAGTACATACCATATCAGCATATATGATACTAGTACATATCACATTAGCATATTTGATACTAGTGCATGTACATACCAAAGAAGCACATACCAATTTAGAACATAGGAAAACTAGTATATACAATATTAGCACATACCACACATCAAGCACATACAATACTAGTACATACCATGCTAGTACATGTGATATTAATACAAAAAACACTAGGATTAATACAAACAATATTAGCATCTTCAGAACAGTACCCTCCTGTGACTGGCAAAAATAAACGTTTTCTTTTTGTATTTCATGAGAGGAGTTATGATCTTTAGTCTGTGCAAAAATATATTATTTTATAGCCAATGAGTGACAAGGTACTGATCTATTATTTGATGTGTAATGAGTGACACAATCTATGCTCCAACTACTGATCATGATGATGAAGAAATAGAGGAATTTTACAACAAACTCCAGTGTATTCTAAACATGGCAAGAAAAAATAAAGACACCCTCATCATCCAATGAGACTGGAATGCCAAAGATGCTCTAAAAGACTGATCATTGTGGACCTTCTTGCAATGAGCTTACCAATGAAAGAGGAAGACAGCTTCTCAAGTTCGCAAGCTGCAACAACTTGGTACTTGACAACACCCTGGACCAACATAAATCTTCTCGAAACTGGACATGGCATGCACCAAATGGAACCCATCATAACCAGATAGACTACATACTGCTTACAAACCGTTACTGATCTAGCATCAATAGCGCAAACACAAGAATGTTCCCAGGTGCTGATGTTGGGAGTGATCACAACCTCGTGATTATGAACTTCTGAGTGAGGCTGAAGAAAATTAACAAGCCAAAGAAAATCAGGCTCAAATTCAACCTTGAACTCTACAACCATCCATCCAAACTCCACAAATGATGATGATTTCCCCATTCTCAAAGAAGAGGTGGAGTCAGCAATAAGAGCACTGAAGAATGGTAAGGCAGCTGAAGTATACAACATCCAAACTGAACTTATCAAGAATGAGGGGAGGGGAATCAGTGATTGAGCTACTAACAAAAATCTACAACTAGATCTGGCAGACAGGTGAATGACCCAGTCACTGATTATAACACTCCCCAAAAAAGACAATCTTCAGCTGTGCCAAAATATCAGAACAATCAATTTGATCAGCACGGCTAGTAAGGTGATGCTGAAAATAATCTTGAACAGACTGAAACCACAAGCAGAAGAAATAATTGCTGAAGAACAGACAGGGTTCCAGAGTGGAAGAAGCACAACAGAACAAATATTCAATCTCATGGTTCTGTGTGAAAAGTACTCGCAACATCAGCAAGACATTTTATCAGGTGCTTATAGATTTCAAAAAGACTTTTGAAAGAGTGTGCAATGAGGCATTGTGGGCCACAATGAAGAAGTACAACATGGGTCAAATGTTGACCAATACTGTCAAGCAACTGTGCACCATGGCTACCAGTGCAGAAACTGCTCAAGCTTCTGTGGGGGACTGTTTAAGACAACAGCTGGAGTATGTCAAGGCTGTCTCCTCTCACCCATGTTTTTCAGCATCTACTTGAGAGTGCACCATGAGCAAAGTCCTGGAAAACCACTATGGGACAGTCAGCATTGGAGGGTGTAACATAATTAACCTAAGCTTTGTAGACAAAATTGATGGGCTGGCAGACAATGATGATGAGCTTGCCACCTTATTGAAGAACCTGACACAGCCTGGACCCTAACAGCAGAATTACAACAAAGAATCCATGCACTTGAAATGCTACATAACCATCCTTGGCATCTCTAACATGGACCATATCACAAATGAAGAAGTGTGTAATACCTTAAAGCCATTATGAAGACCTCCTCACAACTGTCATTAAGAGAAAGCTGAAATCATATGTCACAAGAGCCAACAGTCTATCCACAACAGTGCTGCAGGGCAGTATCCAGGTTAGCAGGAGAGGTAGACAGAGAAAAGAGTGGACTGACAACATCACAGAATGGACCAGGAAAAGTTCTGCAGAGACACAGGTATTGGTAAGTGATCGAGACAAGTGAAGGGAAATGGTCAGATGTTCAGCAGCAGAGTGCCAAAATGACCACACTGTCAAGAGACTGATGATGATGATGATGATGATGATGATGATGATGATGATGATGATGATGAGTGACAGGGTACAGAACTATTATTTTATAGGCAATTGTGACTGGGTAAAAATCTATTGATTGATGTGCAATTAGTAAAAAGGTACATGAGTGATGTGGTACAGATCTATTATTTGATTGGCAATTATTGTCATGGTACAGATCTATTATTTGATGGGCAATTATTGTCATGGTACAGATCTATTATTTGATGGGCAATTATTGTCATGGTACAGATCTATTATTTGATGGACAATTATTGTCATGGTACAGATCTATTATTTGATGGGCAATTATTGTCATGGTACAGATCTATTATTTGATGGGCAATTATTGTTATGGGTCAGATCTATAATTATTTGATGGGCAATTATTGTCATGGGTCAGATCTATTATCTGATGGGCAATTATTGTTATGGGTCAGATCTATTATTTGATGGGCAATTATTGTCATGGTACAGATCTATTATTTGATGGGCAATTATTGTCATGGTACAGATCTTTGGCTTGACTTTAAGATAAAGTACCACAATTTTGTGACTTTTATCATAACAGTACTAATAGTACTACTGATGATAAAAAATAGTACTAATAGTAATAACAGTACTAATGATAATAGTACTAATAGTACTACTAATGATATTAGTACTAATAGTACCACTAATAATAGTACTAATAGTAAAAATAATACTAATAGTAATAAAAGTACTACTAATAATAATAGTCAAAATTTATAACTCATTTAATTTTAGCACTGCAATCCAATTTTATTATTTTATGTGATTTTAAAGAAATATTTAATAAAATGTAATTTGGAATGAGTCCAATCTAATTTGTATTTTAAACCATATCTTACAGTACTACTGTTCTATTTCCAAATAAAAAATGCATTAATCTTCGTATTTATACTCTTTCCAGAATATTTTGAAAGCTGATATAAAAACTCTAATGTAGATACGAGTTACTTTTGTACATGGCGCATGGGCCATCATCAGCACACTGTGATATTACCATATATACTCACATATACATCAGATCCAGTTGCAAACAACTTCATGCAAAATGCAGACATAACTTACAGATGATAATACCAATGGATGGTAAGTATGTTGACCCCGACCCTTTCATCCTGAGCTGATAGGACATCTGACAATCCACATCTTTAATGGAGGGTTCTGGTCGGCAGTAGGGATGGCTATGATACCAACCCACCAGCGTCTGGCCTATTCTCTTCATGCTTTGACAAATCTACAAAACAAACGAAAACCACCATCATCATTGCCACCAAAGTCATCACATTTTTTATCACCATCAACACCCACACCCCAACCCCCTTCTACATCACCATCTGCTACATTTGCAAACAGCATTAATAACTTTACTTGATTATCACTGATACTGTGACCCTACTCATACCCCTTCTGAGCCCCTTCTACTCATACCCCTTCTGAGCCCCTTCTCAAGACAGATTAATACTAATGAGAGGGTTATCTTATCTAGCATCAAACTGCAGCATATTCATGTAGGATACTGACAAAAGTATCTTCTATAAAATGGGTCTCTTCATAAAGGATATTGACAAAAGCATCTTCTATAAAATGGGTCTATTCACATAGGATACTGACAAAAGCATCTTCTACAAAATGGGTCTCTTCATAAAGGATATTGTCAAAAGCATCTTCTATAAAATGAGTCTATTCATATAGGATACTGACAGAATCATCTTCTATAAAATGGGTCTATTCATGTAAGATAGTGATGGAAGCATCTTCTATAAAATGAGTCTATTTATGTAGGATACTGACAAAAGCATCTTCTATAAAAATGAGTCTATTCATATAGGATACTGACAAAAGCATCTTCTATAAAATGGGTCTATTCATGTAGGATATTGACAAAAGCATCTTCTATAAAATGAGTCTATTCATATAGGATACTGACAAAAGCATCTTCTATAAAATGGGTCTATTCATGTAGGATATTGACAAAAGCATCTTCTATAAAATGAGTCTATTCATATAGGATACTGACAAAAGCATCTTCTATAAAATGAGTCTATTCATATAGGATACTGACAGAATCATCTTCTATAAAACTAGTCTATTCATATAGGATACTGACAAAAGCATCTTCTATAAAATGGGTCTATTCATATAGGATACTGACAAAAGCATCTTCTATAAAATGGGTCTATTCATGTAAGATAGTGATGGAAGCATCTTCTATAAAATGAGTCTATTTATGTAGGATACTGACAAAAGCATCTTCTATAAAATGAGTCTATTCATATAGGATACTGACAAAAGCATCTTCTATAAAATGGGTCTAATCATGTAAGATAGTGATGGAAGCATCTTTTATAAAATGAGTCTATTTATGTAGGATACTGACAAAAGCATCTTCTATAAAATGAGTCTATTCATATAGGATACTGACAAAAGCATCTTCTATAAAATGGGTCTATTTGTGTAGGATACTGATGGAAGCATCTTCTATAAAATGAGTCTATTCATATAGGATACTGACAGAAGCATCTTCTATAAAATGGGTCTATTCATGTAAGATAGTGATGGAAGCATCTTCTATAAAATGAGTCTATTCATATAGGATACTGACAAAAGCATCTTCTATAAAATGAGTCTATTCATATAGGATACTGACAAAAGCATCTTCTATAAAATGGGTCTATTTGTGTAGGATACTGACAAAAGCATCTTCTATAAAATGGGTCTATTTGTGTAGGATACTGATGGAAGCATCTTCTATAAAATGGGTTTATTCATGTAGGATAGTGATGGAAGCATCTTCTATAAAATGGGTCTATTCACACAGGATACTGACAGAAGCATCTTCTATAAAATGGGTTATAAATATTTGTAAAATATATATTTTTTTTATAAAAAGGTTAATTAATGTCCTGTAGATGAAAATATCTTTTACATGCAAGTGGTCTCTATGACAAGTTCTACTTAATACTGAGAAGCTGGGTATGGCCTGCACGTTGAATCCACCCTTGAGCTTTAGAGCCGGTGTTGTGCACATTAGGATGTACTCACCGACTGATGATAAATCCATATTTTGTGATTGACACATGCCAGATGAGATATACATACTGTATGATTAACCCATGCATGCCAGATGAGATATCCATGCTGTATGGTTGACCCATGCCAGATGAGATATCCATGCTGTATGGTTGACCCATGCCAGATGAGATATCCATGCTGTATGGTTGACCCATGCCAGATGAGATATCCATGCTGTATGACTGACCCATGCCAGATGAGATATCCATGCTGTATGGTTGACCCATGCCAGATGAGATATTGCTGTATGATTGACCCATGCCAGATGAGTTATCCATGCTGTATTATTGACCCATGCCAGATGAGATATTGCTGTATGATTGACCCATGCCAGATGAGTTATCCATGCTGTATGGTTGACCCATGCTAGATGAGTTATCCATTCTGTGTGGTTGACCCATGCCAGATGAGTTATCCATGCTGTATGGTTGACCCATGCCAGATGAATTATCCATGCTGTATGGTTGACCCATGCCAGATGAATTATCCATGCTGTATGGTTGACCCATGCCAGATGAGATATTGCTGAATGATTGACCCATGCCAGATGAGTTATCCATGCTGTATTATTGACCCATGCCAGATGAGATATTGCTGTATGATTGACCCATGCCAGATGAGTTATCCATGCTGTATGGTTGACCCATGCCAGATGAGTTATCCATGCTGTGTGGTTGACCCATGCCAGATGAGTTATCCATGCTGTATGGTTGACCCATGCCAGATGAGTTATCCATGCTGTATGGTTGACCCATGCCAGATGAGATATTGCTGAATGATTGACCCATGCCAGATGAGTTATCCATGCTGTATTATTGACCCATGCCAGATGAAATATTGCTGTATGACTGACCCATGCCAGATGAGTTATCCATGCTGTATGGTTGACCCATGCCTGATGAGATATTGCTGTATGATTGACCCATGCCAGATGAGTTATCCATGCTGTATGGTTGACCCATGCCAGATGAGTTATCCATGCCAGATGAGTTATCCATGCTGTCCTTTTAAGATACCACTTCATAGCTCATACTGGATCTTGTCTTGACCTGAAGTATCCAGAGTAAACTTTGATTTCATTACAAAATTCTGGATACCCATGGACGGGAGACTATTCTTGGCAATGAAAAAGAGGGTACCATTATGACTGAAACCAACCAAACTTGTTAAAACTGCATGGAATTCCAGTCCACTGATAAGGTAAATGTTTCACTGATTCTGCTTGCCATAACTAATGCAAAAGAGGAAGCAGGCCTTGTAAGCAAGGTGAATCAATGATGTACTTGCAAAGGGTGAGAGGCCTCATGAGCCATACTGATTCATCATGTTGGAATTTTAAGTAGATGGTTCTACCAAGAAATATTGCTGAATTGGCCTGCTGAACAGTTCAGTTGGCATCTTGTTCAGCCTGGTTAATCCCCATAAAAAAATCCACCTGGACTAATGTTAATCCCCAAGAAAAATCGACTTGGGCTGACATTAATTCCCATGACAAATCCACTTGGGTTAACATTAATCCCCATGAAAAATCCATTTAGGCTAATGTTAATCTCCATTAAAAATCCACTTGGGCAAGGGTCCACTCTCAAAAGCCTGGTGAAATCCTCAATATAGGTTATTGATTTGTACCAGATCCTTTCTTTTATGACAGCAGAGAGTGCTAGTGATGGTAGAACAGTCAGTTTAACTGTGATGGGTGTTAGCTATTACTAATCGAAGAGCCTAGAAAGTAAGCTATTGTGATATGGATGTCTCCATTGGAATAAAGTACTCTGGTGTGAACCAATGAGATTATATTTCATCGCCTTCCTAGATTGACCCAGTTGGTTCTGTATTCCCTGTTTTAGTAATCAAGATGAAGAAACGCTCAGATACTTCTGGCTCCTCCATCCCATTCAGAATCCAAGGTGTTTAGATGTGTATAACTGTGGATATTCCAATGTACAGAAGAAGCAATTAGCCAGGTAATTGGGCAGAAGATTGGTCTGATAAAGTTTGGGACTGTTGGCATTCCACCTTGTCATTATGTCCATCATAACTCGATTCTATTGAGCATATATTAACTGAAGGAAGAAAAGGCAATTTCATTTGTACGAGTTCCTGATTTCAGAAAAATCATTTTTCCAATATATTAGCAAGGCTAAGATAGATATGACAAACTGAAACCTTGATTGTCATTGAAGACACCCCGTTTAGAAAATCCAACACAAGAATACAGAGGTTCAAGTACTTGTTCCGCTTTACTGTTAGAGATCAGTCACCACAGTGAAGTTTTTTGGGCAGAAAGAGAACTTTATTCCCATATAAGTTCACCAACTACCAATGACAGGCTTTCAAAAATGGCATCCATTTCAATGATGTGGACATATTAATAATGAGCTTGAGAAGGTCACACTGCTAAATGAGTCCGAAAAGGTAAGACACTTGCTCTACCCAGCCCTTAATGTGTGCATCAATAGTGAAAATGATATTACCATTGCATTCTTTCATTTCTCGTTCCTGGAAAAAACATCTTTGTCCAAATATAGGCGACCAAATATAAACAAGAGATTGAGAATGAAAGGAGAATAAAACATAAAATCAAGTACTGCTCCCAAATATATCTAGTCTGTTTTTTGTAGCCTGCTGTAGACAAATCACAGAACTTGAGGCCCTCATTTGAGTGGGGGCATGAAATTTCGTCCCTCTACACTTATTGCACAGGCTTCACAATAGACCAATGGTTTGACTCCATCTCAAACCCAACAGCGTAACAGAGGAAAACTGATAAGAGCTGCATTTGAGCTGACAGAACTCTTGCCACATGATCTTGAGTCCCCAAGAAACTGCTGGGTCCCATGAAGTCATTGTACATCAGCCACAAAAAAAATGGAGCCTTCTCTTTACCAGGATCTGTGATAAAGGTGTGATAGGGGACCTATATACAGTGTAAATGTAATTGAAATAGGAATGGTCACATGTAATGCTAATAAAAACAAAAAAACTCAATCTGACTCTTCCACTTTGTTATAAATTGTGTCCCTGTGACATGCACTCCAGGGACATACCTGTGACCTTGTTGGTTGCCCCACAAATCCTGCTGCTATATCTGAGACCAAGGGGGATAGTGGTATGCTGCAAATTCATCAATATAATCATTAAAGAAAAGAATGGATGATGAAGGTTGCAAGTGTATCTTGGGACATGATTGGTCTGTAAGGTGGAGGTAGAAAGCACAATATCTTTTCCCATCTGTTTTAAGTTCATAACTGCTATTATGGATATATAATGTTGTGTCTCTATTATGAAATCAACCTTATCCGCGCACATGAATTAATTCGTTATCCATTTACATTAAATGTTCAATGCATGCAGCATATAATTAAATTCAATTTGTCTGTTTGGTTACAACAAAAAGCTATCTCGAAGCAGACTATATAGTATTTCTAATATCATGGCGCTGTATAACCTAGGTATTTACTCTGTAGAATTTAGAATAAATACTAAAACATCTGATATATGAAACAATTCTGTCATATAAAAGGAATAGTGATAAGAATATAATCTTAAATCTATATTACCTCTTTAGCTGAAAGTTTTACTTTCATAAAGAGGAGAGCTTTCTGACAAGACTGGCTGTAATATGATGTTTACAGAGAATTTTCTCTATAATATACACTAGTTGTGACTGATATGCGCAGCTAGGTACTTAGATTTTTAAACTGCAGGCGATTTGCACATGCAGCATGAGTTAAGTCGTGCTTCGTATTTCAAAATAACTAGAGCCGACAATTAATAAACCACCCACAGTGACGCTGTACGCAGCAGCAAAACCCCCGAGTACATTTTTGACCACATATACATATTGATACCAGTCATACACAATTCCGTGACACCATGCTGTATGTCTTATGCTAAATGGTCCAAAAGAGTGTCTGTATAGACTTGGACGTAATCTGCAGGACATGTCTATTCATGAAGAGCTTGGCAGCATGATGTGCTTCATGGACTGGACAAGTTCATTTTGGTTGATGATGTGGTTGTAGCCCATTATGATTACAATTATATAGACAAGTCCTGTCATGGAGGAAAATGGACAACATGGCTGGCATGATGCTTTCCTGTTCAAGAGGTTGGGTTAGATTACAGGATGTTTGAGCCATGTCTTTGGTCCTTCATTCTTAAGAGACTGTAACTGATCATTGTTGCTGCTCTCCATCCTTGAAATTAATCATCTCCCAAATTATGACTGACTTTCAGTTCTATCCATAATAACCTGTAGGTATGTGAATTTGACTGCATGTAGAGGTAGCATTATTGGATTATCACTTATAGAACTTACAAGAATAAATAGGAAGACAAAACAAGTAAATTATAGTCACAGCTTACCTGTAAGAAAGCCAATGGGTTGCCTATACAGGTAAACATCACATAAGCATCTTTGCTTATAGTAATATGCCTGAGCTGGATGCTACTGAGTAAACCAAGTATAGAAAACTTACCTGTAATTGTCCAGCCAGGTAAACCATGTATAGAAAACTTACCTGTAAATGTCCAGCCAGGTTCTTGTTATTATGATTCGGTAATGTGTTCAAGAAGAAAAATGTCTTTTATGACAGGTGGTCTACAAATCATTCAAGTTTGGTTTTCCTGCATATTTTTACCTATTTTGTCACCTCAATCAGCATTAAACCCTTTCATAAGACCAACTTTTAAACACCAAAGACATGCCGAATCAATAAAAGTTTAAACACTTATCACCCCTGAAAGTGTATAATTACTGCAATGTCAAACATTTTATCATATTGTAAAGTGCATGATAATTACTGTAGTGTTAAACACTAATCACACCTGAAAGTGCATGATAATTACTGTAGTATTAAACATTAATCACACCTGAAAGTGCATGATAATTACTGTAGTGTTAAACACTAATCACACCTGAAAGTGCATGATAATTACTGTAGTATTAAACATTAATCACACCTGAAAGTGCATGATAATTACTGTAGTGTTAAACACTAATCACACCTGAAAGTGCATGATAATTACTGTAGTATTAAACATTAACCACACCTTAAAGTGCATGATAATTACTGTAGTGTTAAACACTAATCACACCTGAAAGTGCATGATAATTACTGTAGTATTAAACATTAATCACACCTGAAAGTGCATGATAATTACTGTAGTATTAAACATTAATCACACCTGAAAGTGCATGATAATTACTGTAGTGTTAAACATTAATCACACCTGAAAGTGCATGATAATTACTTTACCTCATCTTCCACAACTGGAGCACACTGAGCATCTCCTAATCTGCATTTGCAAGGAAATGCTTGTAATATACTCAAATCTGTAAACAAGATAAAGACAAAAATAAATCAATGTTAATAACAAGACATTCAAATATATTTAATTTTGAAACTAATTAATAGTCATTAGAACAGTCATGTTTCATACAAAGAGTTAACATCAAAGTGAGTGACATGATTTTGGGGCCTAGATAAAACATAAAAAGTTAAACTCAACTATAGATTAGAATCTTTATGATGTGAACACTGCAAGTAAAAGTCAACTAAAAGGTCTCCAACGTCAACAAGAATTCTAAATCCATGAACATTACATGCTAAAATCTACTGTAATCTATTGTCCCTTTACTGATGAAGTGCTTCTTCAAAAATTTTCCAGCAAGTATGCTCTATTCAATTTATTAGTAACTTAATGAAACTTGTCTTTATGAGAATCATATTATTTATCAGAAGAATGGCTGAAGATCATTTATCAAAGTTTTTTATATCATTGACATGTGATGAAAAATCACTTACCTATATTCACTGAAACATTGCATGTGAAAGCAGATAAGACAGAGACCTCAGTTAAAGCAATAAAAGATTAGAGAAACAATTGATTTTGGCATCAGAAATGTTTGACATGCCAGAATTGTATCAAAACTCCATATTAAGCATTGGTAAATTACTCCGATGGATGCTCTTCAGTCCCAAATGATTTTCCAGTAATTCACGAAAAGACCATGTCTTCTTTTAAATTAAAACCATCTCTAACATTCTTTAACAGTACAATTTTCAAATTGGTGACTCTGGCAGCCATATTGGATATAAGACTGGCACCATTTTCATTTTGAAAAAGATAGCCACTTTTAGAAGACTAGTGGTCAGAACTCCATCTTAATATGACCATCCATTCATGAGTATTAGTGAAAGGATTTTCAATAGGTTAATTGTGGCAGTCATATCGGATGTCTGTTGAGCACAAGTTTCATTTAAAACCAACTAATTCTGATGTAGCAATAACAAGATTTTCAGCATGGCCACTATGGTAGTCCAACTGGCATCATTTTCATTAAGAACCAACCTGACACAATAACAAGTCTTCTGGTGAAAACTGATATGACTTACAATTCTGGTGGAGCAGTGACCAAATTGTCAAGATGGACACCAAGGTTGGCATACTTTGTGGTGAGATTGGCACTATTCTCATTCAGGACAAGAAGTTATCATCATACATGCCAACCCCTGACGAGAAAAAAGTGTAATCCAAGTGGTCAAAAAGAGGAATCCAAGCAGAAAAAGAGTAATCCACATATAACATACTACAAATACAATTAACAATGATTTATTTGCTTTTCTCGTCTTTTATCATTCATTAATGGTTCAAGTGTTCATATGTAGCACTTTTAGCTTTAGAAAGCAACAGATTGTCATGTTGCATTTCAAAACATTTTGTACCAGCTGAGGCCATGAATGTTTTGCATACCAGTAGAGCACTCAGTATTGGGTTACTTAGCCTGGACCTGAATTCAGTTTTATTTTTGTTAACAACACTGAACAATCTCTCACAGTCAGCATTAGAATGGTAAGGAACCAATATTCCTTTCATAACCTGACAAAGAAGAGGAAATTTATTTCTTCCAGTGATATAGTCTTTTAGCTGGGAAATAAGGTGCCATTGCACATCAACTCTATCTGCATTAAGTATATTGTCAGGTAGAATCCTAACTTGATACTTCAGGAATTCTTCTTCCAGAAGATCCAAGTTAGACAAGGGTGGCAATAGAAAGGGATATCTCTTGACAAAGAATCTAACACTTTTGAAGCTTTTTGACTGTCTCTCATTTACATAAGCAACTGAAGCATTTAAAAGCAGTTCATCTCCATATGGGAATTTATGGAGCATGTAATCACAGGCTGTAGCATAATAATCTCTAACATTATCATAGAACATCTTCACAGGAAGAGTAGAATTGTGTTCTATGAATTCTCTTGCTTCTGCACCAATAGCTAGATCTTCATTATCTTTCTGGTTTGCATGGTCATGAAAGTCAATATCAGTTAAAAGTTTGGCTGATGCGATGATTTCTGGCTTAATAAACCTTATTAGCAAATCTGACAACTGGTTTGATAGAATCTTGTGCATAATATGAATGCATGGTTCTTCTTTCTGCAAGACAACATTTGCTTCATCAAACAATGGAATGGCACTCTTCATAAACAAGCAGTACAGTTTTGTAACTGGATCATTAAGCTTTTTGTAAACCATCTCACATTTAGAGTCTTCAAAGCAGTGAACAGATTCTTTTTCTTTCTGTGCCATCTTAGTATCCACTTTGCTAGTTTTGCCCTTGGAAGTATGAGAAGATCCAGTATGCTTTTTAACAGATTTATACTCTGAAGAACCTGATCCAGATGGCTGATGAAATTTTATGTCAAAAGATTTATCTTTCACAGTCATGGTCTGAGCCTGGAGGCCCTCTAGCTGGATAGATAGAGGCCTCTCAAATAAAAATTCCATGGATTTAAATTTCTTTCTTTCTGCTACACCTTTCTCTTTATTGTTAGTATGTCTGTCCATACTTTCATCTCTTGTTCTCTTCTGACTTGCAATAACAGATTCTGCTTTTGTACCACTCTTCTTCACTTTTCCACCACGTTTTCTCTGTGCAGATTCACTTTCAGTTTGAAAGAATGCTTGTAGTGCATCCCAAAGCTCAAGTAAACGGCTAACACATTTGCCAAGGGATAACCATCTTGTACACACATGCTTTAAAACTTTATAGTCTTCAAGATCAAACTGATCTTGTAACAACTTTAGAGCCTGTTTCCTTTTACTACTTTTCTCCAAATAATAGTAGATATCTATTAATAAATGGCCAATATCTACTTCTAATTTATAAGCATCCTTACCAGCAGCAAGGTGCATCAAATGACAGGGGCAACCTGTTATGAACACTGATGGAGACATTTTCAAAATATAGGATGCAACTCCTTTATGAATTCCAGTCATCACTGATGCATTATCAGCTGCAAACCCCATACAGTTCTGCCAACTTATGTCATGTTTCTTCAAAACATTGTCAAGCAAATCAAAAATGTTTTGTCCAGTGGAATCTACTGTTAATTCTGGTAAAGAAAGAAGAACACTCATGACTTTGCCTTTTTCACTGTCAAAGTATCTAACACATACTGGGTACAACTTTTTATCATCATAATCACAACTCCCGTCTGTGGCAATACTAAACGGCCCAATTTTCATTGCTTCTGCAATTTTAAGTTAAGTATCTTCTGCTAGGCACCGAACAATGTGAGATGATTTTGTTCTTGCACAAGCATATTTTCCCGCAATTTTCGAATCAGGAAACATCCGCTTGAACAAGGGACCAACGTGGTCTGCTACCACTAAGGGTAGTCCGTGTTCTATTAAAAACTCGGTAAATAACACCTCAGCATTTATAGTATTCAAGTCTGCACTTGAGCTCTGCTGTAAATAAGAAGTTACCTTAGTATTAGAGTTCGTAAGGCGAGCTAATTCGATGTGTTTCCTTGTTTTCAAGTGTTTTTCCACATCAAATTTACCACCATGACCAATGCCAAAATCGTTTCCGCACAGTGTGCAATGAGCATGATGCTGTCCTAGAATGGAACGCTGTATTATGCCATTCATATATTCATCTTTGAATCTTTGGAGGACTCGTTGTTTTGCTTTTTTCTGATCCATCTCATGATCTGCGAAATTCTTGGGGAAAAAAAATGTGCTCTAACATACACAAAGACTAGAATCCATCTAACATCTGAAGCCATTTAGCGCCAACGATTAGACGTCATGTGATGATGCCCTCGTCATGTTTGGAGGATTGATTACATTTTGCTTTGTTTATTATTGACTTTTTCTAACCCATCTGTGAAATTATTTAAGAGATATTTTTTGTACTCATAAACGCATTGAGAATTTTTCAATACTTTTTAGCGCAAAAAAAACTTTTAGACTGGTTCTGCACTATACAAAATTAGAACAAAGAGTATGTGCATAATGATTTAAACAAAATAGAAACCAGTCTGTTCTCTCCTCACTAAGCCGCTATAAATAGAATATGAGGTCGAAAGTTTGAAAGTATCTTAGTAACATGATAGTTGCTATAAATAGAACATGAATATTAGGAAAGTCCACGGACAAGTATACTCCTATATCGTAGTTATGTAGAAGCGGGGTATTTTTTAATTAAAAATAAAACAGTATGTAAAAAAAAAAGTAAAGCTAATAAAAATGAAAAAAAAAATATTTTTTTTTTGTAAGATGGATATATCGAAAAAGCATAATCTATAAACGTTAACGCGTAATGCGGAATTTAGTGGGAAAAAGCGTAATGATTACGCCAAAAGCGTAATGGTTGGCATGTATGTATCATAAGAAGTCTTCTGCTGAATATTCTCTGTTGATATGACTTTGTTTTAGGAGGAGTAGCAATAACAAGATTTTAAAGTTGGCAGCTATGGTGACTAGACATAATCACTATGGTGACTAGACATAATCACTACCATTTTCAATTAGAATCAACTAGACATTAGAAATTGTCTGGTGAAAAACCAATGTCAATATTACTTTCCATCTAGAGAAGTATTGATAAAAATTTAATAATGTCCAGTGTGACAGCTATATTGGATTTCAAAATGCCTAGTATGGCAGCCATATTGGATTTCAAAATGACCATTGTAACAGCCATATTGGATTTAAAAATGGCCAGTGTGGCAGACATATTGGATTTCGAAATGTCAAGCGTGACAAACATATTGGATTCCCAAATGGCCTGTATGGCAGACATATTGGATTTCGAAATGTCAAGTGTGACAGACATATTGGATTCCAAAATGGCCTGTATGGCAGACATATTGGATTTCGAATTGTCATAATTTTATATAAGATCCACTAGATACCACAAAAAGTCTTTCAGTAAAGAACTTGACTGTGCTGATCCAAGTTTCCATTTCCATTCAGAGGGGTAGCAGTAACATGATTTTCAAGACTGTTGCTGTGCTGGCCAATCTGGATGTCAGAATGGATTCCTTTTTCATTTAGGACCAACCAGGCATCATCATATGTCTTTCAGTGAAAACCACATGCTGTTAAGAGGATATTTAAAGAAAAATAATTATGATGTACATGGATTCCATTTTCCACCAAGATATCCCATAAATACTTACGCTGTGTACTTGGATCCCATTTTCCACCTAGATATCCCACAACTTCACTAGTAGTAAGATGGCAGTGGAAATCCTGCAATTACAGTGAAAACAGTATTGAATAAAATGTATTATATACATCAGGTCAATGTAATGGAAAAACATTCTATAAATTTCAATCCGTGATTTATTGAAAATAACAAGTACATTAAAAGTCTCATGCTTGCTCTCATATTCTGAAATCTATAAGTGCTTTTCTACACGTCTGCATCGGTGGCAAGGCTTACTATGACATCATTTCCAATTCATGTTTTTATCGTAGTCACACTTATTAGTTTCTAGGGACCCCGAGTGGCAGAGTGGTCAAAAGCACTCTCCGTTACGGATCACTGCCATCTCACCTCTGTCTGCGTGAGTTCGAGTCTAAGATTCGGCTAATGTAGTTATGCGAGAAAGCTTGCCAGTAGCTTCTCGTGGGTCAGTGGTTCTTTCCGGGGGTCTTCCCCGGGTTCTTCCTCCACCAATAATACTGTCCGTCATGTATAGCCTATCATGTGCTGAAAAATGGCGTTAAACCCTACAACAACAACATTAATTTCTAATTTTAGAAAGTATTTAAAAATGATGGAAAAGGTATTCCCCAAATTTTTCCGCTGGTAATTAAAACAAAATTGGTATATATGGGAGAAAACCAATAACTGTATTACCAGGATAGCTAAATATAACTGGTTAACTGAATAGAAACTTTCTATATTCTGTATGGGTAGAGCTAATTTGCCCATACTATAGCACTCTGTATGTCATTGGTTTAAGTCAAATTGATAATTCTTATCTGATTTTCACTATAGACATTTCATATATATTTGTTGGAAGGGAACTATTTCCAACTGAAAATCCCTATTAGTTTATCTTGATTATTGTATTACAGGTAATGGTTTACACTTTTTTTCTAAGGATTTACAAAATGCCAATTCTGAACAATGCTTTGAAATACCTGTCTTGTCTCTTTAAAATAGATAAATATAAATGAACATTAAAACTGCAACTAGCTTTTCATTGACCTCATAATAATAATAATAATGTGGACTTTGTATAGTGCCTAATCCTCGTAAAGTTAGCTCTTAATATTCAATAAATTGGAGATTTCAACCAGACATTTTTTAGGGGAACACAGGGTGAGAAAATATATATAGAAGATAAACACTACCAGACTGCAACACTTCATGCCTACTGTAACTTACCATCAGCAGCAAGACATTGGTTGTCACGGAAACTGTAAAGGGTTGTATTTTTGACATATTGCTAAATGTCTCACACTGCACCAATGTGTTGGAGTCCCTGTTGAAGAAATTAACAGAAAATACCAATTCTACTAAATCTCTAATAATCTGCACAAGCGTAAAAACTTTCTACTTTTATAAAAAAAATTAGCAAGGCAACTGAATGACAATGATTCTAAATATTGTTCACTGTCATGGTCATCATACAGAATTATATACTGTGATGCCTACCAATCATCAAGTATTACAATAAAATATTCACCAGTTGTTCAAAGTTCTGAAAAGGAAAAAGTGGGCCCTGATCTCTACAGTGATATAATACTGTTCATGGAATCTTTAATAAATGTACCTTACACCAACCATGAAATACACATGGAATCTTTCATTAATTAATGAAGTTTATACCAACAATTAAATACATATGGAATCTCTAATTAATGACATTTATACCAACAAGAAAATACACAAACATCTTGCACTGTGCCAAGTTCAATATATATTCCCAAGTTTGGGTACTACAAAAAAAAAGAGCTTGGTGTGTGTTATTTGGATTTTTAATTTAGAGTTAACAATTTTATAAGAATATGGGGAAAATATAGTCAATGCTTGTCTGAACAAATATTGTACAAGAGGCCTATGCAGGCCTGATATCACTCACTTGGATATTTGATGTATATCAGCTTATGAATCAATTTCACAAAATGTATTAAAATGTAGAGGTTGAAAAAATATATAAAATAATTTTTTTTTTCTTTCATTCCTTTACTTTAACATGTTAAAAATATATCATCATGCCATGCAATGCTTGATTGTGTGTGCCCATACAAGATGAACCTGTAGAAATAAAAATCAGTACTTTGTGAGCCAGAATAATTAAAAAGAAACTGCCTCATATTACTGACATGGAAATCATTTTAAAAAATGAAATTTGACCAGATGCCAGTCACATCTCTTAGGATTGCATTAACCATATTTCCATGACATCAACAAACTCGCTGTGATGCAATGCTGAATTGGACTTGCATTGTTTTCAGAAAGGGACAAACAGTTAACAAAATAAAAAGCATTTCAGTTTACTGTGACAGTATTTTTCCATACTGCATGGCTTCAAATTATATGACTCATATCTAAAATTAGTATCGAGTAATTAAGAAATGCTTTGATTATAAACAAATGTGTGTCCAGGTAGAAGAGGCTTTATATTTTGATTTGTTTGTGAATCTGAAAGTAGAAATGATAAAATTAAAGATGTGGATGAGTTCACTGGGTAACATACTGAAACATTCAAACAAGCAAACAAATAAAGATGATATCTTCAATGTCAACAACAATGGCACAGTTTTGCTCAGAAAATCTAATTTACAGTAGCCTATAAATACATAGTGTATTTTGGATAAATTCGTCTTGTAGCACTAGTTCATTTGTGTTGTTCAATTAATTACCGGTATGAATGTGAGAAAACAACATTTATGGTTTGGTTTGGCTTAGCCCACTTTCAGGTGTTTGGTCAAGTAGCTATGGTTACCTTTGCTGGACAAAGTGTCTTGACTTAAGACTTTGCCCTGGTCTAGGAATCAAACCAGATCTTAACTGTTTAGCAGTCCAGCACACAAACCACCAAGCAACTGTGCCTCTGATGGGCAATGAGGTTATTGGTGTGTATCATAAACACAAATAATACCTAGTTTGGTATTGCTGATCATGCTTTTATTATTTGTCCAAAAGGTGGAGCTTGCTTGAGGACATATGATTGCTATAATTGGAATTTTACAAGCCAGTCTTATTTATATATCAAATTATTCTTACATAAAAATGGGTCTGCAGTATTGTTGGATGAGGTGTGTCAATGTGGCTACATCCATGTACCAATATCGGATTTTATGCTCCATTTATGTGATGGTGTGTTATTACGTTATCCTAATATGACATATTATATCAAACAAACCAAGAAAATGGTTATTTCTCAAATGTGTTTAGAACATGGCTCTGTTTCAAGAAACTCAGCTGTTTTACATAAGCTGTTTGAGAGCACATGTCCAGAAAAGGATTACCGGTAAATAAAACCAATGTTGATACCAAATAGAGGCCAAGTAGTTTTAGGCACTCACATTTACTGACCATTGAAAGCTCACCTCAGTCCACATGGGTTTGAGTCTTGGACTTGGCTAATATGGAATGTAAGAAAGTTTCCCAATTTTCTCCTTAATCAGTCATACTGGCCAACCATGTACAAGTCTATCATGTGCTGAAAAATGACATTAGAATGAAACAACAACAACAGGAATACTAGACAAATTTGTATGATCCATTTATATAATCAATTTGAATGTTACTTTATATCTTGATATTCTGCAATTTTCTTCCATATCAAAATTAAAATCATTTATCATAATCTCTAACATGTATTTTTTTATATTATATAACTTGTTCTATTGATCTTGCTTGCAAATTTATATTTTAAGCTAAATTTTGTATGCAATGGGAAGAACCCTTCACATATCAAAACCAATGGTTTCTAAAAAGTCCTAATCATAGGTTGCTTCCCTTACTGACTGATACAAAACTGGCAAGAAAATGGATGTGCTGTATTATGCGCTAGAACTGAATCGTTTGACATTCAACACGTGCCATAATTAATAATCTACCATACCAGATCTGTTAATGAACAGCACAGCACTAGATCCAGTGATGTATACCACTAAGTTACATGTGACTTACAGGTTAATAACCATTGGTCAAATTTACTGTCCAGCAGTCAAAAGTGACACAATTTAGAGGTTACAATCCATCAGTAAAAAATTATACAAGTTAGAGGTTACTGTCCATCTCTCACATGTGATACAACTGAAAGGTTTCAGTCCATCAGTCAAAAGTGATACAATTTAGAGGTACTGTCCATCAGTCAAAAGTGATACAATTTAGAGGTACTGTCCATCAGTCAAAACTGATACAATTTAGAGGTACTGTCCAATCAGTCAAAAGTGATACAATTTAGATGTTACTGTTCATCAGTCAAAAGTGAAACAAATTTTACTGTTTCATTTGGATGTAATATAGATAATTTTGTCTCTGTCAAATGCTAAAACTGAAAATTGACATTTACCCTAAGAGATTTCAATTTAGACATGAAATGAGTCTTACATATTGGTATTTACCCACCGAGATTTCAATTTAGACATGAAATGAGACTTGCATATTGGTATTTACCCTATGAGATTTCAAGTTAAACATGAAATGATACTTATATGATGGTATTTACCCTATGAAATATCAATTTAGACATGAAATGAGACTTACATGATGGCATTTACCTTATGAGATTTTAAGCTAAACATGAAATGAGACTACATATTGGTATTTACCCAATGAGATTTCAAGTTAAACATGAAATGAGACTTACATGATGGCATTTACCCTATGAGATTTCAATTTAGACATGAAATGAGACTTACATATTGGTATTTACCCTATGAGAGTTCAAGTTAAACATGAAACGAGACTTACATATTTGTTTCCCTTTTAGGAAGTAAAGCATGTTTTATTGGTGTACGATCTCTTGAGTTATTATTCAGCTCAGGGTTTGGATCTGTCTTTTTTATTTTGGATGTGTCCTTGAGTGAAAGATTGAGTGCTGAAATAAATAGAGTATCATTATTTCTTAGATCGACAACTAAAGAAAAAAAGTGTTCTGGTCTTAAAAAAATAAACTTCATTTCTTACAATTTAAAATTCAATTTTCATTACAGAAAGCTATAATTTACTGAGACTATTTGTATTAGCATGTCTTTAATTCCATCAAGAATTATCTGATACAAGCTCTAGTTGGCAAACATTAAGTAAAAGCAAAAACAAGAGTCCCAAACTGAGACTGATGCTCTTCCAGCCAATAAGAATTTGTTGAAATCAAGGTAAGACCATTTATTATTTTTACAATTGAGTGTACAAATGGCATTATTTTAATTCTGAACCAACTAGACATCATAATGCATCTTGTTTGATATAAACATCCATTCTGAACTTGTTTGATATGAACATCTATTCTGATCCAACTAGACATAGTAATACATCTTGTTTGATATGAACATCCATACTGAACCAACTAGACATTACATCTTGTTTGATATGAAAATCCATTCTGAACTTGTTTGATACGAATATCTATTCTGAACCAACTAGACATTGTAATACATCTTGTTTGATATGAACATCCATTCTGAACTTGATTGATATGAATATCTATTCTGAACAACTAGACATCATAATACATCTTGCTTGATATGAACATCCATTCTGAACTTGATTGATATGAACATCTATTCTGAACCAACTAAACATCATAATACATCTTGTTTGATATGAACATCTATTCTGAACCAACTAGACATTGTAATACATTTTGTTTGATATGAACATCTATTCTGAACCAACTAGACATCATAATACATCTTGATATAAACATCCATTCTGAAGATTACAATAACAAGAATGGCCAGTATGGTGAATAAAAGATCAGCAACATTTCCATTTTAAACAAACAAGATATCAAAAAGAGTCATTACGTGGAATACCCATGTCAGTATGAGCATCAATTCTGAAAGGTTAGTGATAACAAGATATCATAAAGTCATTACGTGGAAAAAATACCCATGTCAGTATGAGCATCAATTCTGAAAGGTTAGTGATAACAAGATATCATAAAGAGTCATTACGTGGAAAAAATACCCATGTCAGTATGAGCATCAATTCTGAAAGGTTAGTGATAACAAGATATCATAAAGAGTCATTACGTGGAATACCCATGTCAGTATGAGCATTAATCCAGGCTAGTGATAACAAGATATCATAAGAGTCATTACGTGGAATACCCATGTCAGTATGAGCATTAATCCAGGCTAGTGATAACAAGATATCATAAAGAGTCATTACGTGGAATACCCATGTCAGTATGAGCATTAATCCAGGCTAGTGATAACAAGATATCATAAAGAGTCATTACGTGGAATACCCATGTCAGTATGAGCATTAATCCAGGCTAGTGATAACAAGATATCATAAGAGTCATTACGTGGAATACCCATGCCGGTATGAGTGAGCATTAATCCAGGCTAGTGATAACAAGATATCATAAAGAGTCATTACGTGGAATACCCATGTCAGTATGAGTGAGCATCAATCCAGGCTAGTGATAACAAGATATCATAAGAGTCATTACGTGGAATACCCATGTCAGTATGAGCATTAATTCAGGCTAGTGATAACAAGATATCATAAAGAGTCATTACGTGGAATACCCATGTCAGTACGAGTGAGCATTAATCCAGGCTAGTGATAACAAGATATCATAAAGAGTCATTACGTGGAATACCCATGTCAGTATGAGTGAGCATTAATCCAGGCTAGTGATAACAAGATATCATAAGAGTCATTACGTGGAATACCCATGCCGGTATGAGTGAGCATTAATCCAGGCTAGTGATAACAAGATATCATAAAGAGTCATTACGTGGAATACCCATGTCAGTATGAGTGAGCATTAATCCAGGCTAGTGATAACAAGATATCATAAGAGTCATTACGTGGAATACCCATGCCGGTATGAGTGAGCATTAATTCAGGCTAGTGATAACTAGATATCATAAGAGTCATTACGTGGAATACCCATGTCAGTATGAGTGAGCATTAATCCAGGCTAGTGATAACAAGATATCATAAGAGTCATTACGTGGAATACCCATGTCAGTATGAGTGAGCATTAATCCAGGCTAGTGATAACAAGATATCATAAGAGTCATTACGTGGAATACCCATGTCAGTATGAGTGAGCATTAATCCAGGCTAGTGATAACAAGATATCATAAAGAGTCATTACGTGGAATACCCATGTCAGTATGAGTGAGCATTAATCCAGGCTAGTGATAACATAATTTTCAAAATGCCACCATGATTGCCATACTGTATGTCCAACTGGATTCAATGTCATTCAAGAAACAAATAGACCTTTTTTTGATTACCACAATGTATGGCAAAAAGTATCAATTTCATTCGGGACCAAGTAGACATTATGAGATGTTTTCTGGTGAAAGCCCAATATCAATATGACTTGGTATTTATGTAGATTAATGACAATATTTCCAAGATGGCTATCATGGTGTCCATTTTGGATGTAAGACTAACAACTTTTCTACTTAAGATGTAAGACTAGCAACTTTTCCACTTTAGATGTAAGACTAGCAATTTTTCCATTTTGGATGTAAAACTAGCAACTTTTCCACTTAAGATGTAAGACTAGCATTTTTCCATTTTGGATCTAAGATTAGCAATTTTTCCATTTTGGATGTAAGATTAACAACATTTCCATTTTGGATGTGAGACTAGCAACTTTTCCATTCTGGATGTAAGATGAGCAACATTTCTATTTTGGGTGTAAGATTAGCATCTTTTCCATTTTGGATGTAAGATTAGCCACTTTTCCATTTTGGATCATCTAGACCTTGTTAGTCTTTCGGTAAAAACTCCATGTTGATACAAACATCCATTAACGAGGAGTTGCAATAAAATGATTTTAAAGATGTTTAATTGCTGTGCAAGAGGCACCATTTTCATTTAGAACCAAATAGACTTTATGATGGATATGTCTGTGAAGTTTGATGGCAATCTGTCCAGTGTTTTGAAGGGGAAGTAACTTTGTTCTAATGAATGCTGGATACTGGACAAAAGGTTACCACATAACCATTTCTGCAATGAAATTAAAAGGCCTCTTCTAATGGTAAATAATCAGCCAAGCTATCTACCTTGATGTGTTTTGAAATATCACCAAGCTGCTCTTTTATCTGCATGATGCAGCCAATATTATGTTCAAAATCATTAAACCAACAAATTCCAACAAGAAAAACCTTACTTTTCTCTCCCTGTGATGCTCACAATAAACACAAAACATACTGTTAAAAAGTCCAACGTCACAATGCATTAATGATCAAAATGGAGTCTCATTTGCATCATGTACACTACCACTCTTGGACTCCATGCCTACTGAGACTCACACAAATAATTAGAATCTGCGAGACTCAATTTCTGTGCCAGAGACCATGGAAATGTTTATATATATCTCAATCAGTCTGCACAAGTATATATTAAACACAAATAAATAATACACTGTTCACAATGTATTCAAATAAATAGTACACTTTTCACATTATACACAAAAAAATAGTACACTTTTCACATTACACAAATAAATTGTACACTTTTCACATTACACACAAAGAAATAGTACACTTTTCACATTACACACAAATAAATTGTACACTTTTCACATTACACACAAATAAACAGTATACTTTTCACATTACACACAAATAAATTGTACACTTTTCACATTACACACAAATAGATTGTACACTTTTCACATTACACACAAAAAAAATTTACACTTTTCACATTACACACAAAAAAATTGTACACTTTTCACATTACACACAAATAAATAGTACACTTTTCACATTACACACAAATAAATACTACATTGCTCACATTATGCACAAATATACAGTAAACAGTTCACATAAATTTAATACAAATAAATATACAGTACACTGTTAACATGAATACAAATATACAGTACACTGTTCACCTTACAGACAAATATACACTGCACTGTTCACCTTACAGACAAATATGTAGTAAACTGTTGACATTAAATAAAAAATACAGTACAATGTTCACATCAAATCAAATATACAGTAACACTGTTCACATTATATACAAATATACAATACACTGTTCACATTAATAAAGATATTCAATACTGTTCACATTATATACAAATATACAATACACTGTACACATTATATACAAATATACAATACTGTTCACATTATATACAAATATACAATACTGTTCACATTATATACAAATATGTAGTACAATGTTCACATTATACATAAATATACAGTACACTATTTACATTAATACAAAATATACAATACACTGTTCACAATACATACAAATATACAGTACACTATTCACATTATATACAAATATACAATACACTGTACACATTAATACAAATATACAATACACTGTTCACATTATACATAAATATACAATACACTGTTCACATTATATACAAATATGTACACTGTTCACATTATATCCAAATATACAATACACTGTACACATTAATACAAATATACAATACACTGTTCACATTATATACAAATATACAATACACTGTACACATTAATACAAATATACAATACACTGTTCACATTATATACAAATATATAGTACACTGTTCACATTACATACAAATATACAATACACTCTTCACATATACACTGATAAACAGCACACTGATAGTCTTTTTTTTTAGTGGAAAGGTAATCTGAGTAAGGACTTGTATGGTAAACCCATCTATTATTTGCTAAACACTTGTTATTGCCATACATGTATTTATAAGTACTTTTGACAATGGGGTAAGCATAAGGTCATTTCCCAAGTATGGCTACAATGAAATGAATTCATCCATACTTTGGCAAATGATACAAACGAAAGCTAAATGTGTATTAAAACCAATCAATTTCCAACAAGATGAATAATATGTTTAAAAGACAAGTTAAATCAAAATGTGCACGTCCAATGGAAAAATGAACAAATTCCAGACTCAACTCAATGGACATACCTTCTTCTTGAACCTCTTCATAACAAACGTCTGTTTTACTGGCACTGAAAGAGTAATGAAAAATATGGACTTTATTTCAAGGAGAAAAAAAATGCACAATGCAATTGGAAAATTCAATACTATATTTAGATAGAAAATTTAATACTATATTTAGATAGAAAATTTAATACTATATTTAGATAGAAAATTCAATACTATATTTAGATAGAAAATTTAATACTATATTTAGATAGAAAATTCAATACTATATTTAGATAGAAAATTCAATACTATATTTAGATAGAAAATTCAATACTATATTTAGATAGAAAATTCAATACTATATTTAGATAGATAATTCAATACTATATTTAGATAGATAATTCAATACTATATTTAGATAGAAAATTCAATACTATATTTAGATAGAAAATTCAATACTATATTTAGATAGAAAATTCAATACTATATTTAGATAGAAAATTCAATACTATATTTAGATAGAAAATTCAATACTATATTTAGATAGAAAATTCAATACTATATTTAGATAGAAAATTCAATACTATATTTAGATAGAAAATTTAATACTATATTTAGATAGAAAATTTAATACTATAATTAGATAGAAAATTCAATACTATAATTAGATAGAAAATTCAATACTATATTTAGATAGAAAATTCAATACTATATTTAGATAGAAAATTCAATACTATATTTAGATAGAAAATTCAATACTATATTTAGATAGAAAATTCAATACTATATTTAGATAGAAAATTCAATACTATATTTAGATAGAAAATTCAATACTATATTTAGATAGAAAATTTAATACTATAATTAGAAAATTCAATACTATATTTAGATAGAAAATTCAATACTATATTTAGATAGAAAATTCAATACTATATTTAGATAGAAAATTCAATACTATATTTAGATAGAAAATTCAATACTATATTTAGATAGAAAATTCAATACTATATTTAGATAGAAAATTCAATACTATATTTAGATAGAAAATTTAATACTATAATTAGATAGAAAATTCAATACTATATTTAGATAGAAAATTCAATACTATATTTAGATAGAAAATTCAATACTATATTTAGATAGAAAATTCAATACTATATTTAGATAGAAAATTCAATACTATATTTAGATAGAAAATTCAATACTATATTTAGATAGAAAATTCAATACTATATTTAGATAGAAAATTTAATACTATAATTAGATAGAAAATTCAATACTATATTTAGATAGAAAATTCAATACTATATTTAGATAGAAAATTCAATACTATATTTAGATAGAAAATTCAATACTATATTTAGATAGAAAATTCAATACTATATTTAGATAGAAAATTCAATACTATATTTAGATAGAAAATTCAATACTATATTTAGATAGAAAATTTAATACTATAATTAGATAGAAAATTCAATACTATATTTAGATAGAAAATTCAATACTATATTTAGATAGAAAATTCAATACTATATTTAGATAGAAAATTCAATACTATATTTAGATAGAAAATTCAATACTATATTTAGATAGAAAATTCAATACTATATTTAGATAGAAAATTCAATACTATATTTAGATAGAAAATTTAATACTATAATTAGATAGAAAATTCAATACTATATTTAGATAGAAAATTCAATACTATATTTAGATAGAAAATTCAATACTATATTTAGATAGAAAATTCAATACTATATTTAGATAGAAAATTCAATACTATATTTAGATAGAAAATTCAATACTATATTTAGATAGAAAATTCAATACTATATTTAGATAGAAAATTCAATACTATATTTAGATAGAAAATTTAATACTATAATTAGATAGAAAATTCAATACTATAATTAGATAGAAAATTCAATACTATATTTAGATAGAAAATTCAATACTATATTTAGATAGAAAATTCAATACTATATTTAGATAGAAAATTCAATACTATATTTAGATAGAAAATTCAATACTATATTTAGATAGAAAATTTAATACTATAATTAGAAAATTCAATACTATATTTAGATAGAAAATTCAATACTATATTTAGATAGAAAATTCAATACTATATTTAGATAGAAAATTCAATACTATATTTAGATAGAAAATTCAATACTATATTTAGATAGAAAATTCAATACTATATTTAGATAGAAAATTCAATACTATATTTAGATAGAAAATTTAATACTATAATTAGATAGAAAATTCAATACTATATTTAGATAGAAAATTCAATACTATATTTAGATAGAAAATTCAATACTATATTTAGATAGAAAATTTAATTAGCCTCATCTTGCAAGTAAACACTTTTTCTTGCTGTTGTTCTTGTTCTCATTGTTTTGGGGTTAAACACCATTTCTCAGCACACTATAGGCTACACATGATAATACCAATTATTAGGTGTTTCATAATCCTGTATAAAATTTATGTTACCGCTTATATAATAAATATGTGTCAATGAAACAAAAGATATTAATATTTCATACAACTTTCACCAAATTTACCCCAAAGGCTAAGAAAAATCCACATTTGACCTTGACCTTTGATCTGTCATGCCAAAGAATTTACATACATAAGATGAATTTGGTTCATTTCCTGATGCCTATACATAGACACATGATAAGAAAAATCCACATTTGACCTTGACCTTTGATCTGCTTGTCAGCATTGGTCTTGACTTTCAATTCTTTGACTTGCAACTCCCTAAAACCATTCCATATCACTAAGTAACATTTCTGTAATGTCTGGATTCAGTTTAACTGAGACTGGCATTTCCAAAATCTTTACACATTAACCATAATTCTAGTAATGAAACAAATGTTCTCTCTTACCTTGACCTTCAATGTCCTTCAATCTCTAGCATTTCCTTTTATATTGGTTTCAGTTGTAGACAAAGTTTCATGATAAAAAGACAATTATCTTTTAAATGACTGTAACTAAATGCTAATGCCAGATATACTGATATTTTGAAGACTATTAGCTTTTACAGCCTAACATGGCAAGGGAATTGTCTTAATTTACTGTATTTTCCCGCATATATCCCACAGACACAGATAATCCGCACCCTCATATAGCCCGCGGGTTTTGGGGTTTTGTGTAAAAAATCATTGGCACAACCCGCACCTTTGTATAACCCGCAACCATAGATTGATGAACTTTTATGTGTATGTTCACATTGTCTACCATTACTGTTTTTTGAAGGACCGAATTTGTTAATGCTCACATGTGGATGACGAACGATACTACAACTACTACATTTTCACTCACCCGCCCAACATGCAAATTTGTATTTACACTATCAAGTCAGTCGGCCCCAGTCCATATTCATCCCTCTGCATCAGTTCAAGTTAGTCACCCTGCCTCCACTATATTTCGGCTGGCAGCCGGCAGATTTTAATTTTGAATGACTGTAACTAAATGCTACAGCCTAACATGGCAAGGGAATTGTCTTCATTTAATGTATTTAACATAGGGTGGAATGTGAGTAATTTATGCAGCAAATGTTCGGTTCTTAGATTTTGTAAGTTTTCAGTTTCTAGGCACTTTTCAAACTCTGAAATGAATACTACCCCAGAGTTTAGAGAACTAAGATGGCTAAATCATCTCACCTTTTAGTCCCATTTATGACAGGAGTGCTCGTCTCTGATGGTTTTGTTGACAAATCTAAAACTCCATCAGTGACACCATCACTTTCCTCCATTTTGGATGCATCCATTGCTTGTGATGTTGTTGAATGTATCTCAGAATGGCTGTCTATATTTTCGTCTTCATTTGTCAAACTAGCAGCACTTGCTGGAGACTGAGAAAAACAAAGAAAGTGAAGATAACATTTACTATTCTTTTTTTATTCTAAACAAGTGGTAAAAACTCCTAAACAATGTATGTATCTTTGATTTAAAATGGTAAGTCTCTAAATTACATAAAAGTCTGATTTGGCCTGTGAACATTAAGGTAAGTGTTTTGGGATTGTAAATAAGACTCACATAACTAAAGTCATAAGAAATACACCAATTATTTATTTTCCAAAGAAATCTGTGTATACAGAGATTATAGTCTAATTAAGACAAATTTAATAAACTAACAACTTGGTCACTGTCAGAATCTGTGGCAATAAATTCACTGAGAAATTGTCAGAAAATCTGTCATAATTATGCAACAATGTTTTCTTAAAAAAAAAAAAAAATTAAAAATGTTTGCTGAAGATTTGTATGTGATGAAGAAAAGATAATTATAATGTTTAAGGATTTTAGAATTTTCACTGATGTTTCAACAGCAATATAAATATTTTACGGTACTGTAAAATTAAACTTCCAATAAAAATTATTGTTAAATACAAGTCCGGTCATGCAGTCTCACAGAATCGGAATTACATAACATGCCAGAAAAAGAAGGGAAAAAAACCCATGGATTCTTTACTCTCTAAGATGAAATTCATAGCCACTACAACACAGCATGTGACCAGACATCATAATATACTAATAATGTGACACAATCCATTCTGAGCCCCAGCATTTAATCTGCTTTCTTTACCTCCATTCTGATTGACTACATTTATTTGGGTTCCTTTACCTCAATTCAGACTGACTACATTTAGACCAGTTCCTTTACCCCCATCCTAAGCCATTTAGACTGGTTCCTTAACCCTTGTTCTGAGCCATTAATTTTGTCTGGTTTCTTTACCTTCATTCTGTACCACTACATTTAGTCTATTATATGGTAACACAGGTTCTTTATATAGAAATATTCAGTTTCTGTCTCTAACAGTTTCTTAGTCAAAACAGATATACATTTCCTTAATACACTGCTCTCTCTCTCTCTCTCTTTCTCTTTCTCTCTCTCTCTCTCTCTCTCTCTCTCTCTCTCTCTCTCTCTCTCTCTCACATGCTAATGAAGTGCACCAAAAAGTGACCCACATTTTATATCTGCAGGAGTTTTAACCATAGGTACTTCATCAACCCGTACAAGTGAGTGTGAAGTCACATGGTTAATCATTAGTTTTCATGAGACAAAAAAAAAATGAAATAATCTAGTTAGCATTCATGAAGTAAACTCCATCCAATTCAAAAGATCCATTATGTTAATAAGAATAGAGGACATATAAAAAGAAACTTATCATGATGCATGTTATAAAGGGAATTAATATACTGTGGGGATTTATAGAGAGGGACAAAATTAATGAGGTTTATGATGATATCTGTTATAAAGGGAATTAATATACTGTGGGGATTTATAGAGAGGGACAAAATTAATGAGGTTCGTGATGATACCTGTTAAAAAGGGAAGTTATTAACAACATTCTTATTCTTTTTTACTTTCCCAATGGATTTCTTAGAGGATGTCATATAAATATTTTATTTCTAGCAAATATGTGGGAAGCTGCATATGAAGTTCACAGAATAAGTATGATAATATCAAATATGATGTCTAGATTTATATTTATGACTCAGTATTCTAACGATACAACAAAATGAAAATCTCCCTGAATTATGACCTTTACAGCAACATATTTATTATGACAGCAAAATGACAGGATGACACTTTAGTTATTGTACCAAGATTGAACGTTAAAATCTTTGATAACAATCTTTCATGCTGTACATTCACCACCACTACTGCATTTTCACCACCAACAGTGTACCGTTACAACACTACAAACCTTCATTGCAACTGCTGTGCCTTTACCACCACTACTGCACCGTTACCACCACCACCACCACTCTACCTTTACCCACACAATGTCATAACTCTAATACATATGACAGAGTACCATTGTCATAACTCTAATACATATGACAGAGTACCATTGTCATAACTAATACATATGACAGAATGCCATTGTCATAACTCTAATACATATGACAGAGTACCATTGTCATAACTCTAATACATAAGACAGAATGCCATTGTCATAACTCTAATACATATGACAGTGACATAGTCATAATTCTAATACATGTGGCATTCTCACAAAAAAGCATGCTCCGCTTAAAATTTGAAATCCCACCTTACAAACATGAAAAGGGGAAGTTACCACTCTGTGCAAAAGTCCTAGAGAAATCTACTTTCATATTATATTGGTATATACAGCAGTTCTATAAATAAATATAAATATCAATAAGTTACACACGATGGATTGTGTTACATAAGGACTGTGTGGTCTTTTTTGTCTTTGCCATACTGTCTTCCAGGCATCTAGTTTCTTGCCCTTGTACTTCACCTAAGAAAAATAGATTATTAAAATTAATATCTAATTAGATAATGTTAAGCTTTCATACACATGTACATTCTGATTAAAAATTACAGTCAAACCCCGTCCTAAGCCAACACTTACATGAAGTGAGAAAACAATGTCCCTAAATACAGGTGGCTGCTTATGAAGGCCAACTCCAACAGTAATGTGGCTTATTGAACTAGAAAAGATGGCTGTTTAAGGTAGATGACTGCTTAATATAGGTGACCCTTAAGATATATTTTAATGAAGCGAATATGTTTCTTTTAGATTTTATTATGTACAGAGCACCTTGTCCATTTTCTGCAGTACTATAAAAGCCAACCACAGCATCAAGGTCTTTTGGATAAAAGATTTAAACATAAATTAATTATTATAAAAAGGGAGCCAAAAGTGCATTTTTTTTTTAACTTTCAAGATATTTTTCCAAAGATGTTTTGAAAAAGCTGTTTTTAGAAATTCTTCAAGAGTACTTTATTTACCTGCTATTCACCAACATCAGAAGCAAATATTTCAAAAACAAAGCATTACAAAATAATTCTACAGCAATGTAATCTTTAATTTCAGAACACAAGTAGATCATTCTGTTGTTGATCATGTATTTTAATAAAAATGTTATTTCTTTCTGGCGACCATGGTGAAAATTATATTTTGAATCAATAAATACTTCTTTGCAAATTAAAACTATACATGTACTTTACATCTTACTCAGTACTGCCATTTTTGGTTACATCTTTACACTGTTTGAGCCCTGAAGATTTTTCGTAACAATGACAGATGTATTTGATGGCATATTGGAATCATTTGTACAAATTTCAATCCAGTATGCTTTCTGTCAATTGTGATCAAATTCTGTTCAGGTTTTCTCTTTTCAGTAGCTGTGGGCATTTTACATGATGATCAGTACTGGTTAAATAACATTATGTTATGCCATGGATGCAATTAAAATTTGATGGAATAAATCAATAGAAATTTGTTCCACTGAATACTTGTAAAGTAAGTAAGTTCTTGTATAAATTATTAATCTACTTCTCATTTGAGTGATAGGTTGCATGTGCATGAACATACATGAAAATCAAATTTGCATATAGTGAGCCACACCATATTTTTAACATTGACAGGGTTCTCTGTAAAATTAGGTTGCCAAAAACTGATAGTGAAATCTTACGGTGAAATGGTAAGTCATAAGAGTGAGGAAAATACTGTAATCATGACAATATTCCACAATTAGAGAAGAACAAGAATTAATATCTTACACAATTTCATATGTACAGTCCTACCCGTTTACATCGACATCGCTTATCTCGACAAGCCGCCTATGTCGACAAAAAAGCAAAGTCCCGGTCCCATGGTCTACTATTACTATCAAATTGTCATGCCTATGTCGACGTCGAGATAAAAGAAAAACGTATATGTCGACAGAAGCCCTTGGTCCCAGCTTGAACAAATCCTTTGTTTTCAAAACGTTTATGTCGGCAAGCTGCCAATTAAGACCAATACTTTGTTCAACAATTAGTTGATCTTGCCGCCAGGCTTTAATGTCGCGGTCGGATAAAAAAACAAACAAACCCATAGCAGCACATTTTCTCACCACTCTGCAGCTAGTTAAGTCTTTGATCTTGCCGCCTAGCTTGTGGGTCATGTTCTTCAAATGTACTCTTACAATGACATCATGTACATCTGTGGGTCTTTCAGCCACTGAATTTTCTGATTGTAAATATATCAGCACAGCGAAAAGTATCAATTGATGAACACAATTTCCCAATGAACAGGTGGTCGAAGCAGGACTAGCAAGCCCTTAAATTTGCCGTCCAGGAAATTGATGCGTACAGAGGACTCCTGTATACATGATTTTCTGAATCCCATATATAAAGATTGCGTGAAAATACAGATTACGCGTTTCCGAGACCTTTGAAAGTGATCGGAGATTTTCGCTGCGAAAGTTTCGTTTTACAGTCTATGGAAACTAAATATCTGGCTGTCAATGAAGTTAAGGGATGAACATCTCACAAAAAGGTCTGTGAAATTTTTTCATTTAGAAATAACACGTCCAGGAAGGATGAAAGCTGCAGAGTCTATAAAGAAAGACTAAGTTGAATGTAACTGTGCTCCCCAAAGGAAGAAGCAAGACTGCTACATTTGAAGACGTGGAGGAAGCATCTAAACGGTTCAATGAAGCATTATCGAAAAAGCGGAGAACTTTGCTGCAACAAGTGACTGGTGCAGTCGCTTTAATGTTCGTCATAACATCGGATACAAAAGTATTTGTGGAGAATACACGTATTGTTGACAGTTTTTCATTTCCCTGTGAATAGCCCTATCCCCTTGGTAGCCTCAATAAGATGGGAACAGACTGACCAAAATCGAGGCCAATTTAAGTACATGAAGCATGTAACTGACAATTTTTCTCAACCATATACAATATGTCAATATACAAGTGTATTTCACACTGATTCTGTCTTCATGTACTCAAAATTTCCAATTTTTTTTCTCAAAGTGTAAATGCTATTCACTGAGGACGGGTCACCCTTTGCTGACGAATTTTAAATTTTATCTTTTTTCAGCCCCCCCCCCCCCTCAACACTTATCTCGACATCCGCCTATGTCGACAATATTTCCTCGGGCCCGAGGATGTCGAGATAAACGGGTAGGACTGTATTACCAAAATTTCCCTTCAGTGTTTAAGTAACCAGGAACTTGCCTCAACTTGTCTCCATTAATTATTAGAACAGGTATGTGTGGTGCCATAGTATATGTAATAAGAACAGAAAACTAAATAAAAAGTGTATGAACTGACAGTTTTCCTTGGCTAAGTAAAAGAATTTCAAGCCAACTAGTTTTCATCATTGTTACTTTCCATTTTCTCAAACATTCTAGCTCGAGTTTGAAATATATGCATTTATATTCATTCTGAGCAATTCCCTACAAACTGTTTGTTTGATTTCTTTAGCGATTTTGTTTTGTCTGGGTACATTAGGATCTGAACCGTTAATGATATCTGAGATGAAGCGCTATAAGCCGACATCCGATCTGTAACACTATAAGCCGACATCCAATATGTAGCGCTATAAGCCGACATCCAATATGTAACACTATAAGCCGACATCCAATATGTAGCGCTATAAGCCGACATCCAATATGTAGCACTATAAGCCGACATCCAATATGTAGCGCTATAAGCCGACATCCGATCTGTAACACTATAAGCCGACATCCAATATGTAGCGCTATAAGCCGACATCCGATATGTAACACTATATGCTGACTAGGTAAAAACTCAACAAAAGACCAATGATGACAATCATACTATTGGCCGTACTACTTTTCCACTCTGCAATAAGGTAATGACAATCGTTGTTTAAACAATAAATAATAAACTTTTTCCTGCTGCATGTCTAAAAGGGTTTTAATTGGCTCTACATTGCTCTGGTAAAAAAATGTACTGGCTGTTTGTAATACATGACACTAAAGCAAATTTTTAATTTGTTGGTGGGCACACTACTGGGGAAATAGCAAAATGCATAAAGGGCTCAAATTGGTTGTTGTTGTTTTGGGGTTTTATGCCAATTCTCAGTGAAAGATAGGCTATATATGGCAGGCAATATAACTGATGGAGGAAGAACCCAGAAAAACTATGGTAAAACCGCTGACCTACAAGAAGTTACTGGGTTTTTTCACATAACCACATTACCCAAGCTTGAGACTTGAACCCACACAGACAGAGGTGAGATAGAGTTATCAGTAAAGGTAAGTCAGCTCAGTTGATGAACACACAGCTCACTCAGCTGCCCAGTGGTCATTCAAAGTGGTCAAGTTGATATTAAATTATGACTTTTGGAGTATCTTAGTAGTTCTTTACAATGCTATTGTTTTAAAATTCACCCAGGAGATCATGCAGCCTTCTTTAAATTGTTACTTCTGCTGATGAGGAGACTGCTTGTAGATTTCCCATTGAACTTTGCCGTGTCAGGACATATATGAAAGTTTGAATTTACAACAGGATGCAATTTCTATCAGTGAAATTTGAAATTCATATGTAAAATACATGAGGGCTAAGATTATCTGTAATTTATTTGTAAAATACTTGAGGTTCCTGTTATCTGTGAGTGAAATCTGAAGCTCATTTGTAAAACACCTGTGGGTCGAGGTTATCTGTAAGTGAAATGAGGGCAGAGGTTATTTGTGAGTAAAATTAGAAAACTCATTTGTAAAATACCTGAGGGGTTAGGTTATCTTTCTGTGAAATTAGAAACTCATTTGTAAAACACCTGAGGGGTTAGGTTATCTGTCAGTAAAATTTGAAACTCATTTGTAAAACACCTGAGGGCTAAGGTTATTGACATGAGCATCTTATTTGAGTGTGCCATACAATAAATATCTATCATAAAAGCAAACTATGTGATTCTTACTGATGCCCATCCACATCCGGATTTCTTCGCTGGATTGACAAGCTTCTTGCAGAATATTGCCCAAGAGCTTGGGGAGCTAAACACCTGGTCTGTCTCTATTGACTTTATTTTTCCATTGGGCAACAAGTCAGCTGTAAACTTTTGACCCTAAAAAGTAAAATATGGATTGTCTGAGCTTGAATTTTCTTGTCATGTAAATTAACCAGATTACAAAAGTGCTAATTAAGACTTGAAATGTGTTATCTACATCATTAAGACATACAAATCATCTGGACTACAGAAGCATTAATTAAAACTAGAATTATAAAAGTTTAAATTATAACTCATATGGACTATAGCAGTGTTAATTATGAATTGATGTGAAATAATTAAGACAATGAATCATCCAGATTATAAGTGTTAATTAAGACTTGAAGTGTATTATCTACATCATTATAATATATTAAGATAACATAATTATCTACATCATTATAATTCAGATAACAACTCAGATTAAAATGGTTTTATTTAAGACTCAAAGTGTATTAACTACATCATTATAATACATTAAGACAATGAATCATTCAGATTTTAAGTGTTAAATAAGACTAAAAGTGAATTATCTACATCATTATAATACATTAAGATAATACATTAAGACAATGAATCATCCAAATTAAAACTATGTTAATTAAGACTTGAAGTGTATTATCTTTGTCATTATAATACATTAAGATAACAACTCATCCAGATTAAAAATGTTATTTAAGACTTGATGAGTATTAACTACATCATTATAATACATTAAGACAATGAATCATCCAGATTTTAAGTGTTAATTAAGACTTGCTGTGTATAATCTATATCATTATAATACATTAAGATAATACATTAAGACAATACATTAAGACAATGACTCATCCAGATTAAAAATATGTTAATTAAGACTTGAAGTTTATTATCTACGTAATTATCTACATCATTATAATTCATTAAGACAATGACTCCTCCAGATTAAAACAGTGTTAATTGAGACTTGAAGTGTATTATCTACATAATTATCTACATCATTATAATTCATTAAGACAATGATTCATCCAGATTAAAACAGTGTTAATTGAGACTTGAAGTTTATTATCTACATAATTATCTATATCATTATAATACATTAAGAAAACAACTCATCCAGATTAAAACAGTGTTAATTGAGACTTGAAATTTATTATCTACATAATTATCTACATCATTATAATTCATTAAGACAATGACTCATCCAGATTAAAACAGTGTTAATTAAGACTTGAAGTGTTTTATCTACATCATTATAACACATTGATACAATCAATCATCAGAAATGTATTACAAATCTCATAAATCAGACAAATATGATGCAACCAACCTTACACAAACTTCAACAACAAAAATCAAAACAAATCAGAATCTAGCATGCCTGAAATGTTCAGTGACTTTCTTACTAAACATTTTCATATACCGGTAGTAATTTTGACATATGAACAGGTCAATCATCACAAGGAGAAGAGCTCAATATATGAATATGAAACTCTTGCTAAAAACAGGCAGTGTGTGAATTTAAGCTATCTAAAAATGCAGTATATACCAGTTGATAAATAGGTAAAACAATGTGAATAATAATAATTTCTAAATAGACTTGACAGAGTCATAATTTATCTTGAATATATTATATCTGAAATATTTGCATCTAATTTCTTTTCCATTTGGACTTTAAATGAGTAATACTAACACTGCTATATCAGAATAATACTGGCCTTGTCATATCAGAATAGCATTGGCCTTGTCCTATCTAAATGACAATTGCCTTGCCTTATCAGAATATATATTACCTTGCCCTATCTGAATATCACTTGCCTTGTCATATCAGAATAAAACTTGTGTTGCCCTATCAGAATAAAGCTGGCCTTGCCCTATCTGAATATCACTTGCCTTGCCCTATCAGAATAATGCTGGCCTGCCCTATCAGAATAACACTTGTCTTGCCCTATCTGAATTTCACTTGCCTTGCCTGATCAGAATAAAACTTGCCTTGCCCTATCAGAATAATGCTGGCCTTGCCCTATCTGAATATCACTTGCCTTGCCCTATAGAAACATGCTGGCCTGCCCTATCAGAATAACATTTGTCTTGCCCTATCTGAATATCACTTGCCTTGCCCTATCAGAATAATGCTGGCCTGCCCTATCAGAATAACACTTGTCTTGCCCTATCTGAATATCACTTGCATTGCCCTATCAGAATAATGCTGGCCTGCCCTATCAGAATAACACTTGTCTTGCCCTATCAGAATAACACTTGTATTGCCCTATCAGACTAATGCTGGACTTGCCCTATCTGAGTAACACTGGATTTGGACTTGCCCTATTAAAATAGCACTTGTATTGCCCTAGTGAAATAATGCTGTCCTCACCCTACAAGAATAATGCTGACTTTATCATATAAGAATAACACTGGCCTTACACTATCAGAATAACAATGGCCTTACACTATCAGAATAACAATGGCCTTACAATATAAGAATAACACTGGCTTTACAATATCAGAATAACACTGACCTTACACTATCATAATAACACTGGCCTTACACTATCATAATAAAAATGGCCTTACACGATCAGAATAACACTGGCCTTACACTATCAGAATAGCACTGGCCTTAAGAATAACACTGGCCTTACACTATCAGATTAACAATGGCCTTACACTATCAGAATAACACTGGCCTTACAATATCAGATTAACACTGGCCTTACACTATCATAATAACACTGGCCTTACACTATCAGAATAACACTGGCCTTACACTATCAGAATAACACTGGCCTTACACAAACAGAATAACACTGGCCTTACACTATCAGAATAACACTGGCCTTACACTATCAGAATAACACTGGCCTTACACTATCAGAATAACACTGGCCTTACACTATCAGAATAACACTAGCCTTACACTATCAGAATAACACTGGCCTTACACTATCAGAATAACACTAGCCTTACACTATCAGAATAACACTGGCCTTACACTATCAGAATAACACTAGCCTTACACTATCAGAATAACACTGGCCTTACACTATCAGAATAACACTAGCCTTACACTATCAGAATAACACTGGCCTTACACTATCAGAATAACACTAGCCTTACACTATGAAAACAACACTGACCTTATATTGTCAGAATACTGGCTTGCCCTTTAAAAAGCACACTAACTTTGCAATATCAAAATATCAATGGCTTTGCCATATTACTAGTTTCACTGGCCTTACACTATCAGAAAAAGAAGAACACTAGCTTTGCTCTATCAAAATAACATCTTCCTTGCCAAATCAGAACAACAATGATATTTCTATATCATAACAACAGTAGCCTTGCATTTGCATAACAACATTGGCCTTGCATTATCAAACTAACACCGACCTTGACCTATTATAATAAGATTGACCTTGTCCAATAAGAATAAGAATGGCTTTGCCATTTAAAAATAATATGGGCCTTGTCCTATCAAAATAACACTGGTCTTATATATACAGGGGTCTCGCAAGGATTTTAAAACTAAGAATACATGACTCCCATTTTGCTAAAAATAGAAGTCCCACCAGCAAAAGTTGCAGTCCTTGCCCAGAAAATGTTGAACTTTGCAGATTAGAAGAACTGTTGACTGCCATTGAGTTTAATTTTCAGATTCTTTATAACACTGACATGTACCACCACGTCAGCCTATTCAGCACATCTGGTAAATCTGCACAATGATATGTCACTTCTTTCAAGATTGGATCATGTGCTGTTTTAGTTGAAAATTCAATTTTTGGCTGAAATGCTGACAGAAAGATTTGAAAGTAATTTATTTAGTTTCCATAGCCTGATGCATAAACATTAAGTCTTTTCAAAGCCATGTGCAGAATAGTCCACAATATATGGAGTCATGAAAACATAGGGGTGGTAAACCGTTTGTCCAAAATTAGCATTAATTTAAACAGAATATTCTAGTGACAATTGCCGCTTTTCGATTGGTAAGAATTGCAGAATTTCATTTTCATCAATTGAATTCAGCATGGGTTTTGTGACAATAATGGAGACCTTAAATGCGCAGATAGCTCTTGTTAGTCCTTCGAGGTGAGACTGAATTTTGTCAATCCAAGGAATTATCTTATTCCAAACACTAAGCCAGGCATCACACAATTTCTTACACTTGGCTAATATCCCATCCAAACTATCAATTCTAGTACCTCAAAATACAAATTTGCAACAACCTTTTGTCTAAGCCCTAATGTGTCTTGATTTTGAGGTCACATGCACTATTTATTTGGCTACAATCAGAAATGAACACAATGGAAGCTAAAGCTCTGATATAATAACCACATGAACATCTCGGGGGTCTTCCTGCCTCTGAATTCAGTCCTTGTAAATATCATAACATATTCATACCTATGTGGCTAGTCAAAAGCATTGAACTTGCCACCCAGCTATTGCATCGTGTTCTTTTGGTGTACTCTTATAAATACAACAGGCACATCTGGGGTATTTTAATCACTGAATTTCGTCATTGTAAATATCAGCACAGCTAAAATGATCAAATAATCACACATTCTCCATCTCAATAGGTTGCTAAAGTAGGACTGGCAAGCCTTTGAATTCAAAAAATATTCAAATATAACATAACTACAAGATGATGATATTTTCAGTTACATCAATAATTATCAATGGCTTCAATTCAGAGACTCTAAAGGAAAGATATTTTATAGTAATTGCAAACATCCCAAACTGGTTCAAATTCGACCAGTTTATTTCTAAAAGGAACAGAAAAATTCTGGGGACAACCAATCTGTCAAGAAGTCATGTTTGTCATAAGCTTGTGCACAGCACATTATACATGAGGATTTAGTTCAATGAATAATCAGAGGAAACTCTCTTACATAATATTTTTGTGGGTGGAGGGGAAAGGAGGTCATACTATCAAACATGGGTTTATCAAAGTAGAATATATAAACTAAATGCAGAGTAATTACCAAGTATTCCAATGATAACAAATTCTCCCCCGAATGAATAATGTTGTCCTTCATGAGCATTGACAGTGTAACACCTCGACCTGAGATGGCATATCGGGCACGTTTCTCAGGTGTCATGTTGTCAAGACTTTCATCGTCTTCTTCCCCATCACTGCTCTCTTCTTCAGGGTCCTCCCTTTCTTCTTTCTCATCTTTCTCTGGGTTGGAATTCATGCTCTGAAAGAAAAAAATACAAAAGTTTTCTTATCTGTGTCCTTCCAATTGTACTACACTTAAAATGTTGTGGTACAGATCAATTTTTACAAAAGCATTGTTCCAGTTTGGGAGCTGCTGGAAGGAATGAACAATGAAAACTGAAATAAATTGTTAGGAAAAATGTATAGTCCAAGAATAAATTTTCTGATACAAATGTACATACCAATATATAAATAATAGTAAAAAATATTCACCACTGACTTAGATTGTAAATACATTTCATGAACTACATCAGGATTTGGATATCATCCAAATATAATAAAGAAAATTAGACTTAAATTGCAAGAAGAAAAAAATCAATTTTTAAAAAATAGTCAAAAATGGATGGATAGTGATTGCTGCTAAAAAGAAATAGTCAAACTAATCTTTGTTACAATGTATAAAATAAAAACTTTTCTTTCTTAAACAGAGCACAGTGCACGTTCATCCACTTGTGATAGTATTGTTTTATCTTGTACTGGAAATTGAATGAATCAACTACAAATTTAAGTTATACCATTATTCAAAGTTATTATTCTATAAAGATATACCAAAATAACCCAAAATTAATCTTTTGCACATTTTGAATTCACCCTTCAGAGCAGCACCAAATAAGGGCAATCACCATGACCATATCTGATATCATATTTCTGGTTCTTTGTTTCACAATTTTGTCTTCAATTTACATTGCATCCTATTTTCCTAATAACATTATTTTCTTGTGTTTCTGTAACTATATAACATTTCACTGTTAATCGTTCATTTGCTATTGAATGAGAACCACCCCATATATGCACACACTTCTGTAGTGCTAAAAAAGCATGTATTAGTGTGTGCAATGATCAGGTTTCATATAATGAAAAACACATGAAGTGTTCAAGAAAATTTTGAAATAATGCGTGTATTAGTAGTGATGTATGCTATACTTGTGAACGTGTTCATTATTAATGGCGTATTGTTTCTTACATTTTTAAAGACGGCTATGAGACAGTGATTTCGTAGTGTCTGTAATGCGTGCTCACGAGTCATGGTATCACGGTACCAATTGTTTATCCCTAGACCTCAATGCTAATGTTCTGTGAAAACACATATACTCTCTATCCTACTTCAGTATGCATGCCACACACTGTCATACAGAACAATGTTGGATTGTCAATTTGTCAAGGACAAAACATGGTACTCCAATGCATTTAAGACAGATAACTCTGCTGGAACCAGACAAGGGTAAATAGTAATTGTTCAGACGTGTACTTCATAAAAAATAATACAGAAATTATCTAGATATGAATTAATATCATCTCACTTGTTGCCAATAGGCTTAACGTTTTATTTTTAAAAGCCTAACAAAAATTACAATTCTTACAATATGCACCAATTACAGCTGGTGTTGTTTGTTTCTGAATGCAATGTTCCCTACACCTTAAGCTCCACCCACCTAGGATTCTATAATTAGCTAGAAAGATAAATACTTTTACAAAAATGAAATTGTATGTTTCTTACAAAATACTGTACAAGTATTTCTTATTACTCAGCATGAGAGAAGCAATTTTAAGCAACATTTGTTTTCACCAATAATGAAGAATCATAGCTATGGGCCCATGACTGTTAAAATGAATTGGCTCTTGAGATTTGAGATTCTTATTTTGGGGTCAAGGGTCAACTTACTATTCAGTTTTGAAATCTATTGAGAACCCTGACATATACAAGTTAAACAGCACATGACAACAGTTTAAAGAAAAGGAATATAATATGCATTAAAAAAAAGTAGTAAATTGTTTAGCAGACAAGGTGGGAAAGACAAATTACAAAAACAAAAAGAAAAATGAGACACTATGAAACTGAATATATAAAACACTGATTTATTACATGATTTAAATACGAATACAAACAATATTAAAACCTTGTTTTATAACAAGCAGACCACATAACTTAACCTCTCCATAACAATTAGAACATTCCAATTATCGGATAACCATTCCTTCATCAACAGTGTGAGTAATCTTGAAAAACTGAATCAATTTTTATACACATGACAAAATGTCAACCTACTTTAGGGTGCTAACAAGGGATTTTCCATTCATAAAACTTACTTTCCACCAAACCATTACTGAAAATTAACATGCATGACAGACACCAACGACTTATTACTCAACATAAGCACATATTACAGACACTACCAAATCAGTATTCAACTGAGGTATAACAGTACCAATTATACAATCCTAGGTGGGTGGAGCTTAAGGTGTATGGAACATTGCATTCAGAAACAAACAACACCAGCTGTAATTGGTGCATATTGTAAGAATTGTAATTTTTTTTAGGCTTTTAAAAATAAAACGTTAAGCCTATTGGCAACAAGTGAGATGATGTTAATTCATATCTAGATAATTTCTGTATTATTTTTTATGAAGTACACGTCTGAACAATTACTATTTACCCTTGTCTGGTTCCAGCAGAGTTATCTCTCTTAAATGCATTGGAGTACCATGTTTTGTCCTTGACAAATTGACAATCTAACATTGTTCTGTATGACAGTGTGTGGCATGCATACTGAAGTAGGATAGAGAGTATATGTTTTTTCACAGAACATTAGCATTGAGGTCTAGGGATAAACAATTGGTACCGTGATACCACGACTCGTGAGCACGCATTACAGACACTACGAAATCAGTCTCATAGCCGCCTTTAAAAATGTAAGAAACAATACGCCATTAATAATGAACACGTTCACAAGTATAGCATACATCACTACTAATGCACGCATGCAATTACATATGTATACTCGTAAATGTTTATGTTACGTCATTGGATGCAAAAACGACAATGGACCTTTAAAGGTGTGAAAAACTTTACCGTTTCCTCTTCCATTATATGCTTCTCAGAAGCCGCGTTCTCAAATGACTTTAATCTATGTTGTTTTCAGCTTCAATATGTCTCGGTATGCAAATGACAATAAATAAACTTAAAGTAAACTTTGTTTTGTTCTTACACCGGCAGACAGGTGCTCATTGTTTACAATTTATATAAGACTAGTATGCTGTTTCTAGATAGAACACATTTTTATAAATAAAATAACTGAAATACAGTCAAGACCAAAATGGTTTCCACTAATTGTGAACAACAAACAAACTATTCCGTAACTCCTTTATGTACCGAGATGTGATCAAAGATTCAATTTAAAGTTTTTTTCTCTCACCTAAGAACAAAAGGAGAAAAGAAACAAATAATCTAAAATAAAAAAGCAAGACATCTTAATGATAAGGTGATATGCAAGTGAACTATTTAAAGCTAAACAGCCTGATGATATGTATGTATGTATGTATGTATGTATGTATGTATGTATGTATGTATGTATGTATGTATGTATGTATGTATGTATGTATGTATGTATGTATGTATGTATCTAAGGATGGATGGATGGTAATTAATGCCACGTTAACAGAATGATGGTGATGATGATGGTGGTGGTAATAGAGGTTAAGGTAGTGATCGGTCTTATCGATGATGACGACGCAATACAATATTTTCCACAATAACCTAGTGGTTTAGGAATATGGCAACAACAACAGCAACAACAATAATAATAATAATAATAATAATAATAATAATAATAATAATAATAATAATAATAATAATAATAATAATAATAATATAATGACACTAAAATAATTAATTCACTGATCATATGCTATGTAACCATGTGTTATTTATTTATAACTGCAGAACTTATCACATTTATTAATATATTCCATTAGGTTAAAATTCATCGGGCATAACTTTCGATAGAAATAAAAAAAATTAAAAAAGATTGATAACGTTTTCATTAATATATGAGCCTGATGCTGTTTCAACAGTCAAAGGTTTGAAAAAAACTTATGTTTATCTCTCTTCAAAACGGTTGATATTGGGTATAAACTTAAGATTACCAGGTAAATCAATCATAATTGTACATGCAGTATTCATATACGACTCAACAACCAAAACATTTGAGGAAATATGACGCATATCGATTCACCACTAAAACGGATAAATTGTGAATGATTGTTTGAAACAAAATAGTGTTCCTCATTTAAATGTTTATCAATGTCGTCACCAAGATACTGAGCGGTCCTTTTACATATATATCCGAACCATTACGTATAATATTTAAGCTAATTCGTCTTTTCGAAACTTATTACTTTTTTGTTGTCCATTGGCTCCAAACAGAAGATTTTGCATAAATAGAGTGCTAATTGGCTCTCAGTGATTCAATGTTTAATCAGCTCAGTTAAATACTAATTGAGAAAATAATTCGCCTCTCAGTCAGATTTATTTGTCTCCAAAAGAACAGCAAACTCGTCAAAATGTAGTAACAGATCCATTAGAGTAACAGTCATACAATTGCCATATAATGAGGAACGACCGTGCAAAAACGCACAATAAATATATTAGTACTAGATGCGAAAAATGCCATGAAGTCCAACAGATGGCGAATAAATTGAAATAAAATTCAAACCATCAAACTTGCACAGAATATAAACCAATAGCTTTTAATTATGTCAACGTGTTCTAACAGAGACGGTACCAAAAGCTTGCTAAGTCAAACAAACAGTACGTTTGCCTATGTCCAATTCAAAACTCTTATAATCTGATAAAAAGAGTGTGTTGACAATGATTATACATTTTTCAGTACTTTTAACATAGCATGAACCCTGAAGGACAAGGTTTTTGAAGGGGTGTTTTCCTCATCTCTTTCTGTTTTATCCTTGCTGTGGCGCTAGTGAAGCAGCATTGCCTGCATCAGCAGCGTCCAGGGCATTTATAGAAGTTTCTCGTCGACCAACATGTTTTACCTGTTTGAAGCAATACAATTCTGCCTGCTCTCAAAAAAGCTTCTTTTGGGTTTTGTTTGTCAATTATCTCAATTTAGATAAATTCTCTGCCTTGCGTCAATGTGACATCTTTGAAGGCGTGTAATCTTCGTGTCACCATTGGTTTCAAAACAGGTGCCACCGAACGAATGGCCGTTTTTAACATATTTCCTAATCCATGTCCTCGCTGTTGAACGAGTCCTCGGTGTACTGGATCCGTGACTTACGAGTCGCTAAAATATCGTTTACGAAAATGTAGTTTCACCGTGACTTTCCCTTTAAGGAATGGAATATTTTGTCCCAGATTTACTTTTATTTCAATGTTGACAGTGTCGAAATACGACTTACTAACCGGATAATAGTGAGGATCTATAAATTCGTGGTGAATGTGACAGATGTTTCCATCTTCCTGGTCATTTTTCGTGGTAGAATTTACTTTGAAAGGAATGACGCATAATAACGGAATAAAGGTGGGTAACACCACGTTGTTCTCTACCACATCGTAGAATACAAACATCAAATTGAGTCTTTCGTTCAGTTCTACCGGAGATCGAAAAGCCCTATAAAAATCCATATTACTGTGGATCTTCAGGCCCAAATTCCGTGCTGCAATATGTGAATGACCACTCAAAATTTCGAACACGCTACAACTGAACCTGATGGACAACGTTACGGAATCCTGAAACCTAATCAGTAGGCGACGAGCCACTTTATGGTAAGCAATCTTAAAGTTTCTGGGAGGCTCTTTTCGGGGCTTTGCCAAATGCTGCCTCTAACCTGTCAGCGTGCGTTCTTTAAAGTAATGTTGTAAACGTTACACTATTGATGGTGAAAAAATGAATGGGGCGTATCTTTAATTCTTTTTGGAAAGCTTGGTTCAGAAGTTCTGTGTCTTTGTTCGTTTGCCATTGCAAAAGGGTAACGACCACCAGTTTGAGGGCTCGCATTAACTCGCTGCTCCATTTGGAAGTCAATAGCACAACCCATGCAAATTTAGAAAAGACGGCGATGACACAAAACAAATAATGGTAGCCATGATTGTAGGTGGCCAAATGAGAGACATCGGCTAAAAATCGGCTTGCCATTGATGACCAATCTCCTCCACTCGGGTGCGACTTCTGGAAATTTTCGTCGAATAGGTTTGTGTAAATTGTGCGTGACTTGTTTAAGTAGCCATCGTTGTACTTGAGGTAAACTGAGACTTTTCAGGCGGGATTTAGCAGCACGATACAATCTCTGAACTCCTCCGTACCCTGCAGGATGGGCTGGATCGTAGTAAATGCTGGCTTACCCCTTCTCCAGTTTTGTTAATAAGTCGCCCATTCTTCACTAATGCTACTCTTTTTCTTGTGTGGTATTTTCTTGGCTTGTATTGCTTTGCGAGTCCGGCCAGCGATATGTGTCGTGCAGAAGGAGGTCTGAGCAGGGGTAATCGGTTCTTTTTTTACTTTTGTCTTCAGTTTTCTTACCGCTTCTGTGGAAGAAGGAATGGCCGTCATCTTTTTAATCCATCCAGTTCTGTAGATGGTGTTGTTAACTTGCATACCTTCTCTGGTGGTGGTGTCAACTTGCTTACTTATTCAGGTGGAGTTGAAACTCTTCTTCTTCTTTATTTTCAATCATGGTTACTAGGGGTAATGGTGGTGGACATTTCATCAAGGTTTTAAAACTTGTATAGTCCTTCGAACTGTTGCGTCTACAGATTTCTGGTTAAAGAGTTGCAGTCTTTGCAATAGTTAACCGTACCATTGCGAGTTTTCTGTTTCGGACGTGTCGTTGCGACCCATCAACGAATACAATTCGTGTTGTAATTGGGGCATCTCGGTTACATCAAGATTGGAAGTCAAATGCGGGGTTCTTAATTCTTGCCAATGATGGCATTCCATTCATCGTTTGTAAGGCACTAAAGCCAGTTTTCGTCCTTCCATTCAATTTTAATAGTGTCATCTGAGATCTTTTGACTCCAGAGGTAGCTTTCATCTTCTTGGTCCTTTTATCTTGGATCATTGGGTAAAACACCTAACAGTCCTCCCATCATGGCTCTTACTATTCCTGAGACTGATGGTGCGATGGGCATTACTTTGTTAAAGAAAATGTTGTGTGCTGTAAATGACACTGACATTAAGATAATGCCCTTTGTGCATACACCATAGTTTAATTTTTCCTCGTCTTCTCCTAACATGTCTTCGAAGATGACCAGATGGGTTTGACTGTAGTCATACACTTTGCCTTTGTCTTTGCTAGGAACATGATGGAATCGCCTTGACTTTCTCGTACGAGACTGTACGTCAATTGCCACACTTTTTAACAACATACGATCCGTTGAGGTGGACGATCGATCAAATTATGTTTATGTTCGATCAAACGTTTAAAAAAATCGGTTTTGCCTGAACCATGAGGTCTGGCAATTAACATGTTAAACGAATGGCGAAGATAAAAGGACTCCCAGCTGGAACGATGTAAGTGTTATTCGATGACTTTGAAAGTGGACGAAGATGGAGCAGAGACAATAGAGTTAGCTATAGGGAATGTCACTTTTGACAGGACGACAGACAAGACAAGAGCTTTTATACTTTTTATCAGGACACGTTTGCTACAAGTTAAAATGGAAAAAACACCAAAGACAAAAATATATAAAAGCCAAATGGTTACGAACAATAATAACATACATAGTACAATGATCAAAGTGAAATATAAACAAGTCACTGGACAACATGTCTTTGGAAACAAAGGTGTCTTAAGGACAGTGTGTAATATTCTTACAATCTCTACATTGGGCACAGTCACATATGTGTCATCTCGGAAAGTCTTTCGGGAATGTCCATGACAGTCCTGTCCTGAAGTGAGTGGTTGTCCTATGTAACGGGTTATTCTGTCACTGCAATTATCACCGGTTTAAAAGTTACTTTTTCACCGGACGTTTGAATTTAGGATCACAACTCTTGAGCATAATTGGTCACTTTTTTGGTCCAAGCCTCACAACCCCAACTTTTCCTGTCACGTACATTTGTTCAGTGAGTGTGTAAGTCACAAGCTACACACACATCAGCCTACACATCTTTCGTACCTAACATTTGGCTAATCTGTTTTTCCCGTAGAAGTCGAAAAGTATCGAGATAAAAACGCAAGGCTTTTAACAGAATGAGTCTTTCGTGCTCATTTAAAGGGTCCACGGTAGTGTTTTAGTTTGTACAGTACAGATCGTAATGAGTCCACAAGGAATCGGTTGTTAAATGAAATCCCAGAAAGTAAGTCACTAAGGCACACACAATACTTCGACCCCAATTTATGAGACGCAGTTCTCATAATAAGTGTTGATAATCTGCCGGAGTTTGAATACTCTCATTAATTGCCTTCCACGGAATTCGTTCTATCACGAGTGATAAAGATCATGGCATGCTATGTCTGAATTTATATCCTCCTTTTGTTGGAGACAATAAGTATATTTTCTCCACAGAGATAATCGTACTCCAGTGGCGAATCTAAATGGTTTAGTCACTACCTTGCAAGTCAAATTCCGTTAAAAATCTTCCTTTTGAACTAAGTTTACGTTATGTATAATATTTTACTTTTAGCTGGAATGATCTATAGTCCGATCTCATAAACACATGCTAGGAACTCAGGACGATAAAAAGAAGAGAAGAATGAGTTTCCAGATAAAGAATGTCACCCAATGATGGAATGTATAGGGAATCAGGTACGGAATCGAAGCTGGAATGAAGAGTCAAACATCTATTTTCTACTGATATGGACAACTTTATTTAAATAATTAACACACATATATCACTACATTCTAGAAACACATCTAAAAACTTTATAATAAAAATTCATGAAATACATATTACATTTTCCTTATTAAGCTTTCCAACTTCATTTATTCGTATAACTTCTGCATTTTAGAATATCATACAATAGTTAATTCTCGATCAATTTCAAGATAGCCAAAAATATAAAATGTAATAACTCAAATTAATGTAACAATTAATTTAAAGAAATGCATTTTACTCATTTTAAAATAGAATATTGATTTAGAATATGTTGCAAAAAATTTTACTCTTTGTTGCTTAAAGAATACTTTATTTCAACATTAAATCTAAGCAAGAAGTTGGTAGCGAATTCAATCTTTACAATAAAAATTACATAAATATAATTAAATATGAATTCTTTAAAATATTTAAACATTCCGTTACAATATATTATAAATAAAAGAATTCAGTAGCAATGTTGCAAATATATCAATTTTACCATTAAAATCTCAAACATTAAAAGTACTTATTCCTAAAAGAAGTTACGACATATACAGTTTTTTTTTACCTGGAATGAGAAGTCAAACATCTATTTCCTGCTGATAGGGAGAACTGATCTGACGCGATTGCGCATCTGTATTTATACACATTCGGCCAGATTCAGGGTTAGACAAGGTCATACCCTCCATGTACCAGTCAGAAAAATGCTGACTCTCCCCCAAGCATGAACCAGTTTCAACCGGTAGAATCCAATTTGTTTTACGTCATAAGACTTAGTCTTGTGGTTTATTTATATTCGTTTGGCGACGTTAAACCAAATATGGGTATCCGTTGTTGGAAGCCATCTTGTTTTATTTCGTTTAGAAGTTTCTTAGAGAGAGGTTACTCCACTTTTATTAACCGAATCTGACTTCCGCCAATGTCTTAGGTTACACAATATATATTTTTACTAATGGAACCTAGAGATTGTAGCTGAGTCTGTAAAATGGCATGTATTATGTTTTTCGTTATATGTTTCCACACAACACTGTACATTAGCAAAGCTCTTAGTTATTTTTACGGGTCTTATACAGTATGGCTATATACATTGCCTTTTTTTTTCACTTGCTCAGCAACCATTTCTAGTCTATATAGTTGTGCTACAAAAACAAATGAAATTATCTTTAATATATTTTAGAAACTTATTTAAATATAAATAAATAAAACATTACTTTAATACAATTCAAAGAAAATGGCAATCTTACTAATTTTACTTTAAAAAAACCCTATCATAACATTACCAATCATGTAACTCTACTTCTGGAATTGGTTGCAGTATGTCTACCTTGTAGTAAAAATAATGAGTCCCAACAAACCAATCCTTCTCATCTATGTCCATTTTAACAATGTCTGACTTCTGGAACACTTTCATCTGAATCAGTCCTCTTATAGCATTCGGGTACCAGTGGTTTAAACATCGATTACCTAATGGATGCAAATGTTCTTTACGTTTCACTTGTATTTTTACTGGTCTTAGTAAACGCGTTCTCTCAACTCCAGAGAAAAACCATAAATATTATCTTGTAAAGTATCCATCCAAGAATCAGGAATAGCTAGGTCGTAGACAATATATCATCGTTTATATTTGTGACTGAAGTAGTTTTCTCTCATAATCAGTCTTCGTTTAATTTGGTAAAGAGCATAGTTTAAGAATGGAGAAATGCTCTTTGAGTTTGCGTTTCACTTGTATTTTGACCAACTCTAGGTAAATGCGTTCTCTCAGCTCCACAGGCAAACTATAAATGATCTCTTGCAAAGTATCCACCCAGAGATTATTGAGGTCGTCCCACTAAAAGTGGGTAGTGACAATTCGTAGACCATGTTCTAAGCTAGCCGAATATTTATGTTCCTACTTCTGAAGTGACACACCTCAACGGAAGCACTTGACTTCATCCCCTTCTCTAAAGTAGGAAAATCCGGTTCTGGCCAGTTTTTTGGGGATTGGTCCTCCCATATTTAAGCTATTATTTATTCTTCTTTCCTCTGTGTGTGTCTGTGTGTTACTAAGCGCTCAATTACATTTGTATATATACAAGAGTGTGTTTTGTATGCGTCCACGTACGTTTGTGCGGAGAGTACATTTTCGGGTTTGTATGCGGCTTTTTTTGCGTACCTTTGTATTGATAGTAGAGTGTGTGTTCATATGCGTGCGCGTACGTTGTGTGGATAGTATATATTATTTTTCTCCTTCCCATCCGCGTGGTTAGCATATACTGTTTTTTTATATAGTAGATACTGGTTTTTAACCCTTCCCTTCTGTGTGGATAGTAGATAATTTTTTTTAAAGTATATATTGGGGTTTTATGCGCTTGCGTACGTTTGTGTGGATAGTAGGTATTGTGGTTTGTTTTCACTCCCATCTGTGTTGATAGAAGATAATGTTTTATGTAAGTGTAACGGACGTTTTCCTTCACGCCCGTGCTTGACTCGTATAAAGTCAAACGTCCGTCATTCGCGCCATATTCTGCGGCGACTGAGCAAGCAACAACAACTATCATGGAAGCATACGTGCCAGCGATGGACATTGTCCCAGCTCAGGCTCTCGAGGCCCTAATGGATATCGGACTTAAGTTAGCAAATAGCTGGAGCCTTCAAGCGTCTCAAAGAAGGACGACCCTACTTTTAGTTTGGGACCAAGAAGATTTAAAACAGGGGAATCTCACGTGTAGGAGAAATAGGGGAAGAAGAGTATGGCGGCCGAGGGAAACCTAGCCGGAAAACCACACCCCACCCCTACTACCAAGGGTTAGTGAGGAACCTGCCCCCGTCCAACCTGAGAAGGAAAACACTACATAGGGGGATGTAGTAAAGGACCTCACGGCCAAGATAGTATTGCTATCTACACAGATTCGGGCCCTTTTTACGACGGAGACGGCGGAGGTGGCCACGTCACCAATATCTGTGCCTGAATCATCACCACTACCACCACCCCCATCAAAGAAGGGGAAAAGTAAAAAGGGGGTGATGAAGAGTTCAACACCCACCCCCACTGAGTCTCCAAGCGTGGCGACGAACTTGGAGAAGAAATTAGAAGCGGCCTCACCCGAAGACACGTGGAAATCGCCAGTTAAGACGGTGCGAATGCCGGAAAAAGCAAAGAACAAACGTATGGTGAAGCTTTGCAGTAATCTAGGGCTTTCGGAACTCCTACATGACAAGATGAAGGCGGGCGGTTTTGTCTCTTCCATCGCCTACATAGGCTTTAGGTCACTGCAAACTTCACCACCACGCCTGCAGCAGTGCCAGTACGCAATAAGAATACTATCAAGGCATTACTACGAGGTCTTCGACGAACGTCCACTCCACCACCTGTTTAACGGAGCTAAGTACATCGCCTCCCGACATGGAATATATTTCCCTACAGTTTACCGAGAGGAAGAAAGGACGGCTGCCACCATTGTAGGGGTGGAGGAACGAAGAGGCACCTTCTACCAATCCGACATACAGCCCTTCTAAGGGCTTCTTTCGTTGCCATTTATTTTTTGAACTCTCATTTTGTACGAGAGCTTTTTTCGAACAATCTCTATCGAGAAACCTAACATAATCATTTTGAAACACCGCTCAGAATTTACAATCTATTCCAACCTGACAGTGATTCAACTATATATGTCTCATAGACGTATTAGAATAAAATTTGGTAGGGACTTATTACATGTACACTTTGCTCTAGAACTATTGGTATGTTAAGGGATAGGAAAATTCTACAACTTATTGAATTTGAATCAATTGCACAGGTGGCTGACACAATATTGGTTTTATTTCGTCTATTAGTACAACTGGACTGAATTTGAAATAAGTATGGCTAGGACGTTCCATGGCGTAAACGACATCCATCTACGACATCGACTGGCCGACCTCCGGGACCTTTTCCGCCTTTTCCGCTACCAGTGCCCATCAACATAGCGATATGAGAAAACTATTATTCTCTCGCTATTTTCCAGTGCCATTGCACCTCTGCTTTCTTCCCACTGATTGGATGATAGGGTGGAGTGTGTGTTGGTTCTATTGCTACTCACCCCGGTCTTACATTCATGTCTATAGCCCCGAGTGGGGTTTGACATGACGACCTAAATCAAATACGCGCACTATGTGCGCATAAACGCCCGTGGGGATGTGGCACTATTCCTTCCCCACGGGAATTTTATCACCACGTATTAAAGTGGTGTAAAATGGTGACAAAAGACCCATCGATCCCGAATCACCTTAATTAATCATCTCTCTCTCTCTCTCTCTCTCTCTCTCTCTCTCTCTCTCTCTCTCTCATTCGCGCCATTCTACACGGAATACTCAAAGAAAAAGGCAAGTAATCATTTGGACAAAATGAACAAGATGGAAGAAATGTTTGTTGATATTGGGATGGTAGAGGAAATGGTGAGATTGAAGGAGGGTTATGGCTATATTCACCACCGTCACAAAATAAAATGGGGATAAATAATATAAAGAACGCAAAGAAAGGTTAAGAGAAATGATAAATGAGGAAAAAGAAGAAAAGGAGCGTGAAGATGACAGTAAACAAATGAGGGAGTGGAATAAAAATAATTTAAAAAAATGATGAGGAAAATGAAAAGAGAAAGGAAAAGGGGGAGGAAAATGAAAAAGATAAAGAGAAAAATAATGAGAAGAAAAAGACAAAGTGTGTAAGGTAGAAAAAAGGAAGATGGTGGATTAATAGAAGAAATTATAAGACAACCAAAAGCCCTTTCAGAGCCACTCATATGCTTCGAAATGATGTTTATTCTCTTTGCCAAATATGTATATCTTCGTTTGTTTGTTTGTTTACCCTGACAATCAAGCGTTGTTTTATTGGTATAGTTTATAAACTAGCTAAATCCGCTACCCGCTAGCCGACCCTCGTTGGACTAACAACACCCGCCACTCACTGAACTTACACCTCCACCTGCTTCCCGCTCTATAAGCTACCTTAACGTCACCTAGACTGGTCCTGTCCTATTCAACCCACTTTCCCTTGTCGCTATAGAGACGCAATAGTCCCCATGATGCCCCTTGTCGCTAAACGTGCACACATGATGATTTTTTAAACCTTGTCACTAAACGTGCCCGGGGGTGAGGTGGGGGGGGGGGTGGCAGGCTGTAAAACATCCACCCATACGATGCTTCAGGCGCCAATACCACAAAAATTCAAACAAAATTGAGATCTTTAATTAATATGTGCTCACATTAGGAAAGATTTATGATTGATAAATAATGAAAAATAAAACTGTAAATATAATCAACTGCTCACCACCATAAATAAACGCAAACTAAGATGGTATGGTCACGTATCTCGCTCATCTGGCCTGTCAAAGACAATCTTACGAGGGACCGAGAGAGGAAATAGGTAACGAAGCAGGCAAACGAAGAGATGGAAAGATAATATCAAATATTGGACAGGCATTGACTTTGCAAGGTCCCACAGAGAAGTGAAGAACCGGGCAAAATGGAGAGAGAATATCGCAAAGTAAATAGTGGCGCCACTACATCCAACCAGGTTACAGAAGAAATAATTAAAATGAGAGAGATTCCTGACCTCTTGTTATTCATTTTGTTTTATTAACGACTTAACCCATGAGATCCAGTGACCTCGATGCAGACGACACTACTCTATCGGAGTCAGATAAAGTAAAAACATAACTTATAAGGTCTAAGTAATTTAAACATCTCCTTCTTATTTTTTCTAGTTCACCATGAATTTGTAAATGCAATAAATTGATATTGTTTTTATTTGTGTATGATGATACTTGTATGTGTATTGCTGGCTTGAAACTTTCTTTAGCATTAAGCCAAATTTTATCACAATGTGTTCTATATAATGTTTATATCGTACATAGCTTATATGTCGACTAGTTCTTGCCACTGTTCCCTTTAAATAAAGCCATTGTTGTTGTTGTTGTTGTTGTTATTATTATTATTATTATTATTATGCAATTCCTTTTCGCAGAAATACCTCACAGCAGTAAATATTATACGCTAAATCCTAAATATTTTCAAGTGTTTTTGGTTCTACATTGTCATAGCCATATAAATATATGCTTATTTAGCTATTCTGAACAAATTCGTTTAATTCATAAAAATTGGAATTATTGTAATATGATTGGATGTAAACGGTCACGTGATGTTGATCAGGAATTGTTTACACTTCGATAAATTCTGGGACTACTTTCGGTTTTTGAAATATAAATAAACATTGCAGACACGTTATTGTGAAACGATTTTGTCATCTGTAAAATATATAATTCTGCAAATAAATATAACTTTTACACTTTTTATACTTTTTCCAAATATTCTTTGATTCAAATGCATAGTTTACTATACAATTTAGCATTAGTCTGCTACAACGTAACTGTGACAGTAGTCACATTTCATTTCTCACTAGATCACCGAGTGGGTCGCTGCTGAGAATGACATAAAATGTTACTCTTGTATAGAATTTATTTCATTGTTACCTTTATATAGTAAGGGATAGCATCATCTTGTTCATATTTCCATAAAAATTGGAAGTATTCACTGAAAAAATCCATAATGATTTCAGGTTTGATTGAAATTTAATTTAGCACACTTGTTGAGTCGGTATCAGTTATTATGTAAGGTCATGGTCATCTGACGTAACAGATGGGACTGACTAAAATTGAAGAAGAATGTTGTCAGTAAACAAAATGTGTTAAAAACCACGGTAACCATTGCCTATGATGTAAAAGATGAAGTTTATGAATAAACGTAACTGTGGCTGTAGTCAATTTCTTCGTGTGATTCTGTACAGGTTATGTATTACGGGGCGGTGTGAAACGCCGAATGAAAGGTAACTACGCGCTACGTAAATTCGAATGCATTATTGATGGAATAAGTTAATTTGACGATAGAAATGATAAAATTGGAATTATAAGGATTAAATGATCATGGTTGGGTATTTACTGTGAGTGATTAGGTAAAATTTACACATCAATAAATACCCAACCATGATCATTTAATCCTATAATAAATTATGGGAGCAAATTACTCGTACCTAGCAACTTGATCCACCAACAAGCATTTACAACATCAACTCGTGGGGTGGGGCTTGGTTGCCGAGTGGTCCAAAGCGTTAGCCTTTACCGATCACTATCATCTCATATCTCTGCGCGTGGTTTCTTGTCAACGGCTCGGGCATTGTGGATATGTGAGAAGACTTGCCAGTACATTTCCGAGATATACATTAGAAATGTGAAACACGCCGAAGCTGATATTAGGTAACAAGCCAAATTCTGCCTTTGAAAAAGGACAAAAGATCACCGTATACTGCACCACACCCCACCACCTCGGAAAGTATATCAGAATTTTCGTGCATCTACAGTTGTATATTTATATTGTAATAGGCATGAATTATACACTGATTGAAATCTTTAAAGCTGCTTTTGATCATGTTTCATTTGAAAACATATCGAAAACACAACCATGCATTTTATCGAGAAAGAGTGTCGCAATTTGGAACTTGTGCACAATTTATGGAGAAAAATTGTCGCAGAAAGAATACAAACGTTAAAATTCAAGTGTAAGTTCAAGAATGAATACATTGTTTGCAGTCCCAACTCTTTCATATGCACTGTAAGTTTATAATAATGTGAGCAACCATCTGTGCGCTTCTCACTTACAACGTGATTAGATAGGCTCTGATATTGGTTGAAGATTATTGCCTGGGTCTATTTTTGCAGTCTGAATCAAAATAAAAATAACAGCCACCATCCAAAAGAGTATCTGTAACCACCCACCACATCAACTAAGGCAATCGCTACTCCTCAAGATATTTTCCAAAGCTTTAAAATTGGAAAAGCCTGAAATAGTTTAAATAATTCCTCTCAGTTAAAACTGAACACAACTATAAACTCTGATAATAGATTCGCAATGGCTGATATTAAAACAGAATTTATCATTGGAATCACAAAGTGCTCACTGGTAGTTTTGACTAGAAACGCTTTTTTGAGAATTATTGAGGATTCATTGAAGGACACGCTGCGTTGCATCATTATGGTACATCAGCTTTATTTGTACGTCCATACATTCAGTACCATTAGGACATCAGTACATTAAAGACAGTTGGCAAGTCAGCACGTTCAAGACTATTATATTTCATTTAAAATCCTCTATTATTTTGTACATGCGATATAATATTTACGAGTTTTGGGGATTCAATTCACAATTATGTACATTTCTGATAAATTTTCACTTTGCATCCCGTGGTTTGTTGAATTTTGTTACACTTGGTTGGTTTTGCTTCGTTCTGTTACTTTGTTTAAGACCTAGAGTCGTAACAATGATGTAGTTGTTTTGGGGCGAGATTAACCTAAGGTGTGATCCAGTACAAATTGGACTGAACGTCACATGTTGTGAAGTCTTGTTACGTTGCCATTTTTATGATAAACCCGACGACTTCTTTTCTCGTTCCAGTTTAGTACATTGCCACCATTATAAAACTCCATAGCGATAACTAATTTTCGCCTGGAAGTTTTTGGATGACATTTAAGGTGTAGGGTATTAAATAATCGTGATTTCATTGACTTTGCTAAGGCTATATTAGTATTAAATTTCAGAACAACAATATTTAATTTTAGTATATGTTCCTGCCCTCGTGCATATACACTTTAAGTAACGGCATAAATTGCTCCTCATTGATCACATATCAGTTAAATTTTTAAGATAAGAATCCGAAGCCACACCATGGTACTTGATTTGAAGGCACACTGGATGGTACACTTCGAATGCTTAATCAAGCACGTCCTCTTAAAGATGGCGACGGATGTGGCTCAACAACCAATTGACTTTGGAAAACTGTGTGGTGATCTTGAAATACAGGAGTTGGAGGTTTATTGTATACATATAGCACATATCTTTTTTCTATTGCGCAGATTTGTATTATTATTATTTTGCTTGGTTTAATAAATGGTAGCGGCATCGAGCGTTACTGAGCATAGTACTCGAATTTCGAGCATAAAAGCTATATATATATATATATATATATATATATATATATATATATATATATATATATATATATATACACACACACATTCCAAAAAACGTCTCGTAGTTAAATCTGAAACTTTAGTACATTTATATAATTGTAACAAGTTTGCAGTGACTTAAAATTCATGGTATATATTTGGATATATTCAGAATGGGAAATAATTTATAATTATCACCTAATTTCGAGGCGCATGGAAGCTAAAGTTTTTCATTCGGCTTTTCAAATTAAATGCAAAACTAGTTGCACCAAAATTTCTGCGTTTGTCTCGTTTTTAAAAATTCCCAATTCGGTAATTTTGTATGAAATAATAACATATTGTCATTTGTACAACATTGTTTTTTTTTGTCATGCTCATAAATCACCCGCCCACTCTCGAATAGGGACACAAAAATACGCTTTTAGAGCTCCCAAAATCCCACAACATTATCAGGGAATATGGCAGATATGGTATTGACAGTGTTGACATGGGTATGATAAAGATGTTATTATTGTTTACAAGACAATGAGAAGCCATTGCATGTAATGGAATAAAATCAATAAACATTTTAGAAACCAAGATCACATAGTTTCTTCACAAATTTTGTTCAGAAATGGGCAAAGAAAGCATTTTTTCAATATTTCTGTTTTTTTATATAAAAGTATGACATTGTTTGTTTGATTAGAAATTTTAACGTAGCTTAAAAAAAATTTCAGTCTTATCGCTACGATGTCTTCAGTGAGGCAGTTTAAAGTGATGTTTAGCAGTGGGGCTTGATGCTGCAGGCATGTAGCATGATGTTTCACTCAGTCACATTATCCTGAGACCAGGCCAACCAGTCACATTATACTAACCTCTTAATGCCAAGCGCCAAGCGAGGCAGCTGTTAGTACCATTTTTGTAAGTCTTTGGTATGTCTCGGCCGGGATTGAACCCACAACCTCCTGCTTCCGCGGTGGACGCTGTAACCACTAGGCCACCGTAGTGGTTGTATGGCATATTGAATGTTGTGTGAAAATAATACTAAAAATAAATGACACGGCCTTTAATGCAAATCAAAATTTAAGTTAGGGTTGGTGATTTTTCAAAGCCATTTACCCTGCGCTAGTATCTGAAACAAAATTTCTTTGAGCACTGATACATAGTATATCATTTAATGGCACACAAATTCAAGTAGGCATCAATAAATAGGAGACAGGAAGTTATCACCTGTCATTCTTGTATGATTAAACGAGAACCTCAGTAAAACAAATCCTCACCGTAGCATACATTAGCTTAGGGCACAGGTTTTTATCTCATGAGAGGGTTAACTTTATATTTGTATTTGTTTTTCAGTCCCCATGTGGCATTGCTTCACCACAAGTCTATGGGCAGCTTTTAGGGATTTACCTGCTACAAAATGAACTGTGAGTGTCAAGTTTGTGTCCATTTTGTTTATTATTCACATGATTACTTAAGGTTTAAGGTATAACTTTTACCAATCATCTCTTGTCCCGACCAGGCAATAGTTGGGCTAAGTAGATGCAGACTCAAATTAGGATAATAAATCTGAGTGCCCTACTAAAAGATGAAACGTCATCTTTCTGTTTATGTCATAAATTCAAAGGTTAGTAACTCTTGTCCATTATCTCCCCTTGCCATCACTACGTGTTGCCAGTTTTTAAGCATTGCCTCTGTACAGAATAAGCCTCCAGCAAATCCAAATATGTGTGTTTGAAATTGAAGCTATCTGTTCAATTCAATGCTGGATTTATTTAGACTAATGTTGATTCATACACAGAAACCAGTAAATGAAGAAATACAAAACAATTGAATGCATGCAAGAGTTTTGCCTGGCACGCACACAATGTATCTTATCTCCTTGAAGCATGTGCACTTTGTGCTCTAATGACACCTTGTCAGCTGTTCTGCAAAAAATCATCAAAAGTAAAAGAGAAGAGGGGAAAAGGACATAAGACTAGCAAATGATGTGTTCAACCAAATACAGAATCATTTGTGAATCTTGTGCGGTATGCTACCCCTCCCCCAAAATCTAAAATAAGCAGGATGATGCCTTCCACCAATATGACATAGCAGATCAATGGGAGATGATTGCAGATATGTTGCAGTGCTAGCCTTTCAACAGCTTTGTGTTGATTGATGTATGAGATGGCAACACAATTCCTGACTTAAGGCCAAATTTTACTTCTTTCCATCTTTAGCAGATAATTTAGATACAATGGGGGGCGGGGATAGTTTCTCCCCTACAAGTTTGAACCCAGATGGTGCATATTGTATTTTTGTATCTGTGCATGCCATATGTAATATTGTCTAGCTATCCTAAGCTGTACTGGCTGTCTAGTCATCTTAGGGATCTTAGTCATATAGCTTTGAATCGTATAGTTGTAATAATCTTACTGAAATATCCTTCCATAAAGCCAAGCTGATGTTTCCACGGAGACAGGCACAGGGATGTCCATCAAGGCCTACTTCCAGCAGTTTCAGTACTGAAAGTGATTTCCTGTCTTCACCATGCCCTTCAGCTCGACTAGCTATTATCCCAGCTGTTTGCCAAGGTGCTAATAAAATCACCTGGCAGAGCTGGCTTGTCTTATTTTCACCAGCAGGATATTAGTAGTGGTTTATTTAAGCATTGTATCCTGGTTACCTCAGGGCATAGTTTATCCTGAAATGGAAGCTTACAGTGAGTGCGAAGATACCTCGTAGCAATAGCCATTCTCCTGTTTGATCATGGTTTAAAGCTTGACATCAAAGTAATATTCTGGGTGTTGCTGGCTTCTGCACTCATATCACCACACATCACTATAAAACCTGAGTGTTGGTTGGCAACGACAATGACAAAAAAATTACTGATTGGCTGTCAAAACAAATCTCTGACCTGGGGAATGCTAAAACATTCTTTTTGGAAAACCATGAACCAGCTGTTTTTGTCGTGCTGGTATAGGACACATTCTGTTGCCTACCATACTGAACTGGCATTTATAAAGTGGATAAGAATGTGTTTCTTGCCACATCAAAGCTGGTTCAGAATTTTGTTGCTACTTCATTGATGCTGCGATTGATTGCGTCATCAAAAGAGCAGCTTACTGCTTACCTTTCAATGAATAATGCATTAATTAGTCATGATGTGCTTATGAGCCTCATTTCTAAAACTGTTCTGACTTTAGGAATGGCTCCATTTGGCAGACCATTGCTATTTGAGGGCAAGATTTAAGAATTTCAGAGACATGTAGATCAGGAACTGCCTCTCAGCTGGCCACTCCATTTTGTATTCTTATTTAGGAAATCTCCATCCCCACCACAATAGGCGAGTCAGGCAAAAATATGGATTTTTTTAATGTCCCATGGATTGTTCAGTTCTCAGCCTTATGCAGCATATTTTGTACTTACAAGGATTAAATTCTGGACCTTGCATTAATAGTAACATTATTAAGAGGAAACGTCCTGATATTGAAGAGGATATTAATGGGGGGGGGGGGACAATGGTGTTGCATGTATCTGGCAAATTAGATTGTGACTTAATGTTTTTATTGCACTTGCTTGAGACTATATTCTTGTCCTATAAATAAAATTGACTTGTCTCAGGTACTGGACTAATGGAGAATACATGTATGTAGAAAACCACAAACCAAGCAATAAAAGATTATGCTGTTTGGTCAATGGTTTTCTACATGTTTTCTTTAGTCTTGCAAGGCTGCTATCCATACATGAATGTTAACCTGGTGAGCAGCAATTGTTTAATTATCTCCATTTGCTAATTACCACTGTGACATCATGGGCTGTGTTGGACTAAGTGAAAATTAACTACAAGTTTGGGCTTAGAGGAATAACATCAAGTTGCTGATTCAGTTATACAGTAAGGTGTCATTTGTTTTGGTTTCTGAGAGCAGTGATATTTAGAGAATTGATGTCATGTAGCTGTAGGTGAATTGATTTTTACCAGATCATCAGTTTAATGGACCATGAAACAGTTCTTGCCTAAATTATCCTTGATATAATGAACCAGAATACAACTTTAGTCTAATTATCAGTGATATTATGGACCAGGAAACAGGGCTAGCCTAATTATCAGTGATATAATGAACCAGGAAACAGTGCTGACCTAATTATCAGTGATATAATGGACCAGGATACAGTGTTAGCCTAATTATCAGTGGTACAGTGGACCAAGGTTTAAGTCTAGCCAGAAATCTCCACAATATCAGAATTTTTGGCATACAGTTCAATGATAATCTTAAAATACAAATGTGATCTTAACATACAATGAAATACACTATAAGATACAAGGGTACTTCAAGATACAGTGAAACATGTTCTAAGATATAATGGTACTCCAGGATACAATGAAACATGTTCTAAGATATGATGGTACTCCAGGATACAATGAAACATGTTCTAAGATATAATAGTACTCCAGGATACAATGAAACATGTTCTAAGATATGATGGTACATGTACTCCAAGATACAATGAAACATGTTCTAAGATATGATGGTACTCCAGGATACAATGAAACATGTTCTAAGATATAATGGTACTCCAGGATACAATGAAATTTACTCTAAGACGATGGTAATCCCAGATACATTAAAAAGTACTCCAAGATAAAATGTACTTTAAGAAATGTTGGTACACTTCTTTTACTTCTTAACAGCTTTATGTTGGATTGACATTTCTTTTACTAGTCATGTTTTTGTTTCTTTAACAGATGCCATGCCAAATTTCTATGGAAGAGGATTCCACAGTCAGTAAAAAATGTGAGTCTACTCCTTAGATTTCTCTCTAACTTTGAATAAAACTCGAATTATTTACCTGGTATCTTGATTTAACATTTGCTTTGCATTTTCTGCAAAATAAGAGTTATGGGTTTCAGAAATGTTTTTGTGTAATGTGCAGTAATTATGAGTTTGTAATAGGATAAAAAATACTATTAATTTAGGGCTCAAAAATGTCACTTGTTATATTTACAAGTGGTGGATGATGAAGGTTAATAATATTTTCAAGGTTATTTTCCAATGTGACAATTGGCGCTATAAGCAGAGAAATTTTTACTGTTTGGGATGAGTAAAAATTACAAGTCACCTGTCCAGTTGGACATGTTGTTAACCGAAAATTGTGCATGCTCTGTCATTACAGAAAATCACTATCATTCACTATCTGATAGAGCTACATACAGCATAACATTTTGTTTCCTGGTATTAATGAACATACAGTAATATGTACTACAGTATACTGGGATTATATTAATTACCAACAGTTTAATTACCTTGGCAGGGGTATGACACTTGTTTTATATTTTTAATTTGCATTTGTAGCTGTAAAAAGTATCTTGCACTGATTTTTAGCAAAATAACAACATGTATCAATTATATTATATGAAAGAAACTTCAAATTATCTTGAGATATAAGAAAAGAAAAGAAAAATATTACAACTCAGAACAAATTTGCAAACTCCACTCCAGAGGAAATGGTCAATATCATATAGTAGCTGAATGTGCAATGTTGATTTTTGTTTGTTTGTTTGATTAGGATTTTTAACGTAGCTTTAACAATTTTTCAGTCATATTGCTACGATGTCTGCAATGAGGCAGTTTATAGTGATGTCTAGCACTGGGGCATCATGCCGCAGACATGTAGCATGATATCCCACCCAGTCACATTATTCTGACACCAGGCCGACCAGTCCTAACACTAACCTCTTAATATTGAGCATCAAGTGAGGCAGCTTGATACAACAAAAATGTATGCATTAAGGAAATAAACGTATATAATGAGTTAACATGTCAGCGACATTGATTTTTGCCTCATTAATGTATTTGGGTCTAGTACGCGTGATCATGGTGTTATTATATATTAATAAATAACGTAATCTTGTTTATTTTACATTGGTAATTTAGTAGTGAAATATTTTCTAAACTTCACTTTTAACTTGAAATAGTTTGTTATTATTGAGAAATAATAAAATTACGAACACTGACAAACAAGAAAAAATAAACTAAATGATGTAGTACGACTGATCTTTCAGAAACTGTCCGAATTCTGTGCATTAGCCATGATGATTCATTCGATAGCGACTGTATTTCTTGAGTAGGCATCAATAATGTTGTTTTGTTTTTATTGAGTTCAATTATCATTTGTTAATGGTTAGCAAATCTCAATGAAAAATAAGATTAAATTGTTCAGTTAGAGAGATAATAACATAACATTTTGGCTTATTTACGTTCAGTGCCAATTAAGTCGATTTCGGGTTATAAAAGTCAATGTCATAGCGTCATCTCAGGATGACTTAGGTTATTATGTTGGAACCGTTTTAAATCTAAAAATGCCGACATCCCATCATTCTTACATCCTCTCTTATTTTTCCAAATGAAACGCATCTAATGATTTAAAGAGCAGAGCAAAAGGGACAGATAGCACTTATTTTTCGTTAAGTACAAAAGCGGAGTTGATCAAATGGAAAAGTTGAAAAAAATTGCAAATTATATAGATTTAATAAGTTACTAAGTTGAAGGAAAACAACAATAAATACAGCATTGACAACCATGTGGTGAAGTCTCAGAATTATTATATATTATTCTTTTGTTTTCATCCATAAACAATACAGTGCACCATATTTGTTTTAGAAAATTACGATCGTTAAGATGTATCACATAGACAGTTAAGTGGGGAAATTCAACGCATGAATGTCTCGGTTGAACCGAAGGGATAAATGTACGTCATATCCGTCTTTGGCATGCAGAAATTATCGAGTGTGGACGGAGATTGCTGAGTAAATTTTTTAATTTAAAAAACGGAATTTTTAGTCTATTTAAACATTTGTATGGTGTACATATATGAGAAATGCATTTACATTATGACTATAATGATATTGGACTTTTGTACAATATAGGTGGCCAGTGACCTTTAACATACCTTTCTAAATAAATTACAAAAAATTAACAGAAATATTTAATCTGATATATTTTCCAAACATTTGATTTCACTTGAATGTCTTTAATAAGATCCTATTTGACTTTCATATGATTAAAGGATCAAGAATATAATTCTGTTTTAATATTAAAAAGCAGTTTGTGACAATTGTTTCGTTAATTTGTCCTGAAAAATGAAGACATCTTGTCAATATCATTAAATTTGTTGCAAGATTACTTGCCAAACATCCCATAATGATGGAAACTACGAAGTTCAGGTACAGTGAAAAGTATCATGGTACATACCATTAATATTACATACCTCTACTGTGTAAAGTTTAAAATTTGCCTTTTACAAGAATTTATTTAGTCACTTTCTCAGCTTGTATTTGCGGTCAAACCTGATCTTGTAATCAACTGCATTTAGCCACCACCTGTTCAAGGTGACCAGCTGTATGAAATAACCTGCAGTAGCTTTTGTTTTTGGTCATATGCATTTTATTTTTGTATAATTATGTAGAAACAACTGGACCAGGCCTTTAATGCACTCCACTGTCTAAAATCGGTACATCTATTATTCTCAGTCTGTTGATCTTCATAGCTAGCTAGCTTTCTTTCTTTCTTTCTTTCTTTCTTTCTTTCTTTCTTTCTTTCTTTCTTTCTTTCTTTCTTTTGATCTTCATAGCTAGCTTTCTTTCTTTCTTTCATTTGATCTGTTTCTATTTTTCTTTCCTTCTTTCTTCCTTCCTTCTTTCTTTCTTTTTTATTTCTTTCTTTCTTTCTTGTTTTCTTTTTTTCATATCAAGTGCAGACCACTTATAGCTGGTCTCCAGAATGTTTTAATATATACATGAATACTTATTATTGGTTTTCTCTGCATTGAAGACATTCTTGTTTTCTATGAAATGAAGCTAAAGACAAAAAGATGCAAATATATTCTTTTTTTTCTCCTTTCCTTCAAATTTGTCACTCTTTAGTTGTTGGTTGACTTCTTTTATTTATTTTGAAGAAAGAAATGTAGGTGCATGCTTTTAAAACAACAACTTATCTTTCTTGAGCAAAATATTAATATTTTGCATGAACTACATAACATTGACTTTATTAAGATACCTTTTCTTTAAGGCTAATCCTGAGTTAGGCCAAATATGGGCAGTGGGACAGAAATTGTGGCAGCGAGACTTCCCTGGTGCCTATGAGGTTCTTAAGAAAGACTGGACAGAGGTGTATAAACCTATCATGACTGCTGTCCTTGGTGAGGATAAGTAATAAATCCAAATTGCAAAATCATCTGACTTTCCTCATATGAAAAAGATGGCTTAATAAATTAACAAGTTTTTCATTTTCAGTAAGTTTGACCACATTTCATTTAACTACAAAGTTTAACATCTCAGGCCTTGGAAGCACTCTTTGTGAATTATGTAGCATATGTTTATGTCATGCAGCAATATTTAACATCTCAGGTCTTTGAACCAATGTATAACAGTGATGGACTGTAATATGACGGTGTTGGCTATAACATATCCATAACGCAGATGCAATGCATAATGACTGCTGGCTGTCAGTCAAGGGATTCAAAGATGCAAAATTCCTGTCCTCTATATAATAGTCCAAGAACTGTAAAAATTACTAAAGAAGGCGCTAGAATTAATGAAACACTTTGTGTATACACTAATTACAGCAGAGAATTAAACTCAGACTTCAGTGATTTTGGGACAAAGCCACTGTATCAACATCATACTATTTAAGTCTAATGTAATACAAAATCAACATCATATCATTTAAGTCTAATGTAATACAAAATCAACATCATATCATTTAAGTCTAATGTAATACAAAATCAACATCATATCATTTAAGTCTAATGTAATACAAAATCAACATCATATCATTTAAGTCTAATGTAATACAAAATCAACATCATATCATTTAAGTCTAATGTAATACAAAATCAACATCATATCATTTAAGTCTAATGTAATACAAAATCAACATCATATCATTTAAGTCTAATGCAGTACAAATGCTTATCAGGTAATAATTCCCAAACTGCAGAACTAAACAAGTCCAGCTTTTTCAAAACCACTAATAATGAGTTCCATTGTTTCACTCACTGTTGCATGAGCTGCAATTATCCATTCAGTATGATTTAGCTTGATTAATGATGTTGCAAGGTTCGGTAATATCATCACCATGACCTAGTTAGCATACCATTTGTGGAAGTGTGATTTTAATTATTCTTTGTATTTTTTATTTATGTATTATTTATTTATTGTCAATTCAAGTGATTGAGGTTATCTCCAATAAGAGAGATTCCACTGTCTGTCAGTTAAGTTAGGATGTTTACACTTTGGTGGCATTGGCTTCCTTTGATGTAAGTATTGAACTTGCCAGGTCTTTGATTTGTACTGATACAGGTGGTAGTAATGTTTTAAACATTAATGTGACCATTATTTTTGTTGGCATAGTTTTATTATTTTGTATTCTTTATTTTGGGTATTTGTAGAGGTTAACCCATGAAATTAAATGGTCCGTGATGTTTTGTTGCCACCAATTTGGTGTGACCGTTTTGTCCCTTGGATATTTTGGCATGGGTCGTTTTGGTGCCAGCCGTTTTGAAAATGTATCCCCATGAAAATAATGTTAAATGTTTTTTGTTTAACTTGTTAGCTCTTGGATAATTGAGTAAGATTTGAATATTTGCTGTTTTCTTAAAGCAGCATAGATTTTGGAGATTTATTTTATTGACTATTGCCTTTGTGCCTTTATTGATGAGTGTCATTATTGACTTTATTGACTAGTGTCTTTATTAATGAGTACCTTTATTGATTAGTGTCTTTATTGACTAGTGTCTTTATTGGTGAGTGCCTTTATTGATTAGTGTCTTTATTGACTAGTGTCTTTATTGACTAGTGTCTTTATTAATGAGTACCTTTATTGATTAGTGTCTTTATTGACTAGTGTCTTTATTAATGAGTACCTTTATTAATTAGTGCCTTTATTGATTAGTGACTTTATTGACTAGTGTCTTTATTGATGAGTACCTTTATTAATTAGTACCTTTATTGATGAGTGTCATTATTGACTTTATTGGCTAGTGTCTTTATTGATGAGTACCTTTATTGACTAGTGTCTTTATTGACTAGTGTCTTTATTAATGAGTACCTTTATTGATTAGTGTCTTTATTGACTAGTGTCTTTATTGACTAGTGTCTTTATTAATGAGTATCTTTATTGATTAGTGTCTTTATTGACTAGTGTCTTTATTGATGAGTGTCTTTATTGATTAGTGTCTTTATTGACTAGTGTCTTTATTAATGAGTACCTTTATTAATTAGTGCCTTTATTGATTAGTGACTTTATTGACTAGTGTCTTTATTGATGAGTACCTTTATTAATTAGTGCCTTTATTGATTAGTGACTTTATTGACTAGTGTCTTTATTAATGAGTACCTTAAATTTATTGATTAGTGTCTTTATTGACTAGTGCTTTTATTAATGAGTAGTTTTATTAATTAGTGCCTTTATTGATTAGTGACTTTATTGACTAGTGTCTTTATTGATGAGTACCTTTATTAATTAGTACCTTTATTGATGAGTGTCATTATTGACTTTATTGGCTAGTGTCTTTATTGATGAGTACCTTTATTGACTAGTGTCTTTATTGAGTAGTGTCTTTATTAATGAGTACCTTTATTGATTAGTGTCTTTATTGACTAGTGTCTTTATTGACTAGTGTCTTTATTGATGAGACCTTTATTGATTAGTGTCTTTATTGACTAGTGTCTTTATTGACTAGTGTCTTTATTAATGAGTATCTTTATTGATTAGTGTCTTTATTGACTAGTGTCTTTATTGATGAGTGTCTTTATTGATTAGTGTCTTTATTGACTAGTGTCTTTATTAATGAGTACCTTTATTAATTAGTGCCTTTATTGATTAGTGACTTTATTGACTAGTGTCTTTATTGATGAGTACCTTTATTAATTAGTGCCTTTATTAATTAGTGCCTTTATTGATTAGTGACTTTATTGACTAGTGTCTTTATTGACTAGTGTCTTTATTAATGAGTACCTTAAATTTATTGATTAGTGTCTTTATTGACTAGTGCTTTTATTAATGAGTAGTTTTATTAATTAGTGCCTTTATTGATTAATGACTTTATTGACTAGTGTCTTTATTGATGAGTACCTTTATTAATTAGTACCTTTATTGATGAGTGTCATTATTGACTTTATTGGCTAGTGTCTTTATTGATGAGTACCTTTATTGACTAGTGTCTTTATTGAGTAGTGTCTTTATTAATGAGTACCTTTATTGATTAGTGTCTTTATTGACTAGTGTCTTTATTGACTAGTGTCTTTATTGATGAGACCTTTATTGATTAGTGTCTTTATTGACTAGTGTCTTTTTTGATGAGTGTCTTTATTGATTAGTGTCGTTATTGATTAGTGTCTTTATTGACTAGTGTCTTTATTAATGAGTACCTTTATTGATTAGTGTCTTTATTGACTAGTGTCTTTATTAATGAGTACCTTTATTAATTAGTGCCTTTATTGATTAGTGACTTTATTGACTAGTGTCTTTATTGATGAGTACTTTTATTAATTAGTACCTTTATTGATTAGTGTCTTTATTGACTAGTGTCTTTATTAATGAGTACCTTTATTAATTAGTGCCTTTATTGATTAGTGCCTTTATTGATTAGTGTCTTTATTGATTAGTGTTTTTATTGACTAGTGTCTTTATTAATGAGTACCTTTATTGATTAGTGCCTTTATTGATTAGTGTCTTTATTGACTAGTGTCTTTATTGGTGAGTACCTTTATTGACTAGTGTCTTTATTGACTAGTGTCTTTATTAATGAGTACCTTTATTGATTAGTGCCTTTATTGACTAGTGTCTTTATTAATGAGTACCTTTATTGATTAGTGTCTTTATTGATTAGTGTCTTTATTAATGAGTACCTTTATTAATTAGTGCCTTTATTAATTAGTGTCTTTATTGATTAGTGTCTTTATTGGTGAGTACCTTTATTAATGAGTACCTTTATTGATTAGTGTCTTTATTGACTAGTGTCTTTATTAATGAGTACCTTTATTGATTAGTGCCTTTATTGGCTAGTGTCTTTATTGATGAGTACCTTTATTGATTAGTGTCTTTATTGATGAGAACCTTTATTAATTAGTGCCTTTATTGATTAGTGTCTTTATTGATTAGTGTCTTTATTGACTAGTGTCTTTGTTGATGAGTACCTTTATTGATTAGTGTCTTTATTGATGAGAACCTTTATTAATTAGTGCCTTTATTGATTAGTGTCTTTATTGATTAGTGTCTTTATTGACTAGTGTCTTTGTTGATGAATACCTTTATTGACTAGTGTCTTTATTGATGAGAACCTTTATTAATTAGTGTCTTTATTGATTAGTGTCTTTATTGGCTAGTGTCTTTATTGACTAGTGTCTTTATTGGTGAGAACCTTTATTAATTAGTGTCTTTATTGATTAGTGTCTTTATTGGCTAGTGTCTTTATTGACTAGTGTCTTTATTGGTGAGAACCTTTATTAATTAGTGCCTTTATTGATTAGTGACTTTATTGACTAGTGTCTTTATTGATGAGAACCTTTATTAATTAGTGCCTTTATTGATTAGTGTCTTTATTGATTAGTACCTTTATTGATTAGTGTCTTTATTGATGAGTACCTTTATTGATTAGTGCCTTTATTGATGAGTGTCTTTATTGACTAGTACCTTTATTGATTAGTACCTGAATGAAAGACATAGAGTCATACAATTTCGATACATGCATTTAAAATACATTTTTAGAAATGGTTGATAGTCGAAAATTGTTGATACTTAGAACTTTCTCGTTTAATAGTCGCTACTCAGGGTAGTAAAGCTAATTTTAGGTCACCTAAGCATAAGACCCATATAACATAATGCTATTTCCTATAACATATGATAGTGTCAGCCTTTTATGTATAACACAATGCTATTTCCTATAACATATGATAGTGTCAGCCTTTTATGTATAACATAATGCTATTTCCTATAACATATGATAGTGTCAGCCTTTTATGTATAACACAATGCTAGGTCCTATAACAAATGATAGGGTCAGCCATTTATGTATAACATAATGCTATTTCCTATAACATATGATAGTGTCAGCCTTTTATGTATAACACAATGCTAGGTCTTATAACATGATAGGGTCAGTCTTTTATGTATAACCTAATGCAGTGCCCTATAACAAATGATAGGGTCAGCCTTTTATGTATAACACAATGCTAGGTCTTATAACATGATAGGGTCAGTCTTTTATGTATAACCTAATGCAGTGCCCTATAACAAATGATAGGGTCAGCCTTTTATGTATAGCATAATGCTAGGTCCTATAACATATGATAGGGTCAGCCTTTTATGTATAGCACAATGCAGTGCCAGATTCGGCTAATGTAGTTAAGTGAGAAAGCTTGCCAGTAGCTTCTCGTGGGTCGGTGGTTCTTTCCGGGGTTTTTCCGGTTTCTTCCTCCACCACTAATACTGGCCGCCATGTATAGCCTATATATTGTGCTGAAAAATGGCGTTAAACCATAAAAAACAAACAAAAAACAAACAATGCAGTGTCCTATAACATAGGCCTTTTATGTATAACACAATGCAAGGTTCTATAACATATGACAGGGTCAGCCTTTTATATATAACACAATGCACAGTCCTGCAACATATGATAGGGTCAGCCTTTTATGTATAATCCAATGCAGTGCCCTATAATGTATGATAGGGTCAGCCTTTTATGTATAACACAATGCAAGGTCCTATAATGTATAATAGTGTCAGCCTTTTATGTATAACCTAATGCAGTGCCCATTAACATATGATAGGGCCAGCCTGTTATGTATAACCCAATGCAAGGTCCTGTAACATATTAGAGGGACATCATTTTTTTTATATATATATATACCTCAATGCATGTCCCTATAACAGATAAAATCATGAACCTGTCATATATAATGGTATGGAAGGTAATATAAGTTTCAAATAACTGTATAAAAAAAATCTCAAAGCCTTTAAACTTTGTGTAGTGTCTTTAGTGCTGTCCCACTCTGGTACAGATTGTTCTCTATCAAGCCTTGCATGTAATAGCATTGATCCTGTTTTGAAAAAAACAAATTGGGAAATATAAACTAAATTAAAACATAAAAATTTAAACCAACAAAACTAATGCAGGAATTTAACACTTTCAATTGTTATTTTTCTTGCTTTTTTATAGAATGCACACGACAAGGAGCCTTCAATCTGATTGGTCGGGCTTATTCAAGTATTAAGGCAGAGGAATTTGCGGCATTTGTTGGTTTACCAGTTGCTGATGCACTTCAAGGTAATTAATGATTCAGCTTGGTTAGCTTGATATAAGTTAATTATCAGACTAGTGTCATGAAAAGAGAAGAATGACGTCCCCCCTCCTTTTCAAAAATACCTCTTGAAATGGAAACAAATAACCACTTGAATTTCCACCCTAACTGATTAGTTTTCAAGGACAGTGATATGGATAGCTTCCTAAAAATTACCAGATAATATTGAATTAGGAGAACAACATTAACCACATCACTTATCTTGTTGTAGCAACAAAGTGCTTATAACTTGCCTGTTTGCTAAAATGGAAGTTACATGAGAGTGGTCTTGTATGTAGAAAGGAATTGAAACAAAACCCTTCAGTCCTAAGTTAATATCATAGTGTGGTTTGCATGCCCTTATGAGAGTGATCTTGTATGTAGAAAGGAATTGAAACAAAACCCTTCAGTCCTAATTTAATATCTTAGTGTGGTTTGCATGCCCTTATGAGAGTGATCTTGTATGTAGAAAGGAATTGAAACAAAACCCTTCAGTCCTAAGTTAATATCATAGTGTGGTTTGCATGCCCTTATGAGAGTGGTCTTGTATGTAGAAAGAAATTGAAACAAAACCCTTCAGTTCTAAGTTAATATCATAGTGTGGTTTGCATGCCCTTATGAGAGTGATCTTGTATGTAGAAAGGAATTGAAACAAAACCCTTCAGTCCTAATTTAATATCTTAGTGTGGTTTGCATGCCCTTATGAGAGTGATCTTGTATGTAGAAAGAAATTGAAACAAAACCCTTCAGTTCTAAGTTAATATCATAGTGTGGTTTGCATGCCCTTATGAGAGTGATCTTGTATGTAGAAAGGAATTGAAACAAAACCCTTCAGTCCTAAGTTAATATCATAGTTAATATCATAATGTGGTTTGCATGCCCTTATGAGAAGACCTAGAAATGCAGACCATTTTGTGTCTTATGACCGGTCTCGTTTCAGAGAAGTAATCTCCAACAATTTTCAGACTAAATTTCACTTGATTATTATTGTGGATAAATAAACTTTGTTTTATGACAAGCTAATTGGTGACATCTTAATTGCCTACTTATAGTCATGAATACTTATAATTTGTGCTATATGTATTGCCTGCTTATAATCACAAGTACTTAAAATTGGTGCCATCTATTTGCCTGCCCCATGGTTGATTTTACTTATTGTTTATCTCAGTACTCTACTTCTTTTTAAGTAAAATGCCTGAATAAAACTTGATCAAAGTTAACAATATCATGGTATGTAGGGATGTCAGACATGTCAAACTATGCCAATATGTCATCAGATATGACTGCCATTATGTCAAACTATGCCAATATGTCATCAGATATGACTGCCATACTAAAATTAGGAAAACCTTGATAAGACTTCTTTTTAAAACTGGCCTTACAGAATTAGGCCAAATTTGGAAGAAATTATTGGGCATGAATGGCTTTCAAATCTGTACTATTGGTGTTGACTGACCATCAAATATGGCCACTTTACTAAAACAATTAAAATTTTTATATGATTTCTTCTTATTAACTGCTCAACATAATTTGATAAATGCCTTTCAGTATTGCAAAATTGATGCTGTTATGCCATCAACTGTTGATGAATACAGAGAAATGTTGATTGTTGTTGTTTTAGGGTTTAACGCCATTTTTCAGACACGATATGATATATATGGTGGCCAGTATTAATGGTGTAGAAAGAACCTGGGAAAACCCCCAGAAAGAACCGATGACCCTCAAGAAGCTACTGGCAAGCTTTCTCACATAACCACATTGGCAGAATCTGAGACTTGAACCCACGCAGAAAGAGGAGAAATGTTGAAACAGTAGGGTTTTTTTTAATGCAGACTCCACAGCATTGGAAGAAATTTCTGAATGGCATCGTATTGATTCAGATTTATTGGCCAATAGCTCGTGCATTCGGCTATGACATAGATGCCTGACAGGTGAGCAGTGTTAGACACACTTTGGTCTCTTGGCTGTAGAAGCTAGAAAAACTTTATAACTATTATGGTGATCAACAAATCAGTACTCCCAAGAGTTATTGTGCTTTTTGTATTGTAGCTGATTATGTGACAAAATCTGTGTAAATGATAAAGTCATTATCTAAAGATGTGCATGTCAACAAAACACTGTAGGGGCCCCAGGTAGCCAAGTGCTTGGATTGGCTGATTGCTGCCATCTCACCCCAGCCCTGATGAGTTCAAGTTTCGTGTGAGGCTAATATGGGCATAGAAAGCTTGACCCTAGCTTCCCACCGGTTGGTGGTTCTTCCTTAGTTCTTACACTAGATAAACTGACCACCATGTATCACATGCAGAAAAATGGCATTAAACCCACGGCAACAAATCACTGTACGCTATGATTTATTTGGGGGTTATTATGTTATTGCCATTTTCATGAAGCTAATAGCAGTGAAAGGCAGAATTTAAGACAACTGGTCATGCAGCTTTTGATGGATTGCTGTATAAAATTTCAGTTCTTAGCAGAATAAATTCATTAATGTTTATGGATGACTTACACTTCAGCAAGAAGAAGTTTATTGATTATCCGATCAAACTACCTAAGATCACGATAACTTACTACTGAAAAGAACAAAATCTGTAACTTTAATTCTTCGCCCTATACAGTAACCATTGTTTGTGGATGGCTTGAATTTACGTATGGAAGAGGTACCTACATGGAATTTTCAATCAGAAGATGAAATCTTCAGGTTAATGTGACTCTAAGAAGAATTGATTTTTTGCACAATAGCTTTAGTTCTAGAGTAGTTCCTTTTAATTGGGGTAACAAAGAAACCTTTATATTTGGGGTCCATAGATCAAGTCTAATAGGAAAATATTGGATTCTGTAATTTTAGTCTGGGAACACATACCAGTACCATGAGAAAAAGTTAATTGAGACTTATTTGTTTAATGTCAGGAGTCAATCATGCTCAACTAGTTTATATGGTTGTACTTGGTCCTATTAGATACAGGCAGGTATTTAGTCTATCATTTAGTTAGACCTGCAAATTATGATGATCATCATCAGATTTGCATGATGGCCAGTCACTGTACAAACACATTTTGAAGATGTATTACACCTTTTTAGTGTACATGTAATATTTGGAACATTTATTAAACCTTTTACTGTACATGCACAAGTTTTGGAAGATTTATTACATCTTTTTACTGTCCACGTTGTTAAAAGATTAATACCTTTTACTGTACACACAGAGCTTTTGGAAGATTTATTATACCTTTTTAATGTTCATGGACATGTTTTGGACGATTTTTTTTACTGTACACTGTGTTTTGAAAAGATTTATTACACCTTTTTACTTTAGTTACAACTGGGTTCATTGTTTGACACAATTTCATTAACTCTTGCTGTTATTGAAGTATTTTCATAATACTTTCTAGTTATTATAATTATTGTCCGAAGATATGCATATAGACAAATCAGTATACTCCAACAATCTATGTAAGAGTTACTGCCCTTTATGATTGATGGGTGGGTGCAGAAAATGAAACACTATTTTGATTGCAATTATTCTTAAAATTACTGATGGATTTTAGTAATAATTGGTACATGCTTTAGTCACCATAAAGAGATACATGTATGGAATATTCATTGTGCTTTCTCGAGTTTTGCAAAATGTATTGCCCTTTCTGACTTGAAGCTGTGGTAACTAGACCTAATAGTTATTTTCAATTCAGAGAGACAGGATGTATGAGAGGCAAGATTAGATTTATGTAAGCAAACTACTAAACATAAAATATTTCTTTATTGCAGCTGCAACAGCTGAGGGCTGGGTAGCGGATCCACAAACCAGAATAGTTACTCCTAAAAAACCAGGTCTGCATTCTGTTTAGTAATATGCACAGAAAAAAAACCTCACATTCAGATTGTCAGTATTACTATTGCATATTGTAACACTCCCAAGACAAGCCTATGATTGAAAACTAACCCATTCCCAGTTTTACAAAATTTTAGAATTTTCTTCAAGAAAGTCTTTTATTATGATAACTCAAGCACCAGTAAGATTATATTTAGTTCATCACAGTATTGTGAATGATATATGTGTCTGGAGCACTGTGAATTTTCATATCTTTAAATTTATGTAAAGTTACATAATTTGTTTTTGACACAAACCATTTCATCAGCATTTGTATCAACAAACAGTGGAACACTTGGCACTCAGAAAGAGGGTGTTCTGATTTACATCAAATTCTTCAGTGTTGTCATAATCTTCAAAGAGTCAATTTATTTATTAAGGATTGGTTAGATTTTCTATGTAATGTTCATCATACCCAGGCTTATCATAATTATCATACCTGTGCTTACCATGCTAATGCTCATCATACCAAGGTTTGCCATACTAATGCTCATCATGCCTGTGCTTACCATACTAATGCTCATCATACCTGTGCTTACCATACTAATGCTCATCATACCAGTGCTTACCATACTAATGCTCATCATGCCAAGGCTTTCCATACTAATGCTCATCATACCAAGGCTTACCATACTAATGCTCATCATGCCAAGGCTTACCATTCAAATGCTCATCATACCCAGGCTTACCATACTAATGCTCATCATGCCAAGGCTTACCATACTAATGCTCATCATACCTGTGCTTACCATACTAATGCTCATCATACCTGTGCTTACCATACTAATGCTCATCATACCTGTGCTTACCATACTAATGCTCATCATGCCAAGGCTTACCATACTAATATTCATCATACCTGTGCTAATGCTCATCATACCAGTGCTTATCATAGGTATCATACCTGTGCTTACCATACTAATGCTCATCATACCTGTGCTTACCATACTAATGCTCATCATACCTGTGCTTACCATACTAATGCTCATCATACCAGTGCTTATCATAGGTATCATACCTGTGCTTACCATACTAATACTCATCATACCTGTGCTTACCATACTAATGCTCATCATACCTGTGCTTATCATACTAATGTTCATCATACTAATGCTCATCATACCAAGGCTTATCATAGGTATCATACCTGTGCTCATCATACCTATGCTTACCATACTAATGCTCATCATACCTGTGCTTACCATACTAATGCTTATCATACCTGTGCTTACCATACTAATGCTCATCATACCAGTGCTTATCATAGGTATCATACCTGTGCTTACCATACTAATACTCATCATACCTGTGCTTACCATACTAATGCTCATCATACCTGTGCTCATCATACTAATGCTCATCATACCAAGGCTTATCATAGGTATCATACCTGTGCTCATCATACCCAGGCTTACCATACTAATGCTCATCATACCTGTGCTTACCATACTAATGCTCATCATGCCAAGGCTTACTATACTAATGCTCATCATACCCAGGCTTACCATACTAATGCTCATCATACCAAGGTTTGCCATACTAATGCTCATCATACCAAGGCTTACCATACTAATGCTCATCATACCCAGGCTTACCATACTAATGCTCATCATACCCAGACTTATCATATGTATCATACCTGTGCTTATCATACTAATGCTCATGTATATGAGTGTATATGGTATTTGGGGAACTCAGCTACTTCTCTTTTTTTGCATGTGCAACATTCCATAAAGAGGCATATAGTGTGAACCGTGCCTGTCCTTCCATTATGTGATTTATGCTCACTAACTTTTGCAGTTTAAAGATTGAAACCAAATTAATTTTCAGGTTCATACAGAAAACTTAGCTGAAGTTTCTTTTTCACTTTTCTGCAACATATGAATTATGTCCCTTTTTTACTTATAAGTTTGTCCATGAATGATAGATTTTACTCTGCTTGATAAATTAAAGGGAATATACTAAATATTGTGTATGTGCTTTGTATAGATAAGTCTGTACTTCTGTTTTCATGTTTCTTGGTCCAAATGCAGTTGAGTTATGGCCTCTGTCTTATTTAGCAGTTAGCACTGCATCTTGAACCAGTATTTCGTCAGTTAGCTGGTCCAATATTGCAGGGGGCATCTTTGTTGTCTGGACACATTTCTGGCTCGAAATCCATCATAATATCATGTCTGTTTATCACATAGTAGGTATAGGTTTCCTATAGTATGTGCAGTTTCATATTTTTTTTATCTTATCACACATTTAAATATCACTTTATGTGATTCTGATTGTTCCAAATAAGCCCGTGAAATTATTGGGCAGAATCCTCTTTACTGATTGGCTGGGATGATGGGAAAACATTTATAACCCCACCTTCGGGGATGTATGGTTTTGAATGAACTATTTTTTGGTAGCCATTTTTTAACTCTATTCACGAAAGGAAATTGAGGACAAATTATTTCGGCTGTCTGAATATGGATATATTACACCAACAGGGGTTTGTTATATCATGTATGATAATATCATAATGAGAAAATGGAGTAAAACTACAAGACAAGAACAACAATAAGAAGTAAACTTAATGGTATTGCTTGATAGCGGGGTGATTGGAGGGAGCGATATATCTGTAACATAGATATATAGATTCCACCATATATAGAAATATGGTTTAAATATTAACTTACAGAAGTAAATAAACTCACCTCAGTTCACAGAAGAATTTGGATATAAATGGGTCTCCAAACTGACAGAACTTTGTCCAATCACAGCATTATAAATAAATACAGTAAATATGGAATGCAAATCCAATTCATAATGAAATTTATTTTACATCTTCTGTACATTCTATTGTTCCAGTCAAATACTGCAAATATCCGGTCTCAAATGCATTGCAGTACATGTGGGAATTTCTGCATCCAGTAATCCTATTTCACATGAAAATTGCAACAATGTAATATTTAGTTTAATGTAATGTTTATTTATTAAAGTGACATTTTAGAGTAAACATATACTCCAGGCCTACAGTTTACTGTATCAAACAATGTGGCATCACATAACATTGATCAAAATGTTTTGAAAAATGAATTTGTCATTATAAAATATTCAGTTTATTTGGGTGGAAGCTTTTTCTTTGATTTATAGTTCATAGTTTTAAAAAAAAGTACAATCTACTTTTACTAGTTCAACTTTGTTTGTGACTATTTTATACACAACAAATGAAAGGTACACCATCTGTCAGAATGAACAAAATTATTCATTCTTCTTTCTATCTTAATAATTTCCACAGAAATGAAAACTATGTGATAAAAAGAATCTCAAATGGGTAATGATTAAATAAGAATTTTTTTAAACTCTTTAAATAAATTAAATATTAAATTCTTTCCAATTTGAGATCCTCTATTGATGCAATACTGCAATTAATCACTGTCAGATCTTCCACAGGGAAAGGTACCAAAAAATCTCAATGTTAACTTGATTTACCTGTATCTCAATGTCACACGCTCATAAAGGTCAGATATTGTTAGTTCTGTTTGTGACTTTTATAGATAGGTTTGTCTATACTGTTTATCACCTCAGTCTTAATTCAGTTATATTATTATCTATTCTGTTTATCACCTCTTTCTTAATTCAGTTATATTTTTGTCTGTACTGTTTATCACCTCAGTCTTAATTCAGTTATATTTTTGTCTGTACTGTTTATCACCTCAGTCTTAATTCAGTTATATTTTTGTCTGTACTGTTTATCACCTCAGTCTTAATTCAGTTATATTTTTGTCTGTACTGTTTATCACCTCAGTCTTAATTCAGTTATATTTTTGTCTGTACTGTTTATCACCTCAGTCTTAATTCAGTTATATTATTATCTATTCTGTTTATCACCTCTTTCTTAATTCAGTTATATTTTTGTCTGTACTGTTTATCACCTCAGTCTTAATTCAGTTATATTTTTGTCTGTACTGTTTATCACCTCAGTCTTAATTCAGTTATATTTTTGTCTGTACTGTTTATCACCTCAGTCTTAATTCAGTTATATTTTTGTCTGTACTGTTTATCACCTCAGTCTTAATTCAGTTATATTTTTGTCTGTACTGTTTATCACCTCAGTCTTAATTCAGTTATATTTTTGTCTTTTCAGTACCCCCAGTAGATCCACCACTACCAAACGAACAACATCTATCTGTTCTCACAGACTATGTCTCATTCATGGAAAGCTGAGTCTGCGTGTTGAATTGAATTAGGACTTTACTCAATGTGGACAATATACAGTTTTTACATGCTAGAACATATGGTCAAATCACATTTTAATAGTTTGAAAATTTCAGTGTCATTGTCAAAGATAATCATATTGTGTACACTAAGGTTTGGAGACGGTGAATGTTAAACTCGTTATTTCACCCATGAATACTTTCTCCAATCACATTAACATTAGAAACACAAGCCTGCCACCTTCTGAATCCAGCCTACAAAATTAGTTCACTTTGTTTATAACAGGTGTTAATTTTGCAAATTCCTAACACAATGACTGTGTTATCAATTACAAGAGTTATTCCCCCTGAGGACCCATTATCCATAACTTGACCAATGTTTATTGGATTTCAGCCATCTATGGCATGCATCTTTATGTTGATGAAACCTTAAATGGGTTGGATTTTCATCTTGCCTCTTTCGACTTTCAGGAGTTATGCTTCTTGGTTGCATGTTTGTCTGGTTACTACAGCAAAACATTATTAAAGTTTGTAGTATTTCAAGTATATTTTGTTTCTGACTTTATGTTGATCAGACATCAAATGATTTCCATTTCTAGCTTTCTCTACAATATGGATCATCTGGGGCTTTATTTAACTAATGTGATGTCAGTCGTATGCTTCGTTATTATACAAATTTAAATATGGCATGGTTACAACATGACCTCCCACATTTATTTCATCAATTCCTTGAAGTATTACAAAGCTTTAATGCCAACATAATGAGTTTGACTGATAATTTGGCAACATGTGTTGTATTCTTGATGAAGAAAAATATTTATTACTCCTTGCTCATTTGTTAAAGATGTTAAATCCCTAAAAAGCTGATAATAAAGGTGTTAAGTCTTCTTTGCATTTGTCTTTAATGCATCCTATGTACATTCATGACTCATTCAAGGGTAAACAGCCAGCAGATGGTTGCTCAGTCATCTGGCATGCACAGCCAAGCACCTGTGTCTAATAAAATTTCTTGATCCAAATGTGCCAATTTTGAAAAAGCAAGTTGGCCAACATAGGAAATAAACTTTTGGTTCCTTTCTACTGGTATTAATAGGAATTTTGAAAATACATTTAAACTATGGAATAGTTTTTAATGTCACACAATCTAGTGCTTCGTACATGGACATCGATGACCCAGTGTTTCCCAGAAGATTTGGAGATTAAAATAAAATCATTCGATGAATATGTGAAAGCCAGAAGAGAAAATGATTCCGCTGACAATATGATAATTAACATGAATGAAACTCTGGTGTACTTTTATCTCATTCCTGGGTTGACTATAGATAAAAAGGGGGTTAAAAGTGAGAAAATTCTTGACTGGTGCACATTTTTCAAAATCTTACTTTAGCCCTTGCAGTTTCGGATTTAGGAGATATGTTGTCTCCAATGATAATTTTTAAAGACATGAGGAAGCTAATAAAATATGTATGCACCAAATGTATGGATTGTACAATGCAGGAGAAGGGTTGGGTAGAGGAGAAGATGCTGCAGTGGATTCAAGTGTTTTATCTTAAGTACACACTTCAATATTTTAAATGTAAGTTCGAATGCATTTTCTGATGTTAAGTTTCAAATGATTTAAAACGTGTCCCACAACATATGATTTGAAAACATGTCTCAGAACATACAATGTACAAGCAAATTTATTCAAAAACTAATTTATTGTCTCCTAACAAATATAGTGTCCCAGTATAACAAATATTATACATATCCATAAATTAAATGATGCCAGTTGTTGAAATAAAATTTATTACTCAAAAACAGTTTTAGTCATTCCCACATACATGTAGAAACATCATTCCTCTTGCCTCCATAAATATATATAGAATCTATGTTGGGGTTTGGATCAAGACAAGGATATTCCAGTCAAGAGGGTACCATTATTTGTCTCTCCACAAGGCTTGCCCAAGTGGGGAGACGTATAATGTAATGCCTGCACCTGGGATTTCCTTGTCTCGGTTCAAACACCAACACAGATTATTTTTCTCACCTAATATTTTCCTTAAAGAAAAAACTCATCACTAGTGTTCACGTCCCAAAATTTACATGTGGCACACAAGTACAAATATGTTAATGAGGGCTATGGTGTCACCGTTGCATTTGAAGTACACAGTTTATTCGTGTGAGCAAAGAAAAGTAACAACATAAAATGTTGCATAGTAATGAGGTATTATCTGCCTGAAAATGTACTAAACTAGGGCTGCATACAGGATAAAATTGACCAGTCTGTGTGCAACGAACTAGCATACAGGATAAAATTGACCAGTCAGTATGCGACAAACTAGTATACAGGATAAAATTGACCATTCTGTGTGGAGCAAACTAGCATAATACCAAAAGGATCGACATATGTGTGCGTGTCTTTGTCTCTCGCAAAATGTTTTTGTATGGTGTGTTCTCAAAGATCAATCGACCCTAAGTTATAAATTTGTTGTCGTTAGATTTTAGACCAACAATATCGGGCACAGCAGAAGACAACAGGGGTTTCTTTTTAAAAAAGTAGTTCTGAGCGTGTGGACACCTTGACTTCTGATGACTGGTCTGAGATGACTAGACTGAGATATCAAAAAAAGTAAGGTGAGCAAAACAGCTAGATTTCTCTGTCGCATGGGTGAGAAAAGTATATCTCATATCAATTATATAAGTTTTGAAGTTGTCGTATGGCTATACTCGGGCTTAAAATCAGTCGGAAATTTGAACATCTCTCAGATATGCACAGGTCACTTCTCACTGTAATGCTAATGTTACTTGCACAATGCTGACAGGAACATGTCCATTTAAGTTGTAGGGGTGGACAGATTTGCCATTATTATCAAACATATGACTACCTGCTTTTGCTCTGCATTAATGCAAAGTCAGATTTATCAGACCAATAAGTTTAAGTGAATATGGAGTATATTGTTTCCTATCTCTTTTAGAGAACAAGCCAACCACTTTTCTGGACATGAAACAAAACCCTCAATCTTGGTTGATGCAGTTTTATACCTGTAGAATTGATCATCTCGTACACTTGATTCACTTGTAGGATACTGGCAATATATAGAAAATGAATCTGGTACATAATTGATACATGGGCAAGATACAGAAGACTAAATGGTACATACTTGATACATAGGCAAGATACAGAAGACAAATCTTGTACACTTGGTTCACCTGTTGGATACTGGCAGTATATAGAAAAATGAATCTGGTACACACTTGATCCGCTGGCAATATACAGTATAAATCTGGTACACAATTGATGCACTGGCAATATACAGTATAAATCTAGTACACAATTGATGCACTGGCAAGATACAGAAGACAAATTGGTGCATACTTGATACATGGGCAAGATTCAGAAGATCCATCTGATACTCGATTCACGTGTAAAATGCAGTTGACAAATTTGGTACACTTTATGCACTGTCAAGATACAGTGTGAATCTGGCAAACACTTGATACACTGGCAAGACAGAAAAAATCTGATATTCAACTGATACACTGGCAAGATACAGAAGACAAATCTGGTACACAATTAATTCACTGCCAAGAAAGAGAAGACAGGTCTAATACACACTTTATGGCAAGATAAAGTGCAAATTTGTATATGTGATTTACATCTAACATACACAAGAAAAATCTGACACACGCTTGATAACCTGGCAAGATACAAAGCAAATCTGACACAATTCATTAGCAAAATACACAAGACAAATCTGGTACACACTTGATACATCATCTCCAAGGCATTTAAAATATGGTCGGATTCAATAAGATGGTAAGCCTTCACTGATGCCCTGGTTTATCTTTAAGATGGTAAGCCTTCACTGATGCCCTGGTTTATCTTTAAACATTAACCCCCTGCGGGTTCGGGGTTGTAGAATTGGCCCGACGTGCCTCGCCACGTGTCATAAAAGGCGACTAAGTAGAGGCAACCAGTTTGCCGTGGGTTGCGTCCCGTGTCGGGGGAGGAAAGGATCCTGGTAGTTGCAACACACTACTTTGGCCTCTACTTCTCTTAGATGGGTGGTCGAGATGGGCCCGGTCTCGACAAATCGGCTGGTCACGCCGAGCCCTAGGAAGTCTTTATTAACTCTCTCACCTCCTTTCACTTTCTCCTTGTATCTCCTTTGATACCACCGTTGCCCCTATAATTTATTACTATATCTTTCCTTTTCCCAAATCTTAGAAGACTTCCTAGATAGCGGTGGCTTAACGGGTCAATCTGGGGGTAATTTTACCGACCCTAGAAATTGGCGACTTCAGGGTCATCCAAAGGTAATTTTACCAACTGAGTATGGCATCTGTGTATCCCTGGCACTTAAAAAGTGTCCCCTTGTTGGGCTCCTTGGTGGGTGGGGAGCACATGTGCTGAATTTTAAAATCTAGCCATCATGGAAAAAAAATCCAATAAACGTACCAAACTACTGTTTGACTCGGATGAAGAACCACGTGGCGTGGAATCATTTCCACGCTTCATGGTTATTCAATCGAAAGATGATGCTAAACCGTTTTCAGGTTTATCTCCATTTATTATCGAGAAAACCATTACGGGATCGATTGGCACAACAAAAAGTGTGAAAAAACTAAAATCGGGTTGCCTTCTTGTAGAGTGTGAGCGAAAGGGGCAAACAGACAATATCATGAAAATGAAAACATTCTTTGATATTCCAGTGACCTCATTCGCCCACACTACACTGAATTCGTCCAAAGGCGTAATACGATGTCGTGACTTGGCTGGAGTCACAGACACCGATATCATCGAAGGGATGAAACATGAAGGTGTCACTGCAGTGCGTAGAATACGTATTAAACGTAATAACAACCTGCAGGACACCAATACATTTGTACTCACCTTTAATAAACCGACAGTGCCCAAAGTGGTCAAGGTTGGGTTTTTACAAGTAAAGGTCGAGATCTACATTCCAAACCCCCTTCGATGCTATAAATGTCAAAAATACGGCCATCACGAGGATCGATATTCCAGAGCCAAGGTATGTGGCCGATGTGGAGAACACTCTCATTAGGAAGCTGATTGTAGAGCAACTCCGCATTGTGTCAACTGTGGCAAGGAACATCACGCCAGTTCCAAAGATTGTGATACATGGAAACAGGAAAAGGAAATTCAGAGGGTAAAGTTTACTTCGAACATTCCCTACCCAGAGGCCAGAAAACTTGTCCAGGCGAAAACATCCCTTCCTGGCCCATCCTTCTCCACAGTCGTAAAGCACAATCCAAAAAGCACGAAGGACGCCCAAACACAGACGGATCAGCCCGATTCAACCACAAGTGCCAACATCCCTAATTATAAGCCACAGAAAAGCACAACATCAACTCAGACAACAACTAATAACAATCCACCACCAAAATCACCAAGACAGAAACACAAAGCACAAACAAATAAACAGCAAAAGGGGTCAGATGACCCCATTAAACTGTACAACAGGTTTGGAGACTTTGAGAGCATGGATGCAGAAGAAACTGCTCCATGTACTCAAAGTAGCTCCAAACCTAATAAAACTAAATATACTCCCGTACTTCCTCCAGATAAGTAACAACACATGCTTCCTTCGCGAATAGTCTAACCTAGTTCCAGAATCTCCAGCATAACATTAGAATGAAGAACACCATCATACAATGGAACTGTCGAGGACTTAAAGCTAACTACAATGATATTCTTCTGCTTTTAAATGAACACGATCCTGCTATACTATGTTTACAGGAAAGATTCCTGAAAGAGACAGATAAAATTACTTCTAAAAACTTTTCCCTGTTTAATGCGTACTTTCAAAACGCAGACAGGGCCTCAGGAGGAGTCTCTATTGCTGTGAAAAATAGAGCCCCTCACAGAGTCATTCCTTTAAACACAAATTTACAAGCCATTGCTGTAAGTGTCACTCTACATCGAGTGATTACTTTTTGTTCCATTTACTTACCACCAAACACCAACCTAGTACAAAAGGATTTAGACAATCTTGTTGAACAACTTCCCGCGCCCTTCGTTTTACTCTGGGATTTTAATACCCATAACATTTTATGGGGATTAAATCACATAAACGACAGAGGCCATAAAATAGAAGATTTCATTTCTAGACACGATCTGTGTCTATATAACACTAATTCACCAACATATTTACACCCAGGAACGGGTACATACACATGCATAGATTTGACAATTTGCTCTCCCTCACTGCTTTTGGACTATGAATGGAAGGTCGCTGATGACCTTCACAGCAGTGATCACTTTCCAATCACTCTTGAAAATAACACTAAAATTGATGATACAATTCCACAATGGAATATAAAGAAGGCCGATTGGGCTATGTTTTTAACATTATGTAAAACTAGACTAAATAATGATACAGTATTCAACGCTGTTAATCCTATACAGCAATTTACCTCCGTTCTAATTTCAATTGCAGATGAATCCATTCCCAAGTCCTCAACGAACAGTAAGAGATCGCAAAAACCTTGGGTAACCAAGGAATGCAAAGAAGCCATTAGACAACGCCGAGAAGCATTAAAAACATTCAACACTCGTCCAACGCCCGAAAATTTAAATAAATATCGTATTGCCCGGGCTAAAACTCGACGCACAATCAAAGGATGTAAGCGTGCATCCTGGAAGAAATATATTTCTTCTTTAAACTCTCGTTCCTCAATGAAACAAGTTTGGGATACTATTCGGAAAATAAATGGAAAAAGGAAACACAATTCTATTCGACACCTAAAAATAAACAATATCAATTTCAGTTCGAAACGTGACATAGCAAATATTCTTGCCGATAGTTTTTCCAAAAACTCATCATCATCTAATTATTCAGATGGCTTTAGAAGATTAAAATCTCAAAAAGAAAAGTCACGTTTAAAATTTACATCGAACAACACTGAAAATTATAACCAGCTGTTTTCTTTATTGGAGCTTAGGGAGGCATTAGACAAGGCCCATGATACATCCGCTGGGCCTGACGAAGTACATTACCAGTTCTTGAAACACCTCCCAGAATCTTCTCTGACATTGCTTCTTAAAATATTTAACGATTTATGGATTGCTGGTAATATACCTAAGAGCTGGAAAGAAGCAACAGTGATACCGATTCCCAAACCAGGCAAAGATAACGAAGATCCTAACAGCTATCGGCCTATTGCATTGACAAGCTGCGTATGCAAAACAATGGAACAAATGATTAATTCTCGGCTTGTATGGTACTTGGAAAGTAACAATTTAATTTCTCCTTTCCAAAGTGGCTTCCGTTCTGGTCGTAGTACTAACGATCATCTGGTTAGACTGGAAACATTTATTCACGATGCTTTTATCAAGAAGGAACATTTAGTAGCAGTCTTCTTTGATTTAGAAAAGGCCTATGATACAACATGGAAGTACGGAATACTAAATGACCTGCACGATCTAGGTCTAAAAGGCCGTCTGCCCGCTTTCATCTCCAGTTTTCTCTCCGACAGAATTCAAAGTACGCGTGGGCTCTACCCTCTCCGATATGCACCAGCAAGAGATGGGTGTGCCCCAGGGCAGTATTTTATCTGTGACGCTATTTAATATCAAAATCAATAGCATCACCAAGTACTTAACTCCCGGTGTCGACTGCTCTTTATATGTAGACGATTTTTTAATTTGTTATCGTTCAAAGCACATGCATACAATTGAAAGGCAACTTCAACAAAATATCAATAAGATCCACAATTGGGCCAGTAATAACGGTTTCAAATTTTCTAAATCGAAAACAGTATGCATGCATTTCTGTCAATTGCGAAGACATCATGATGACCCTAAACTCACGCTGGACGGAACACGTATTCCAGTTGTTGAGGAAACAAAGTTTTTGGGTATTATCTTCGACAGAAAACTGACTTTTATACCACACATCAAAAATTTGAAAGCTAAATGCTTAAAAGCTTTAAATTTACTAAAAGTAATTGCGCACACTGACTGGGGTGCTGATAAAAAAGTCCTTCTCAATTTGTATAGAACATTTATCCGTTCTATACTAGACTATGGATGCATTGTTTATGGTTCAGCTAGGAAGTCTTATTTGAAAATGCTTGACCCAATTCATCATCAGGGAATAAGACTTGCTCTAGGAGCATTCAAGACATCTCCATGCGAAAGCCTTCTCGCGGTAGCGAATGAACCACCCTTATCGCACCGCAGAGAAATGCTTTCTATACAGTACGCTCTTAGGTTAAGATCAAACCCTCTGAACCCTGCTTTTTCGGCTGTTTTTCAACCAAAATACAAAACTTTGTACGAAAACAAACCAAATGCCATACCTTCATTTGGCATTAGAATATCATCCAGTTTTGACACTATCAAAATTAATCTCCCTACAGTTCAGAACACGTTTGTCTCGGAAACACCACCTTGGCTCCTTAAGCAACCCAAAGTGATTTTTACGTTGCACGATGGGAGAAAATCTGAGACGAATCCTGCCATTTTCCAGAACTCTTATCATGAACTCCTCAACGATTTTAAAAACTACACCAAAATTTTTACTGATGGATCAAAAGTTGATGACAAGGCTGCTGCAGCCTTCGTTAGTGGCAAGCACATAACCAAAGTGCGCTTGCCAAACAATGCGTCCATATTTTCAGCGGAAATCAGAGCAATAGACCTTGCTCTGAAATTTATTGAACAAAAGCGCATTTTAAATAGCATTGTTTTCTGTGACTCTGTCAGTACTTCAGTCGCTACACCATAGAAAACTGGATAATCCATTACTAGTCGATATTCTCGTCAAAAACTCTGAGCTTAGTAAGTCCTACAACATAGTATACTGTTGGCTACCTAGCCATATTGGTATTAGAGGTAATGAAGAAGCAGACCGGGCTGCTAAGATGGCTCTATCCCAAGAACCATCGGATTTTAAATTACCTTTTACTGATTTTAAACCTTGTATCAAAAAGTATCTACGTCAGAAGTGGCAGGCGTTATGGGATGATGCAGTCAATAACAAACTTCATGCCATCAAACCAACCCTGGGAGAATGGACTCCTTCCTACAGAACTATCCGTAGGGAGGAGGTTGTCATTGCAAGAATCAGAATCGGTCATACATACATTACACACTCCCACATACTGAAAGGTGAAGATCCACCAGAGTGCGTTTCTTGCAATGAGCCATTCACTGTTAAACACTTTATGACCGAGTGTTCCGACCTGCAACCTACGCGTGCTAAATATTATAATGTACATGACATAAAGGAACTTTTTGATACAATACAAATCACTTGTATTTTAGATTTCCTAAAGGAAGTAAATCTCAATTTTAAACTATAACTTGTATGCCATCATCTAGAATATTTTTAATTCAAATATCACCTCTTATTTACAACATCTTATCATCAACATACACCATTTACATCTCCCGTTGATTGGGAAGCTTCATATTTTCCTGTCACCAACATCTTACCATTTTATATTTAACTAGTATGGTTTTTTATATCACTGGTCGATGTTAAACCTTTCTTATTTTTGAACATCTAACCTATTGTATGGCGCTAAATAGCCTAAAAGTGCTGGTGCGCCGTTAAAATTCAAGCAAACAAACAATCATTAAACATTAAACAAAAAAAACGAAGCCATACATGAACTTTTCAGTTTTAATTATTTTAATATATTAAGTAACACAAACATACAAATTTAGCAAGATTTATTGATCTCAAAGATCAACACTTCAAAATTATAAATAATAATTTTGCTTAATTAAGAAAACATTTTTACAATTTTACAAAAGTCAAAATGGATATAAGCATACATTCTAATGTACAAGAATTAAAAAATTCTGACTAATTTTGGAATCATGATTTTAATTTCAGGAATGTGAGTATTTGATCCAACACATTAGTGTCTAATTAATTAAATGAGTACTGGACAGATGAAATGCTAAACATGTTCAAACACGAGTATTTTTACAAGAGATACAAAAGTCTGACTGTTATATTCATAAAAGTTTTCAAATATCTCCTCAAGGTACAATTGTATCACTATCTCCGCAAAACTTTTTTCTGATTATAATAAAATATAAAAATAAAAGAATTTATCACACAACAATGAGAATTATTAACATTGTAGTGTCACATGATGGTAAGTGTATTGTATGTTATAGTACTCAACTGGTAGGTAGATAAGAATTACATAACATCAAGTGTACATAATATTTGTAGTGTGAGAATCTTAAATGTATTTTCACATGAAAAGAAAAGTATAAAGCTCTGTGAATAACAGTTATCATTGCAACTTTATTATCTACAGTTAGTAGTATAAGAACAAGTCCTACATTTTCTATGTCACATGGTGACAAATATATGTTGCTCTAAGAAAAAAGGATGGTCACTGCATAACAAACTATTTACAATTATGCAGTATGAGATGTAATCGTTCTGGACACCTACTTATACAAGGATATTTACTGATATAGCCATTGGTATTCTGCTGTCAATTTATATTCTACTTATGCAGCACTGTTTCCATAGTAACAAAAACATATTGATAATAAATAAATAAAATTCTAAGTTTGAAAGGCAAACTTTACATGTCTACTAAATTAAGTTAAAATACATTGAACAGTTTTGAGTTAGACTCCTGAAATTAAAATCTTTATAGAGAGACTGACATACAAACAACACAAGAGAGACATACAAACAACACAAGAGAGACATATAAACAACACAAGAGAGACATACAAACAACACAAGAGAGACATAGCAATAGCTAACTAATTGGCATTATACGCTACAAATGTATAACAAAAATCTTAAATGTGTATTCACTAGACAAGACAGTACATATCTTTTTAATAATTAAGGCTGTGTTTTGCAGTGTTTGAGCCAGAAAAGTAATGATCCATACATCTTCCTATCTGTTCACACCTGTACACCTGTAACCACAAGCTTTGCACCTGTTATACAAATGTCACACTTGTTGTTGTTGTAGAGTTTTCAGCACACAATAGGCTATACATGGCAGCCAGTATCATTGGTGGAGGAAGAACCAGGGAAAACCCCTGGAAAGAACCACCGACCCACGAGAAACTACTGGCAAGCTTTCTCACATATCTACATTAGTCGAATCTTAGACTCGAACCCACACAGACAGAGGTGAGATGGCAGTGATCTGTAATGGAAAGCGCCTTAGACCACTTGGGGCCCCTTTCACACTTGTAACCACATAACTCAATATTTTGATAATAATAATAATAATAATAATAATAATAATAATAATAATAATAATAATAATAATAAAAAATCATTAATTTTGTAGTAACTGTTAAAAAACCAAGTTTGCAAGTTGAACCTGCATACATAGGTCACCTGTGTACAAAGGCCAGTTTGTCTTTTCTTATAAGTGGTTGCTATGGACAGGTTTGAATGTAAATTACTTTTTTTTGTTGTTATGGTATATGTGAACTCTTAGATTTAAAATCACAATATTTCTTGCTTTTTGTTTGTTTTTTAGGGTTTAACACCATTTTTCAGCACACAATAGGCTATACATGGCAGCCAGTATTGTTGGTGGAGGAAGAACCCGGAAAGAACCACTGACCCATGAGAAGCTACTGACAAGCTTTCTCACATAACTACATTAGCCAAATCTTAGACTTGAACCCATGCAGATAGAGGTGAGACGGCAGTGATGCGTAACAGACAGTGCTTTACACCACTCGGCCACTCAGGGCCCCCAATATTTCTTGAATTATGATTAAATTTTATATTTGTTGCCAGTAGAATGAATTACAAATTTTAATCTTCAAATTTCAAATTATGGCTGCTGTTACAATCCCTAGAAAACTAGCATGCAAATGATCACTTACATACCAGTTTAATATTAGTTTATTGTGAATAATTTGTTTTGTTTAACTTGCATAAAAATTACAAAATTTAAAAAAAATTCTACTTACAACAAAAAAGTAGTTTCCAATAGTTTCAGTACTATTAATGTGGAATTACAGGTCTATACAATTTATCATTATCTCAATTACTTGTTTTTCTCACATATATCTTCTTTCAGATTTCTAACATTTGGAATGAAGCTTACACCAAATAATAAAAGATTCATTTTCCTTTGTTCGGGGCTGCTTTTTAGTTGGGGGCAAGTTTGCATTTTTCAACTTGCATAACTTTCACATTCATTAGAAAACTTCATTCTGTTTTCAGTTCTCGATGTTTATGCATTTTTTTGGAAGGCTTTATCTTCCTAATTTATTTACAATTCTTTATAGTTACACCTTTGGAACTTTTAATTGCCACTGTATAATCATATTTTTGTCATTAAACCCCAACCAGTAGCACTATTATTAACATAAAAGTACCAATAGTATTATTAACATAAAAGTACCAATAGTATTATTAACATAAAAGTACCAATAGTATTATTAACATAAAAGTACCAATAGTATTATTAACATAAAAGTACCAATAGTATTATTAACATAAAAGTACCAATAGTATTATTAACATAAAAGTACCAGTAGTACTATTATTAACATAAAAGTACCAGTAATATTATTATTAACATAAAAGTACCAGTAGCACTATTATTAACATAAAAGTACCAGTAATATTATTATTAACATAAAAGTACCAGTAATATTATTACTAACATAAAAGTACCAGTAATATTATTATTAACATAAAAGTACCAGTAATATTATTATTAACATAAAAGTACCAGTAGCACTATTATTAACATAAAGGTACCAGTAATATTATTATTAACATAAAAGTACCAGTAATATTATTACTAACATAAAAGTACCAGTAATATTATTACTAACATAAAAGTACCAGTAATATTATTATTAACATAAAAGTACCAGTAATATTATTATTAACATAAAAGTACCAGTAGCACTATTATTAACATAAAAGTACCAGTAATATTATTATTAACATAAAAGTACCAGTAGCACTATTATTAACATAAAGGTACCAGTAATATTATTATTAACATAAAAGTACCAGTAATATTATTACTAACATAAAAGTACCAGTAGCACTATTATTAACATAAAAGTACCAGTAATATTATTATTAACATAAAAGTACCAGTAGCACTATTATTAACATAAAAGTACCAGTAATATTATTATTAACATAAAAGTACCAGTAGCACTATTATTAACATAAAGGTACCAGTAATATTATTATTAACATAAAAGTACCAGTAATATTATTACTAACATAAAAGTACCAGTAGCACTATTATTAACATAAAAGTACCAGTAATATTATTATTAACATAAAAGTACCAGTAATATTATTACTAACATAAAAGTACCAGTAATATTATTATTAACATAAAAGTACCAGTAATATTATTACTAACATAAAAGAGTTGGGTAGGTTTATTACAATACATTTTGCCATCAAACCCCAACCAGAAGTGCTATTATTAACATAAAATTACCAGTAGTAATAATACTAACATAAAAAGAGTTGGGTGGGGTTATTACAGTAAGTTTACCCTGAAAGGAGTTTATACTCATCAGGCAGACTGTTTCCATAGCACTTTAAAGAGTAAACAGCTTAAAACAACTGTATCCTAAACTAGACCAAACATGGATAATTGTCCAGGCCAAGGAAATCTCCTTTCCCAAAAGCTTGAAAATTGTTATAACTGACAACAAGGGAAATTTTTATCATCGACAACAAGGGACATTTTAATCATTGACAACAAGGGACATTTTAATCATTGACAACAAGGGACATTTTAATCATCAACAACAAGGGACATTTTATGAATGACAATAAGTGACAATATTAGTGTCTCACTTGGTGAAGAGTTAGATTTCAGATGCAATGATTATGGATTCAACATATGTCCAACTTAGCCTGGATTGTCTACCTTGGTATGTCTTTGGGAAAAGCAACAAGCTTCCATTTTCTCAGCATGGTATTGCCAATATTTATACAAGTGCTGTTAAATATCAATAAACAAAAACTACATTGTAATTACTTATTCAACATATGCTAATCTTTGTCTCAGTTATCACAAACAAATTTGCTCTGCATGTGTCATACTTTTACATTCACTTCAAAGTCATTTTAGTGCTTTTAATAGCAACCTTCAAGATCATTTTGGTCCTTTCAATAGTAAACTTCACAGCCATACATGTCCTTACAAAAGTAATAAGAAGGGTGGGGTAAATCATATTAGTCCCTTCAATAGTAATGTCATGGGTAAGTTAAGTCATATTAGTCCCTTCAATAGTAATATCATGGGTAAGTTGTCATATTAGTCCCATCAATAGTAATGCCATGGGTATGTTAAGTCATATTAGTCCCTTCAATAGTAATGCCATGGGTAAGTTAAGTCATATTAGTCCCTTCAATAGTAATGCCATGGGTAAGTTAAGTCATATTAGTCCCTTCAATTGCCATGGGTAAGTTAAGTCATATTAGTCCCTTCAATAGTAATGCCATGGGTAAGTTAAGTCATATTAGTCCCTTCAATAGTAATGCCATGGGTAAGTTAAGTCATATTAGTCCCTTCAATAGTAATGCCATGGGTAAGTTAAGTCATATTAGTCCCTTCAAAAGTAATGCCATGGGTAAGTTGTCATATTAGTCCCTTCAATAGTAATGCCATGGGTAAGTTAAGTCATATTTCATATTAGTCCCTTCAATAGTAATGCCATGGGTAAGTTAAGTCATATTAGTCCCTTCAATAGTAATGCCATGGGTAAGTTAAGTCATATTAGTCCCTTCAACAGTAATGCCATGGGTAAGTTAAGTCATATTAGTCCCTTCAATAGTAATGCCATGGGTAAGTTAAGTCATATTAGTCCCTTCAATAGTAATGCCATGGGTAAGTTAAATCATATTAGTCCCTTCAATAGTAATGCCATGGGTAAGTTAAGTCATATTAGTCCCTTCAATAGTAATGCCATGGGTAAGTTAAGTGATATTAGTCCCTTCAAAAGTAATGCCATGGGTAAGTTAAGTCATACTGCTTATAGACAAGCTACAAAGTTTTGCTGACTTTTCCAAGCCATGAAGTACAGGTGAATTTTTGGAATGCTAATACTCTTTAAAATACATTCTGATGAAGGGGGGAAGGAGCAGCATTGAATGGAGATTCCTTCAAAACACAACAATCTTTTTAATAACATATTGCAATTTTTTTGCCTATTTCAGCATTTCTGATCAAATAATAATTTTGTTAAATTTAGGGATTTATAGGAATTTTAGAAACATACAAGAATAGCTAAGTTTAAAGGAATTATAAAAATCTGACACACTGGTGTTAACAACTTGACATGCTGGTGTTTGTAACTTGACTTGCCTGTGTTTGTAAATGGACATAACGGTGTCTGTAACTTTACACTCTGGTGTTTGTATAAAAAAAAAAAAAAAAAAACATGTTCCCACTGCAGATCAGAAACTAACAAATAATTCCAAACTTTAAGTTACATTGAGTTTTGTTTTAACTTAATTATGCTGTTTGGGTTAAACATGATGTAAAAAAAAAAACACTAATGTAACAGCCTGAAAATCAAAAAACATTAGCTAGATACATACATACATACATACATACTGTTTTTTTTACATGTATACAAATAGAAAACATACTGTGCAATAGTCTGAAATTGTATCAGTTCATCTACCTATTATTAATGATGTGATTGTCAAATTAATTTATCTTTCTAAAATAAATCCATGTGACCAAACATCATTCACATGGCTGATATATATCCCAAAAAGTTAAATGCATGGACAGTTGGCCATGATATATACTCAAAAAATCAAACACAAGAACAGTTGACCAAGACATCAACATCAACAAATCAAATGCAAGGATAGTTGGCCAAGATTTCTACCTCAAAATGTCAAATACAAGGAGAGTTGACTAAGATATCTACCTTAAAAAGTCAAATGCTAGGACAGTTGACTAAGATATCTACCTTAAAAAGCCAAATGCAAGGACAGTTGCCTAAGATATCTACATTAAAAAGTCAAATGCAAGGACAGTTGCCTAAGATATCTACCTTAAAAAGTTGAATGCAAGGACAGTTGACTAAGATATCTACCTTAAAAAGTTGAATGCAAGGCCAGTTGACTAAGATATCTACCTTAAAAAGTTGAATGCAAGGACAGTTGACTAAGATATCTACCTTAAATAGTCAAATGCAAGGACAGTTGACTAAGATATCTACCTAAAAAGTCAAATGCAAGGACAGTTGACTAAGATATCTACCTTAAAAAGTCAAATGCAAGGACAGTTGCCTAAGATATCTACCTTAAAAAGTCAAATGCAAGGACAGTTGCCTAAGATATCTACCTTAAAAAGTCAAATGCAAGGACAGTTGCCTAAGATATCTACCTTAAAAAGTCAAATGCAAGGACAGTTGACTAAGATATCTACCTTAAAAAGTTGAATGCAAGGACAGTTGACTTAGATATCTACCTTAAAAAGTTGAATGCAAGGACAGTTGACTAAGATATCTACCTTAAAAAGTTGAATGCAAGGCCAGTTGACTAAGATATCTACCTTAAATAGTCAAATGCAAGGACAGTTGACTAAGATATCTACCTTAAAAAGTCAAATGCAAGGACAGTTGACCAAGATATCTGGGTTAATATGATGCTTCCTGACATTAAACTTTTCAATATTGTTAGTAATGTCAGCCATATTACAATAGTAGATCTGCATCATTTATGCAGTCTTTGGAAGACATTATGCCTGTAGACATTATGCCTGTAGGCTTTCAGTGAAACTTCATAAACTCTGTTGACTAGTTTCTGCACAATCGCCCAGCTGTTTTTACACTTTTATAAAATGGACCTTAACTGACTGCAGATTGGCATTAATTAGAAAATAAATTTAGAAGGCCTTTATCCCTGATGTCTTTTGTAACATTTGGTCAAATCCATGTCAAACTTTCCTATTTTTAGTAACAGCAGCCATATTTGATAGATTAGCACTGTTTATATAAAACTGAAAGGTCTTTATACAAGGATTCTTTCTATCAGATTCTAATAATTCTGGTTTTTTGATAAGACATCATTTTAAGCTTTTGTGCATACCTGAAAGATTCTGTACCAAGATACTTTCTGTTGTACATGTGCATTATTTTCAGTTGAGCTGAAAATGTTTTAAAAAAAAAAAGTTTTCTGTAATGGCTTAAAAATCTGTTGAGATCATCAGCATATTAGCATCAATATGTCAATTGCCAACTTAAACTTAGTTTTTCTTTAATCTTGTAAACAAAGTTTAAATCTCAAAAAGATCTAAGTATTAAAAAGTTAATGTGTGAGAAAAAAAAAGACAAACTGCTGTAATGGCTTGAAAATATAACAAGGTCATCTACATATGAATTCAAATATGGTAACTAAATTTCACTCCTCTTCTGTAGATTGTTACTGATAGATTCTCAAGTCAAAAGAATTTATCTAAGGAACAGGGCTTCCAAAATTTATAGGATCTGTTTTGGACATTTACCACCGCAGTGCTTCAACTCCCTCCCCTTAAGTAGAACAATTTTAACTGTTTATATTAAAATGTCAAAACCTGACTTTCAATACCTCTTAATGTTTTCACTTTTTCATAAAGATAGCATTTTGAGTTTAAGCAAATGAAAACATAATAGAAAAGATAAGCTCAGATGTTATTCTTTATTTGTTCTGTAAACCAGATTTACACCTGAAAACATTTACAAATGCACCTGTCCTGTAATTTTTGTTTTGGAAGCCTTGGGATGGATGGATGGATGGATGGATGGATGGATGGATGGGTACAACCAAATCAAGATGACTACAATATATGCTAACACTTCTAAGTTGCACATGAATTCACCATTAAGCTTAATTAGGCTTCTACCTACAGTATGCTCAACTCATAATGCAATACCTGTAACAGATTAAGATTTACTCTTTGTCTCCAATCAAAGTCACCTGTTTATAATGCTTAACTTGTTCACGTCATTATGTAGAGTGTTATTAACTCTGTGTAGGACTATAACGGCCACATGTTGCGATCAGATCGCAAGTTCCTGCAAGGAAGTATAATTGAAGAAAAAAATATCCATGTAACAAAAAAGTCTCTGACAATTTGAAAATCCATGAGACTTACCAAATATAACAATATTTTAATGTATTGATTACCTGTAATGTAAATACCTGTGTTATTGAATGTATGCATTGCCTGCAATGTTAACACCTGTGCTCTTACATAACCTTTCCATAATTTATACATGCTATTTAACAGTAAGAAACAAATTTTAGAAATAGCCAATAATAATAATAATAATAATAATAATAATAATAATAATAATAATAAAAATAATAATAATAATAATAATAAAAATAATAATAATAATAATAATAATAATAATAATAAAAATAATAATAATAATAATAATAATAATAATAATAATAATAAAAATAATAATAATAATAATAATAATAATAATAAAAATAATAATAATAATAATAATAATAATAAAAATAATAATAATAATAATAATAATAATAATAATAATAAAAATAAAAATAATAATAATAATAATAATAATAATAAAAATAATAATAATAATAATAATAATAATAAAAATAATAATAATAATAATAATAATAATAAAAATAATAATAATAATAATAATAATAAAAATAATAATAATAATAATAATAATAATAATAATAAAAATAATAATAATAATAATAATAATAATAATAAAAATAATAATAATAATAATAATAATAATAATAATAATAATAATAATAATAATAATAATAATAATAATTGAAAATAAAGAAACCACAATCATTATATTTTTGAATCATTTATCACAATCATTAAATATCACATGTAGAAAGTTTTTGTACATTTTCAATTTTGTCACCTTTGGGGTATAGCTAGAAATTGTTTAAAATTAAAACTTGTGGAATTAACAGCCTTCAATTTGGTCATCAAAATAAACAGTTAACATTTTTTACAAGCATATTATGTGAAAACCAAACATGACACAATACTTTTCTTATATACAATATGATATATGATATATCAGGCACTTAGCCATTATGCATAAAAAGAAGATCTGGGGTAATACAAATGAATACCATCCTATATATCTCTGTGACAAAGATAATTAAATGAAATTTAAAAAAATCATAAATGGCATAAAGTAATTATTATATAATGTTTCTAGCCATTAAGTAATTTATGGAAAAAATTTCTTATATTAGGTGAAAATATATATGAGCTGTTCCAAAAGATGTTATGCACTGTTGGTAAACATGATGTTAGAAATAAGATGGATTTTCTTTCATATAAATATCCAAATTATTCAGTCACTATTCCATTTTGAAACGACCTACTCCATGAAGCTTGTCACAAATTGCCACCATGCAATGTTCCCTATAATATTTTTGCTGTGATGCACAGAATTTTGAAACTGCTGCGCAGCATATGTATTTGGTACCAAAACTTGTGTGCGGAATTTTGAAACTGCTGTGTGGCATTTTCTAATTAGCTGCACACCTTAGAGGGAACATATTAAACTGTGTTGTCTTAATGCAACATATTAACTGTGTTGTCTTAATGCAACATATTAACTGTGTTGTCTTAATGCAACATATTAACTGTGTTGTCTTAATGCAACATATTAACTGTGTTGTCTAAATGCAACATATTAACTGTGTTGTCTTAATGCAACATATTAACTGTGTTGTCTTAATGCAACATATTAACTGTGTTGTCTTAATGCAACATATTAACTGTGTTGTCTTAATGCAACATATTAACTATGTTGTCTTAATGCAACATATTAACTGTGTTGTCTTAATGCAACATATTAACTGTGTTGTCTTAATGCAACATATTAACTGTGTTGTCTAAATGCAACATATTAACTGTGTTGTCTTAATGCAACATATTAACTGTGTTGTCTTAATGCAACATATTAACTGTGTTGTCTTAATGCAACATATTAACTGTGTTGTCTTAATGCAACATATTAACTGTGTTGTCTTAATGCAACATATTAACTGTGTTGTCTAAATGCAACATATTAACTGTGTTGTCTTAATGCAACATATTAACTGTGTTGTCTAAATGCAACATATTAACTGTGTTGTCTTAATGCAACATATTAACTGTGTTGTCTTAATGCAACATATTAACTGTGTTGTCTTAATGCAACATATTAACTGTGTTGTCTTAATGCAACATATTAACTATGTTGTCTTAATGCAACATATTAACTGTGTTGTCTTAATGCAACATATTAACTGTGTTGTCTAAATGCAACATATTAACTGTGTTGTCTTAATGCAACATATTAACTGTGTTGTCTAAATGCAACATATTAACTGTGTTGTCTTAATGCAACATATTAACTATGTTGTCTTAATGCAACATATTAACTGTGTTGTCTAAATGCAACATATTAACTGTGTTGTCTAAATGCAACATATTAACTGTGTTGTCTAAATGAAACATATTAACTGTGTTGTCTAAATGAAACATTAACTGTGTTGTCTAAATGCAACATATTAACTGTGTTGTCTAAATGCAACTTATTAACTGTGTTCTTAAATGAAACATATTAACTATTTTGTAGTATTCTTGATGCAAACAAAATTGTTCAGGAGTATAAATATGCACGTGTGCATGATTTGGATTTTTAACATAGCTTTAACAATTTCTCAGTCATATTGTTACGATGCCTGAATTGTGACAGTTTATAGTGATGTCTAGCACCGGGGCATCATGCCGCAGACATGTAGCATGATGTTCCCACCCAGTCACATTATCCTGACACCAGGCCAACCACTTCTAACACTAACCTCTTAATGCTATGCGCCAAGGGAGGCAGCTGTTAGTACCATTTTTGTAAAAGTCTTGGTATGATTCGGCCGGGTATCGAACCTACGACATTGCGCTTCCGCGGCGAACGCTTTTGTGCTAAACAGCTAACTTTGCTGATGTAAGAGAACTATTTTCATTAATTGAAGAAAAAAAACCATTTATTTTGCCCAATGTAACTGTATGTACAGTAGTAGACAACTTGAGGTTCTACATGAAATTCATATTTTAGTAAGTAACCTTGACATTTGACCTTTTGACACTGAAATCAAGAGGGTTACCCCAAATAAATGCCATCCACAAAGTTTGGTAACTTTCTATAGTAGACAACTCGAGCTATTGCTTGAAAATGGAATCATAACAGACAGACAGAATCATGGATGGATGAACAATATAATAACCTAATTTTGTTGTAGTTAAAAAGAATTGCATATCCAAAACTTCATCCCTATTTTTAGATTTCAACTTTTCAGGATCATAAGTAATGAATCAGCCTAATATTTTCCTGTAAAAACAAGATCACTTGTGACATGATGGAAACCTTGGAGAAAATATATGTCATCAACGAAATCACTTGTGACATGATGGAGACCTTGGACTTGTGATATAATAGAGATCTTAGACAAAATTTATATCATGAGAGAATTAATTATTTAAGCCCTTGATGCTTAAAATCTTGTGATACAGCTCATATAAATCATATTGCACTGCAGAGAGAGAGAGAGAGAGAGAGAGAGAGAGAGAGAGAGAGAGAGAGAGAGAGAGAGAGAGAGACAAACAGACAGAGAAGAAAGAGTTATTACTGACTAAACACTAAATTAACATAACAAATAACTGGAAATTCAACTATAAAATAATTATACAGTGGAGCACTGACTCTGAAACATGCCTTTGATATCTGGATAAAACAATAATCTGGATAAAACAAAAACCTTTGGTTCTAATGTGTTTGTACAGCCGGACCTCATTAAACAATAATTGTTGAATAAACAGGGTTTTCCTTTAATAAACTTTCAAAATGTGCTATTTTCAAGCAATATTGGGATAAATGAAGCAATAAGTGTTACTGTAATTTTCTTTGGACAAAGTGGAAAGCTACTAAGTAGCTGACAAAGATACAACGTTATCATTTTGTAGGAAAGTGTCATCTAATCTGCCTGCAGGTTGTTACAAGTATATTACCACTTTAATAACTCCAAAATTTGGGACATAAATACCAGACATTATTCAAAAAAACTGAATTGGTTGATGCAGTCCAATATTTTTTTTATTCAAGGACTTTCAGTAGCTCAGACACTTGACATATCTCAAATAGGCTTGATTCCTTCTTGTTTAAAGCTTTCTCTTTCTTGCAAATTTTAAACAGTATAACTATCGTATTTTCTGGCCTATAAGTCGAATTCACCAAATCGACTTATTTTCCATCCTTATCCATATATAAGTCGATTCGGAGTATAAGATGAAGCCAGGTCATTATCATGGCTTCGTATTTTATACTAGTAATGGTATCATTGTATGATACCCGCAATCGTGAAATTGCATTACCGATGCTAACATGCTTGTGATTTTACTTTTGAACCAATCACTGCTATATTCTGTTATCAAATGACACAGCTGAATAAACAGTCCATGCTTGTTTTATTATAATTGAAAGCACCTCCATGTTGTAGTTCGTTTTATTACCTGAAATACGAACGTAACTTATATGAACTTTCAGTGACACAATCCATATATAAGTTGAATCGGAGTATAAGACGAAGCCCTGACTTTCAAGTAAAAAAGTATCGATTTTTAGGCCAGAGAATATGGTACTTAAAATATAGCACTTAAAGAGGTTCGGAACAGTATAATCGTCTCGGTAAAGATGTAAATGGAACCCATCCTGATCTTGATGCTGATGATGGCAGGTCTGTTCTGTCTGGTTCTCTGTCTCTGTTGTTCTGAAACAGGTAACCAGTCTATAAATCCAAAATTACACAAATTCTATGTGGCAGGAGGTAAGAGATGCAGGTGAGCTCCATACAAAAGAACTGCATCCAGGACAGACTAATGGAATATCACTTTAAATCTTGCATTTTGTAGTTAATTAAATACTAATAAAGTTGCAGATTCTTTTCAGTGAAAACAAGTAAATAAAATATAAAAATAAAATATAATCACAAGAATTGGAATGAACAACAATTATATGACTATACATAAAACTGTATGTCACAAAAGTATCACAACTTTGTAACTTCATCTTTGTCATTGACATAAACAACACCATCTGAATGAAAACTTATCACTATTTCTGGAAGAACACCATTAAACATAGCACCATTTATATGACTGACTGTTTCATCATTGTTTCCATTTGTATTTGTTTTGCTTTTAGCACCCATTGTTTCACTGCTAATATTTTCCTGCTCCATGATTATCTCCCTTTTTTTCTTGTGAGACGTTTTGCCTTCACAAATTGTATTGTCTATTTCCATATTCTGATCAGATTCCACTGTTTTCCCTTTGACATCTCCATCTGAAATGCCTTCATAGTCAAATGTTACATTAGAATCACTGTCTTCAGTATCACTGCCATTGTCAATGTATTCTAAATTTTCTTCTAAGAAACATGCATCATCCATTCCACTAGAGGTTTCTCCCATGTCTAAGCTCTTCATTGAAGAAGTGGATGGCCAGTTTATGAGACTCTCAGATGCAGATTTATGAATGGTTGGGGATGATACAAGGCTGTAGCAATCCCAGCTGTTACTATCTGTGGAGGTTGAACTGATGATGCTCTGCCTGACGTTATTAAATCGAGAAATTTTTCCTGTGGAAAAGAAATGCATGGACCAATAAATTACAGAACATTTATGTGCCAACTATTGTACAGTTATCAGAAAAATGCATGGACCAATACACTACAGAACATTTATGTGCCAACTATTAGTACAGTTATCAGAAAAATGCATGGACCAATAAACTACGGAACATTTATGTGCCAACTATTAGTACAGTTATCAAAAAATGCATGGACCAATAAACTACAGAACATTTATGTGCCAACTATTAGTACAGTTCTCAAAAAAAATGCATGGACCAATAAATTACAGAACATTTATGTGCCAACTATTAGTACAGTTCTCAGAAAAATGCATGGACCAATAAACTACAGAACATTTATGTGCCAACTATTAGTACAGTTATCAAAAAAATGCATGGACCAATAAACTACAGAACATTTATGTGCCAACTATTAGTACAGTTATCAAACAAATGCATGGACCAATAAACTACAGAACATTTATGTGCCAACTATTAGTACAGTTATCAAAAAAATGCATGGACCAATAAACTACAGAACATTTATGTGCCAACTATTAGTACAGTTATCAAAAAAATGCATGGACCAATAAACTACAGAACATTTATGTGCCAACTATTAGTACAGTTATCAGAATAATGCATGGACCAATAAACTACAGAACATTTATGTGCCAACTATTAGTACAGTTATCAAACAAATGCATGGACCAATAAATTACAGAACATTTATGTGCCAACTATTAGTACAGTTATCAAAAAATGCATGGACCAATAAACTACAGAACATTTATGTGCCAACTATTAGTATAGTTATCAAAAAAATGCATGGACCAATAAACTACAGAACATTTATGTGCAACTATTAGTACAGTTATCAGAAAAGTGAATCATACATATGGTGAACGTTACAAGTTTTTTGGATTTTGGATTATTATTTTGAAAATTTACAAATTTAACAAAAGTTATTCTTGGAACTATCTGATTATTTTATTTTTTTCATGAAGTTTAATTAATGGAAAAATTTCAAAAAGGATATCAAACATAAATTTCCATAGTATTGACAATCAAGATCAAATGAACTAGAAAGACAAAAATTGATTTCCAATGCATCTTTGTTTCTGCTTTTGTCTACAGACTCTTTATAAACTGAAATGCAAGTACTAAAATGTGCATAATAAATTGAAATGCAAGGATTTCATTTTTAATTTGCCAGTATCAGAATTTAAAATCTAAATACATGGGACAAAATGAGAACTGAACTGGCAGCCACCTGCAAAGTATTATCCAAAAGTAGTGAGATTAATTATAAAGAGATCAATTTTCCAATATATTTCTTCATCTCAGTGTCAAACATTCCTTTAGATTACCATCAGCCTGATGTACATGGCAAGTCTTTACAAGCAATAAGAAAAGATGTAGCTGTGACAGCAGATAGTACTGGATCTGCAACTCTACAGATGTAGCAGGGAATGCAGATAGTACTGGGACAGGGAACTCCACAGATGAGGCAGTGAATGCAGATAGCACTGGGACAGGGAACTGCACAGATGTGGCAGGGAATGCAGATAGTACTGGGACCGGGAACTCCACAGATGTAGCAGTGAATGCAGATAGCACTGGGACAGGGAACTGCACAGATGTAGCAGGGAATGCAGATAGTACTGGGACCGGGAACTCCACAGATGTAGCAGGGAATGCAGATAGCACTGGGATAGGAACTCACAGCAGATTTAATAGGAAGAGTAGATAGTACTGGTATCTGGGAACTGGACCACAACAGATGCAGCAGGGCTATGTATATAGCACTGGGATTAATAGATGTAGCAAGAGAGTAAATAGCACAGGGATAGGGAACTCTACAGTATAGGAAACAGATTTAGCAAGGACAACATATAGCACTGGGATAGCAAACTCAACAGACAGAAAATATATGTAGCAAGGACGGAAGACAGCCCTGGGATAGACATCTCCAAAGACAGAAACAGCAGTAGCATGGATAATAAATAGCACTGGGATAGGAAACTATATGTAGCATGGATAGTAGAGAACAATGGGATAGGAAACAAGTGTAGTTGGGACAATAGATTACAATGGGATAGGTAACAAGTGTAGTAGGGACAATAGGTAACAATAGGATAGGTAACAAGTGAAGATGGGACAGTATATAACAATGGGATAGGAAACAAGTGTAGTAGGGACAGTAGATAACAATGGGATAGGAAACAAGTGTAGTTGGGACAGTAGATAACAATGGGATAGGAAACAAGTGTATTTGGGACAGTAGATAACAATGGGATAGGGAACAAAAATGTAGTAGGAACAGTAGATAACAATGGGATAGGAAACAAGTGTAGCTGGGACAATTGATAACAATTGGATAGGAAAAAATGTAGTAGGGACAATAGATAACAATGGGATAGGAAACAAAGTGTAGTTGGGACAATAGATAACAATGGGATAGGAAACAAGTGTAGTAGGGACAGTAGATAACAATGGGATAGGTAACAAGTGTAGTTGGGACAATAGATAACAATGGGACAGGAAACAAGTGTAGTATGGACAATAGAAAACAATGGGATAGGAAACAAGTGTAGTTGGGACAATAGATAACAATTGGATAGGAAAAAATGTAGTAGGGACAATAGAAAACAATGGGATAGGAAACAAGTGTAGTTGGGACAATAGATAACAATGGGATAGGAAACAAGTGTAGTTGGGACAATAGATAACAATGGGATAGGAAACAAGTGTAGTAGGGACAATAGGTAACAATGGGATAGGTAACAAGTGACATTGGGACAGTATATAACAATGGGATAGGAAACAAGTGTAGTTGGGACAGTAGATAACTATTGGATAGGAAACAATTGTAGTTGGAACAGTAGATAACAATCGGATAGGAAACAAATGTAGTAGGGACAGTAGATAACAATTGGATAGGAAACAAATGTAGTAGGGACAGTAGATAACAATGGGATATTAAACTGCAAGATAGCAGTTATTCCTCTTGATACACAAATGAGATTGCCTATGTCTTATGCAGTAAAGTCAAGGTCACAGCAGGGGCATATTTGCCCTCAGTCAGTGTTTCCCTTTACCCTCATTTGTGCTTCAGGGACCTGCAAAATTTTAATTTGACCCTTAGTTTTGATACCAAAGTTTGTATTTTACTCAGTCTGAGCCCCAATTCTGACACCATGAGGAGTTTTGACTCTGTATTTCATCCCTAGGGAATACACTGCCTCAGGCTAGAAACCTAGCTATGTGTACCTAAATTTCAGAGTCACAGCAGTGTCAAATTTGCCCTCAGACCAGTACTTTGCTGTGTGTACCTAGGTGAAAAAGGTTGATTCTATCTGCAAGTGTTCTACTGGAATGCAACTTGTATATTCTACCTTTCCTTTTTTTAATTAGGATTTAATATTTTTCAAGTATTAGTACAAACAAAAAGTTTTTCCTCCCTTCCCTAACTGTTCTAACTATATATAGTGACAAATACAATATGAGTGAAAATATTGTTGTTACAACTCTTAACTTATTTTCAATGTTAAACTATAACATTTAGTAAGTAAAATATATTATTAAAATTATTATTAATTATTAATTACTGTTAAAATGAGTAGAAATGCATTTCATTGAGAATATATAAATGTAATCTTTAGGAATGAATCACCTGCACTAACTTGGCAAAGTGGTTTACATAAGTCATGATACAAAGCAAGCTTGAAATTCAGTTTTTAACTCTCATTTCTTGTGTGAAGTATTCTCATGTCTTGACTTAAAAATGCTTGAAATAACTTTATAAACAATAAAGTTTTTAAGAAATCACTTTTAATAGCAGTTTGTACTGTTATGTTTATACGATATGGAAAATGTTAATAATCAGGTTTTTGAGAATTTCGATTACATCAAAATATATATGACTGTAATTACCATAAAGAATTTCACTTTCTTTTCTCTCTAATTCTTTCAGTTCCTCCATCTTGTCTAAAAGAATCATCTGAAAAACAAAGAAATTAAGTAAGTACTGGTACAAGATAGAAACTATCCCCCTCCCCACAGAGAATCTCTTCCATGTGAAGCAGTTTTCAATGTAAACATGCATTCCTTACCTGGGAAGCAGTTTTCAATGAGAACACACGTACCTTACCTGGGAAGCAGTTTTCAATGTAAACATGCATATCTTACCTGGGAAGCAGTTTTCAATGTAAACACACATGCCCAATCTGTTACCTCACATGCTTAATAATGCACACTAACTCTTATGGCATGATTGGGGCACTGTTTATAATTTCATTTGTGTGAAATAATAATTGCAATAAGATTTACTCCACGAAATGTTTCCAACTGTTATTTTCAGTGCAGATAATAAGTAAAATACTGTATGTGTAAGTGCAGACATAGGAATATCATCATGATGTATTTTAGTGCAAATTTTAATCACTGAAAATTCACTCCAATTATTTAATAGTGATCAAAGTACATGTATTACAAAATGTTCATCATTGTTTTCAGAGTCAAATGTTTTCAGATACTAACCTTTCCTGTTAATACATGTACTATATGAATATACATCTATGCATCATTATACTGGGTATATTTTCAATACATAGCGTGAAAATTCTGAAATACTATCACCCTAATGTGGATGTGTTTTTCGATTGAGAAAAAATTCTACATTATACCAGTAGGTATCATCAAAGAGATAACAAAGTGGTATGAAACCAGAACAAAGTCTTACCTTAGCATTCATAAATACAGTAGAATCAAATTATATTAGTATATCTGCTATAGAATTGCTTTAAATTTTTATCAGCTGGCTCACCCAATGCCTTTATACACAGAAATCAGATAAACAGCTGGAATCTGTTTATAAATCAGCTCTTTTTGTAAATAATAAAATGTAGTCATAATAAAGTATCAACTTTTAGGTTTAAGTAACTACATCCTCAAATTACTTCTTTTTGAAACTGAAAATGTGTCAGTGGCACACAATGTTTCACCACAGTCCCTAAGAAAATGTCCTGAACAAAAATGTAACTAAAGTGTAACAGATAATGATGTTATGGTTGTAATGCACCATGATCAGTAAATTAAGGAAGAACCTGTAAGAACCATAGGATGAACCTGTAAGAACCATAGGAAGAACCTGTAAGAACCATAGGATGAACCTGTAAGAACCATAGGATGAACCTGTAAGAACCATAGGATGAACATGTAAGAACCATAGGATGAACCTGTAAGAACCATAGGATGAACCTGTAAGAACCATAGGATGAACCTGTAAGAACCATAGGAAGAACCTGTAAGAACCATAGGATGAACATGTAAGAACCATAGGATGAACCTGTAAGAACCATAGGAAGAACCTGTAAGAACCATAGGATGAACCTGTAAGAACCATAGGATGAACATGTAAGAACCCTAGGATGAACCTGTAAGAACCATAGGATGAACATGTAAGAACCATAGGATGAACCTGTAAGAACCATAGGATGAACATGTAAGAACCATAGGATGAACCTGTAAGAACCATAGGATGAACCTGTAAGAACCATAGGAAGAACCTGTAAGAACCATAGGATGAACATGTAAGAACCATAGGATGAACATGTAAGAACCATAGGATGAACCTGTAAGAACCATAGGATGAACCTATAAGAACCATAGGATGAACATGTAAGAACCATAGGATGAACCTGTAAGAACCATAGGATGAACATGTAAGAACCATAGGATGAACCTGTAAGAACCATAGGATGAACATGTAAGAACCATAGGATGAACCTGTAAGAACCATAGGAAGAACCTGTAAGAACCATAGGATGAACCTGTAAGAACCATAGGAAGAACCTGTAAGAACCATAGGAAGAACCTGTAAGAACCATAGGAAGAAAAAAGTAAAACTATTGGCATGGTTTTCACATGTATGATGGCCAAACCAAGACTCAAACCTATATGGACAGATACTAGTGATCAGGAAAGGTGAGTGCCTTTGACCACTCATGGTCCAACAGATGATATAGAGATGCACACAAAATGTAACTAGGTGTAACAGATAATATAGAATATAATATAATATAGAAACATATAGAAATGTACACAAAACATAACCAAGATTAACAGGTGATGTAGATATGTACACAAAACATAACCAAGGTTAACATATGATGTAGAGATGTACACAAAACATAACTAAGATTAACAGATGATGTAGAGATTTGCACAAAACATAACCAAGATTAACATATGATGTAGAGATGTACACAAAACATAACTAAGTTGTAACAGATGATGTAGAGATGTACACAAAACATAACTAAGTTGTAACAGATGATGTAGAGATGTACATAAAATGTAACTAAGTTGTAACAGATGATGTAGAGATGTACACAAAACATAACCAAGGTTAACATATGATGCAGAGATGTACACAAAACATAACTAAGTTGTAACAGATGATGTAGAGATGTACACAAAACATAACTAAGTTGTAACAGATGATGTAGAGATGTACACAAAATGTAACTAAAAATTGTAACAGATGATGCAGAGATGTACACAAAACATAACTAAGTTGTAACAGATGATGTAGAGATGTACACAAAATGTAACTAAAAATTGTAACAGATGATGCAGAGATGTACACAAAACATAACTAAGCTGTAACAGATGATGTAGAGATGTACACAAAATGTAACTAAAATATAACAGATGATGCAGAGATGTACACAAAACATAACTAAGTTGTAACAGATGATGTAGAGATGTACACAAAATGTAACTAAAGTGTAACAAATGATTTTGAGATGCATACAGAATGATAACACTATGTGCCAATATTGTGGTGCCTATAAAATAATGTTTTAAGAAAAATTTCAGTAATTCTAAGAGGGTAAAAGAGTAAGAGGTTCTTCCACAAACCTTCAAACTGAGATACCGTTCATGTAGTTCAACCTTTTTGCAGCAGTCTTCAAACAAAACAACCAATCTGGAATACAAATAGAAAATGTTAACAAAATATTCACACGAATAGCCTTGTATGGTATCAAAACTCCATGTGTTTCCTGGAACATTGACATGTTTCTTGGAACTCCATGTATTTCTTAGAACATTTTGAATGGAAACATTTTGAACTCTGTTTTTATCAGTAATGCAACCATACAGGAGACATAACATACAGTAATGCAACCATACAGGAAACATAACAGCATAGTATTACATACATAACATTACAATATTAAATACAATTGGCAATGTATAACAGCAAAATATTAGACACAGTTGATTTGAAAGAATAAAGCAATCTGACATTGTATATTGAAGAAACCAGCCATTTTATGATCAAATGTACATTCAATGTTTTTTTCTTCTGTCTGTGTGATTAAATAAAGATATTCAAAATAAAATTCAATCAATATGTATGGATAATATTTTCTATACAAGTATGGAATTCAGTATCCAATTTCTATACAAGTATGGAATTCAGTATCCAATTTCTATACAAGTATGGAATTCAGTATCTAATTTCTTTCTCAACAGAAGCATAATGTACATTTCATAATAACACAAATTTATAACATAAATGTTTGCAGTTATTCTTATTAATAAAAAGCAATTTATAATATAATTTTCTGTAGGCATTCTTAATAACTAATGCAATTTTTATAGCATTTTCTGTATTCTTTTTTAATAATTAACACAAATTTATATCATATTTGAGTATTCATATTAATAAACATAAATTTAAAATATCATGTTTGGGTATTCATATTAATAAACATGAATTTATAATATCATATTCAGGTATTCATATTAATAAACATGAATTTATAATATATTTGGGTATTCATATTAATAAACACAAATTTATAATATCATATTTGGGTATTCATATTAATAAACATAAATTTATAATATCACATTCAGGTGTTCATATTAATAAACATGAATTTATAATATCACATTTGGGTATTGATATTAATAAACACAAATGTATAATATTGCAGTATGCAGGTATTGTTTGACTGAATAGGACAGTATTAGCAATGAAGTTTACTTGCATGCCACATTTAACTCTCTACAGTGAAATAAAGTTACATAATACTGTTTTTGTTACAACAACAGGATAAAAAAAACATATTAATATATATTTCCTTTTAGCATAATGGATGAAGATGTATTGCTGAAATTTTAATTTCAAACAATCTACTTTACAATAGACATTTTGATGAATGACTTTCAATAACAAACTCAAAAGTCCTGTTTTATCTCAAACTCAGGTAGTAAATCTATCAATTTCCATACATCATAATGTTAATTCTGAGTTGGTGCAAATTTCCATTAGTTTTGAATTAGGATAAGTCTTTCTTTCATATTTTCCTAGTACTTTGTAATATTTGATGGGCTTCAAGATTTTGCAACTAAAGAATTAAGAGCTATGTTTGAATTTTACATCGATGAAAAGTTACCCATGACTATGTTATTACAGTAGAACCTGTCTTGAAAGACCACCTCTTTTGCCAAAAAAGGATGGTCTCTCAAAACAGGTGGTCTCTCATAACAGGTCACAATGCTATATAATCAATAAATTTGTGCACTGAGAATGTGGTCTCTCCTGACAGGTGGTCTCACATAGAAGTGGTCTTTCAAGACGGGTGTTACTGTAACAACAAACATGAGCTTTGTACTTTAGCTTTAATAAATGAAGGTAGTACCATTTTTTTTTAATATACTTCTTGGACCATATTGGTAAAATATCAGCAGAGGCTTTGAAGGATTAATCATACAGTATTGACAATATATCAACAACAAAAAAACATTCTGCAAAAATATTGAAAATTGGTAGGATATAGCTTTTCTTGTTTCTTTATAAAGAGGATTTCTTTGTGGATGAATATATACCCTTGCAACCAGAATCAAATAGTCTCCATATTTGTTCAGAACAGTGCATGTTAGAGATAAGTGTTCCTGGATAGATGGTACATCACATAATTTCTGAATCCTGTACTTGTATATGCATGTAGTTTGCATAGTTTTTCAAATATATATGTATCAATGTATGAAAACAGAAACTTTGGTGGCTGGATTAAAGTTTTCTTTCAAACATGATGGGTATGTGATTTGTTTTTTATGTACTGACTAAAGACTTGATCTGGTTACATTACAAGACATTAATGCAATATGTACAGAATATTTCCAGATTAAATCCTATCTGTGACAACTTGTAAATTCTATGGAATAACACAATCCTACTTCCTGTCACCATTTCATAGTATCATCTGGCTATTCCATCTCATCAAGCAACTATTTGCTCTTTTGACAGTTTTGGTTACTTTGGTCATGTGACTTGACATAGTGTCCATGGATTTGTCATAAGACTGTCACATGACCCATGACACATTGGTAAGAATATTTCAAATAATCCATTATGGTGGATTTCACATTCACTTGATTTTTATGTGTGATCAGAAAAAAAATTAGCAAAAAATATTTGTCAAGTCACATGACCGAAGCAACTGAAGCTTTCAAATGAGCCAATGAGCTGCATCATTTGATTGGCTGATGGATAAGATGGAGCAGCTAGATGTAGTTCTTAAATTTTGAAATGGTCATAAGAGGTAGAGTTGTGTTATTCCATGCCGATTTCCAATATTGACTTGGACACAGCTTATACATATTATATATGAATTAATTTTATTTAAAATTAGGCATAAATAATCATTACTTGAAAACCTAAAGGTAGAATTTGCATAAGAACTTTCTTAATTTGCAAGCATCCTGTGGGAAAATGACTTTTGATTTATGCCATAAACTCAGAAATACAACTAGGGAAATAGCTGAGCTTAAACCTTTATTTATTTCCATCTGTATGTTGTTCTCTGACACCTGTTTGTTCATAATCAATGGTCCTGTGAATTATTGTCAAACCTTTTTGGGAATCTGTTTTCTTGCACAAAACATTTAACACATATTATGAAATCAGTTTTTTTAGGTCTAAAAATTTTCTTCTTAAACAGCAAAACAGTGTTTTGAGGTTAATATAAATCTTTAATCAATACTTAATTCCAAACTTGATTAAGTTTTATCATCAATGGTCTAATTTTCTTATTCCTGATAATCATAAGACAAATTTAAGTATAACAATTACATTATAAAACCAGTCTACCGGTACTTGTCCTTGACTGGTACATGTTCTTCTATATACATACATGTTACCTTTCCCCATGTGATGTTTTAGCCTATGTACATGTACATAATAATGGCAGACCTTTCCATTATAAGGTCATTAGTACTTACTTTGATAATGATAATATTGTGAATCTGTTTACTACATTGTTCATTTACAACCTTTCATAGCCATGTAATACTGAATGAAAATGTAATCAATCCTCTTTATAAAATAATATAAAATAAAAGAATTTTTCTGTAACTTAATTAAGGAGATCAATTATAATTATTTGCCACTGGGTCCTGGATACACAAATTGAAAACTTCTGATATTTCAAACATTATTTTCTGATGTCTCGCATTATAGTTGAAACTACAAAGCTATCATCAAAAATATCAAATACACCAAAAACATGAAATGTAAGATTAATCACATCTTTTACAGATAATTAAAACTGAATAACTGTCCATATAATGTATTTATCGACATTTTCCCCAGCCTGTGGCATCACAGCCCCAGCTGTGGTTGTAGATGTGTTGGCATAGCAGGGTGTATGCCCTTTTCTTTAAATCAATAGTGATACCTCACTATAGCATGTCCTTTTATAAGGTATTCATGTTAAGGATCTCATTTTATTATTAAACAATAATAATTCTATACTCTTGTGTTATAACACTGTAGTTCATTTTATTATTTAACAGTAATAATTCTACACTCTTGTGTTATAACGCTGTAGTTCATTTTATTATTTAACAGTAATAATTCTACACTCTTGTGTTATAACACTGTAGTTCATTTTATTATTTAACAGTAATAATTCTACACTCTTGTGTTATAACACTGTAGTTCATTTTATTATTTAACAGTAATAATTCTACACTCTTGTGTTATAACACTGTAGTTCATTTTATTATTTAACAGTAATAATTCTACACTCTTGTGTTATAACACTGTAGTTCATTTTATTATTTAACAGTACTAATTCTACACTCTTGCATTATAACACTGTAGTTCATTTTATTATTTAACAGCAATAATTCTACACTCTTGTGTTATAACACTGTAGTTCAGGTCCATTATCCCTAACAGCATTTCATACCAAAAAGTAGCATGATGAAAGCAGTGTTATGTACCAAAATGTGATATACATGTATTAGGGCAGTGTTATTTTAAAAAAAAGTGATATATAAGGGCAGTGTTATTTATCAAACTGTGATATATTAGGGCAGTGTTATTTATCAAATTCTGATATATTTTGGGCAGTGTTATTTATCAAACTGTGATATATTTAGGGCAGTGTTATTTATCAAACTGTGATATATTTAGGGCAGTGTTATTTTAAAAAAAAGTGATATATAAGGGCAGTGTTATTTATCAAACTGTGATATATTAGGGCAGTGTTATTTATCAAATTCTGATATATTTAGGGCAGTGTTTTTTATCAAACTGTGATATATTTAGGGCAGTGTTATTTATCAAACTGTGATATATTTAGGGCAGTGTTATTTTAAAAAAAAGTGATATATAAGGGCAGTTTTATTTATCAAACTGTGATATATTAAGGGCAGTGTTATTTATCAAACTGTGGTATATTGTGAATGATACAAATCTGTCAAATAATAGTGTTTTAAAGTGAATAAAGAAACCATACAATCTTCATGCTGTTTTCCTTCAACCCATATTGTTGTTGTTGTTGTATGGCTTAACGCCATTTTCAGCACATGATAGGCAATACATGGCAGCCAGTATTGTTGGTGGAGGACGAACCCAGGAAAACCCCCAGAAAGAACCACTGACCCACGAGAAGCTACTGGCAAGTATTCTCATATACCTACATTGGCTGAATCTCAGACTCGAACCCACACAGACAGAGGTGAGATGGCAGTGATCTGTCACAGAGAGCGCTTTAAACCACTCGGCCTGGACTCAGGGCCCCTCAAACCATATTGTAATACATTGGTGTGATTATGGTCATGGGACTCACAATACTACTTGCATCATAGTAAGGGAGAGTTATCTATGAACTACCTCAAAATAAGGTAACATCTCTTATAAGGTAGTCCGCATACATGGCTCTAATGAAAACCTTAAAAGTCAGGGAAGTACTACAATATGAATAGAAACGACTTTAACGTGCCAGTCTGACCCTTATAAATGTGATGACAGATGAGGGTCTATACTTCTTTACAGTCAGTCTGACTCTTTTGCATGTTATGACAGATGAGTGTCTATACTTCTTTACAGTCAGTCTGACTCTTTTGCATGTGATGACATATGAGGGTCTATACTTCTTTACAGTCAGTCTGACTCTTTTGCATGTTATGACAGATGAGGGTCTATACTTCTTTACAGTCAGTCTGACTCTTTTGCATATTATGACAGACAAGGGTCTATACTTCTTTACAGTCAGTCTGACTCTTTTGCATGTTATGACAGACGAGGGTCTATACTTCTTTACAGTCAGTCTGACTCTTTTGCATGTTATGACAGATGAGGGTCTATACTTCTTTACAGTCAGTCTGACTCTTTTGCATGTTATGACAGATGAGGGTCTATACTTCTTTACAGTCAGTCTGACTCTTTTGCATGTTATGACAGATGAGGGTCTATACTTCTTTACAGTCAGTCTGACTCTTTTGCATGTTATGACATATGAGGGTCTATACTTCTTTACAGTCAGTCTGACTCTTTTGCATGTTATGACAGATGAGGGTCTATACTTCTTTACAGTCAGTCTGACTCTTTTGCATGTTATGACAGATGAGGGTCTATACTTCTTTACAGTCAGTCTGACTCTTTTGCATGTTATGACATATGAGGGTCTATACTTCTTTACAGTCAGTCTGACTCTTTTGCATGTTATGACAGATGAGGGTCTATACTTCTTTACAGTCAGTCTGACTCTTTTGCATATTATGACAGACGAGGGTCTATACTTCTTTGCTGTCAGTCTGACCAGTATGCATTTGATGGTAGATGAGGGTCTATATTTCTTTACCATCAGTCTGACCATTATGCATTTGATGTCAGATGAAGGTCTATACTTCTTTACCATCAGTCTGACCATTATGCATTTGATGTCAGATGAAGGTCTATACTTCTTTACCATCAGTCTGACCATTATGCATTTGATGGCTGATGAGGGTCTATACTACTTTTCCATCAGTCTGACCATTATGCATTTGATGGCAGATGAGGGTCTATACTTCTTTTCTTTAAATCTCATTTGCTACAAAATAAAACATTAAATAATAAAATATAAACCAGTGGTATTGTCAAAAATGCAATATCCTACTGGTTGTAACCCTACTGTTAATCAGGTCAGAAAAACCAATGGTACTATCAAAAATGTAACATATTATTAGCTGTAATTTAAATTAATGTTTCTTTTTTTGTTAATTAATTTTTTCTCCAGGTTCTTGATTGGTTAGCAACTTAATTACTGGTAGACTACCTCAATTACTGGAAGCCTTAATTAACTGGTATCCTAACTTAATTACTGATATCCTAATTTAATTACTGATATCCTAATTTAATTACTGGTATCCTAACTTAATTACTGATATCCTAATTTAATTACTGGTAGAATAACCTAGTTACTGATTGCCTAACTCTACATTGGGTTTGAACTACCTTTTCACATTAAATTTCTAGGTTTGAGCGACTTTTTCTAACTATTTTGGCATGAGCAGCATTTTTTTCATTAAATACCTTGGTCTGAACTACATTTTCTCACTGATTATCTTGGTCTGAGCTATCACTGTCTTAGTTAACATTTTAGTCTGACAGTGTTAGGACTGGTCAGCCTGGAGTCAGGCGGGACATGATGCTATATGTTAGTTGCATGATGCCCAAGTGCTAGACATCACTATAAATTGCAACACTGCAGACATCATAGTGATATGACTGACAAATTATTAAAGCTATGTTTTAAAAAAATCCAAATCACACATATTAGTAGTGCATGTTGATACTAAATTACTGCAGTAATTCATACAAGCAGTCCTTGCTTATGCTAAATTACTGCAGTAATTCATACAAGTATTCCTTGCTGATACTAAATTACTGAAGTAATTCATACAAGTAGTCCTTGCTTATACTAAATTACTGCAATAATTCATACAAGTAGTCCTTGCTTATACTAAATTACTGCAGTAATTCATACAAGTAGTCCTTGCTTATACTAAATTACTGCAGTAATTCATACAATTAGTCCTTGCTTATACTAAATTACTTCAATAATTCATACAAGTAGTCCTTGCTTATACTAAATTACTGCAGTAATTCATACAAGTAGTCCTTGCTTATACTAAATTACTGCAGTAATTCATACAAGTAGTCCTTGCTGATACTAAATTACTGCAGTAATTCATACAAGTAGTCCTTGCTTATGCTAAATTACTGCAGTAATTCATACAAGTAGTCCTTACTTATACTAAATTACTGCAGTAATTCATACAAGTAGTCCTTGCTTATACTAAATTACTGAAGTAATTCATACAACTAGTCCTTGCTGATACTAACTAATGGGCCACACTTTTACTAAATTACTGATGTAATTCATACATACTAGTAGTCCTTGCTGATACTAAATTACTGAAGTAATTCATTCTACTGAAATTAATGATGATACTAAATTACTGAAGTAATTCATTCTACCGTAGTTAGTCATGATACTAAATTACTGAAGTAATTCATTCTACTGTAGTTAATGATAATACTAAATTACTGCAGTAATTCATACTACTGTAGTTAATAATGATACTAAATTACTGCAGTAATTCATACTACTGTATTTATTACATGTACTAAATTAATGAAGTAATTCATACTACTGTATTTATTACATGTACTAAATTACTGCAGTAATTCATACTACTGTATTTATTACATGTAGTAAACTACTGCAGTAATTCATACTACTGTATTTATTACATGTACTAAATTACTGCAGTAATTCATACTACTGTATTTATTACATGTACTAAATTACTGCAGTAATTCATACTACTGTATTTATTACATGTACTAAATTACTGCAGTAATTCATACTACTGTATTTATTATATGTACTAAATTACTGCAGTAATTCATACTACTGTATTTATTACATGTACTAAATTACTGCAGAAATGTATTCAAGAGATCCATGCTGATACTAAATTCTTGTTGAATCATTATCATATTTTCTTTAAAAAATACAAGAATTTGCACAAATTGTTTTTTTTAAAAATACTAATGATTCTAAATCAAGTACTTATTTTGATGTGAGACAGGAAACCCATAGCCTTTGGTCATTCTGTCATACCTCATATTGTTTTGATGTGAGACAGGAAACCCCAGTCTTTGGTCAATCTGTTTTACCTGACATCATCGTTTTGATGTGAGACAGGAAACCCAAGCCTTTGGTCAATCTGTTATACCTCACATTGTCTTGATGTGAGACAGGAAACACAAGCCTTTGGTCAATCTGTTATACCTCACATTGTTTTGATGTGTGACAGGAAACACAAGCCTTTGGTCAATCTGTCATACCTCATAATTGTTTTGATTTGAGACAGGAAACCCCAGCCTTTGATCAATCTGTTCTACCTCACATTGTCTTGATGTGAGACAGGAAACCCAAGCCTTTGATCAATCTGTTATACCTCACATTGTTTAGATGCAAGACAGGAAACCCCAGCCTTTGGTCACTCTTATATCTCACATTGTTTTGATGTGAGACAAGAATCCCCAGCCTTTGGTCAACCTGTTACACCTCATATTGTTTTGATGTGAGACAAGAAACCCCAGCCTTTTGTCACTCTGTTCTACCTCATATTGTTTTGATGTGAGACAGGAATCCCCAACCTTTGGTCAACATGTAACGCCTCACATTGGGAGGACAGCATATAAGAATGTTGGACCATCTTACAGTCTCACACCGTGAGTTCTCTCTCCAACAGAGTAACAAGCATAGACTTTGGAGTGAGACAAGACAATCTCATGCCTGAAATATCTCATATTGTAAGAAATAATCCCAAAAATTGTAGACCATATAAATGTTTCACTTCCTGAGTTTAGTATAACACAGAATAATTACATACTAATGGTAACATTTTATCAGGGTAATACGTTTAATTAAATGGCCTTACCTTGCAAATGTTGATCTTTTAGACAGATATTACTTTCAAACAAAAGACCACACCATGCAAGAACAAACTTAAAGACCCATTTTTTATGTTTTCCAATTGCATAGTGTTTGTTTTTGGTTTTTCTGTATCATTATAGATGTTGTAAAGCACTTAGAGCTTCTAAAGATTAGGCACTATACAAAGTGCTCACTATTATTATTATGCAAATGTTTTTTTCACCTTGGTTATATACTCAATCAAAAGACCACACCTTGCAAATGTTTATCTTTTAGCCTGGTAATAGTTTAAAAAAAGACCACACTTTTCAATTGTTTATCCTTTACCTTGTTTATATGTTCAACCAAAAGACAATAAATTGCCAGTGTTTATTTTTAAAATATTAAGTTGCATGTTTGAATAAACTTAGGTGGAATAAATAAGAATCATTTTCCACAAATTCTACATTTATTAACATGTGGTAAAACACAACAAGCATAAAAGTTGCCTACCTGAGTTAAAAACTTAAACATTGTGGCTAATAAAGAGCATAGACAGACATACAGATGGATGGACATGTATAAAGATGCCAAAGTTGTCGATATGTCAAATTTCCATCAATGTAGGCTCAAAAAAATATATAATAAAATGTTCAACTTATTCAATTTCTATCTGATGTAGAAGAAAGGCATCTGAAAAAAGAGCAGATCTTAAAGAATTTGCTTAAAGCTCAGAAAATATTTTGAAATCTCTCTGAATGTATCATAGGTATGGTGATTCATAATTTGTATCATACAGGAATTCACCATGAGTTATGGGCCTTTCTGGTGGAATTTTTATATTATGAGATCCAATACATGTAACAGAATGTATTAATCTATACCCACCTTAAAATATGTCCTGAGTTTCTAATTCTTTGAACCAGTCCACGATGTGTCTCCTTCTCGACACTATTTCCATTTATAGATATAATCACATCACCTAAAAGAAAATGATAAATCAGTCTTTACAGCATTCTATCATTATAATGTGGGAGTACTGTTTAATGATATCAGTATACGACAGTTCGCTGTGTGGCATGATTGAGTGCCCAGTGGTATAACGGGATGGGTAAACTGGGCTCATTAGCCTTGGTAGGCAGCCAGTCTAATAGAAGGAAACCTCTGATTCTAAATACGGACAGAGAGAGCTTGTTAGCCTTATCAGGCAGTTTATTTAGGAGAAGGAAACTCTGATTTTAAAGCTCCACTGCTTTGTTGATATCTTTGGGAGAAAGAAAGGCTACAGGATTAAACACAGTTAGAAAATCTGCAGTGGAGCCACTATGGCAGCTGGGTGTCAACTATGACTTTCTTCAGGCAGCTCCTGCATCCAAACTTGTGCCAGATGACATGCTCAGCATTCATTTGTACACCACCAGCAAATACAAGAGGAGGCCTATTATGTCCCAGAATCTCCATAATCCACACCCAGGCTTGCACTCTGAAAAGGCCACTCCAGTCTCACTCCCGAGTGAGGAAACAACACAGAAGCTGGCAGTCTACAGGTCATAAGTTCCACTCAAGGTGCACCATGGGGTCAGCTTGGACGGTGGAAGAGATCATCACGTCCCACTGGCTGACTACCACCTGCCTCAAGCACGACAGACCCAGATCAGTAAGGTGCTGGCTCGCCAAAGAAAGCCTCCTACCATGGGTGGCTGGAGCTCAGTGTGTTGCTCAGCATGACAAGCAAATGGAAATTCCACACCAGACAAAAAGAACAAAAAACCAACAGAGAAGATTCTAGTTCTTTTGATTCACAAACTGGAACATGTGCACCATGTGCACAGGTATCTCTGATAACCTCAGGGAGGTGGATGACACCAGGAAGACTGCCATCATTGACAGAGAGCTCACCAGACTAAATGTCAGCATAGCTGTTCTCCAGGAAAACAGGTTCTCCTCCCTCAGAGAGGAAAACTACACCTTCTTCAAGAAGGGTCAAGAACCTGAGGTGCCCTAACAGCATAGAGTTGGCTTCACTATAAAAAAACACCCTCCTAGCCTCAGTTGTGCTTCCCTCAGGCAGCACTGAGTGCCTCTTGTCCATCCGCCTTAGTTATATGGGCAGCTGGATGAACAGATCAAAGGATGCACATGGGATGAACCACTATTCATTCTTGGTAACTTTAATGCCAGAGTAGGTGTGGGCAAGTCAAGGCCTACTGCCTCAGACATCATAGCACTGGAAAGACCAAAGAAAATGGTCAGAGACTGCTGGAGCTGTGTACCTACTATGACCTGTATATTACAAACACCTTCTTAAAGTGTAAGCCACAACACAAAGTGTGATGGAAAAATCCCAGGTCTCATTGCTGGCACCAGCTCGATTTGGCCATCGCCAGGTGCTCTGCCCTGAACAGCATCCTCTCCACCCAAAGCTTCCAAAGTGCAGACTGCAACTCTGACCACCCCCTCGTGGGCAGCAGGGTGTGCCTTTAGTCCCACACACTACACTGCTCCAAACCAAAATGTCACCCTTGCATCAACATTGCACAGATGTTGGTCCTCTCCAAGGTGGAAGAGTATGTGTCCACCATGGACCATGCTCACCAAGACATGCCAGAGCACGATGCGACAGCTATGTCAAACGCCATGAACGGTGCCATCTACAGCATAGCCATGTCCATGTTTGGCAAGAAGGAACGGCCCATTCAGGACTGGTTAAACGCACACCTTTCAAGGATGGAACCAATAATCAAGGACAAACTAAATGCCTTCATAGATTACAAAAAAATGCCCCAATGAATGGACAACTCCAAGAGAAGAGCAGAGAGCAAGGTCAGACACTCTACATGATGTTAATCAACCTCACCAAGGCCTTCAACCGGGTCAGCATGAAGGGTCTATTTGAACTTTTCAGGAAGATCAGCTGCCCCCCCAAAAAAAAAAAAACTTGGCATCACGATAATCTCTTTCCATGCTGATATGAAGTGAACAGTTCTGTATGATGGATCATCCTCGTACTCCTTCCCTATCAAGAGCGGCATGAAGCAGGGCTGCATGCTGGTACTGACCCTTTTTGGGACCATCTTCTATCTACTCCTGTCCTCTGCCTTCGACTTGTCCATTGATAGCATATATCTGCACACCAGGTCTAATGGGAGGCTGTTCAACCTGGCATGACTGTGCTCAAAGACCCACACTGATGATGCCCTCCAGAGACTGCAGACAGTTCTCAGTCACAATCAGCCTGAAAAAGACAAATGTCAGCGCGCAAGATGCCACCACTGCCCTTGCCATCAAAATCAACAGTGTCACGCTGAAAGCAATTAACAACTTTACTTACATGGGATCAACCATCAGCAACACTCTCTTGCATGATGTGGAGCTTGACAGAAGGCTTGAAAAGGACAACAAAGTCATGGCCTGGCTAAGAGGGTGTGGGAAAACAATGTGCTGACAGGGCACACCAAAATCCAAGTCTACCAGGCCTGCATTATCAGCACTCTCCTATATGACAGTGAGATCTGGAGCACTTACATGAGTCAAGAGTACCTCATCAACTTCTTCCAAATACCGTGCCTAAAATGCATCCTGAAAACCAGCTGGCAAGATTGTGCCCCACACAGCAAGATCCTGCAGAATGCAAGTATCCCCAGCATGTACTCACTACTGACCCAAAGGACATTCTATAAGGACAGCTAACCACTGCACCAGAAGAGTGAGCTGCCCCTGACTCCATTTCAAGAATGCGTGCAAGAGGGATATGAAGGCATGCGACATTTCCCCATTATGGCTCTGAAGTGAAGACCAATGATCGAGGCACCTGGTGACTCACAGTCCTCATGGGCAAATAGCAGTCACTGATGTGAGGAGAAGCCAGCTGGAAGCAGAGAAATGTGAGAGAAAGAAGAGTGCTGAAGCAACCCTGCAACTCAGTCTACCCAGTACATATGCACCAACTGCAATAAGGACTGGTGCTCACACATAGGCCTTCAAAGCCACAGCAGACGATGCCAAAACCCCAGAGACAGATGACGCTCCGGGCATGCTACTTGCATGGTCTCTATGGTCCACACTGACTGTGGTATAAGTAGTGTTTAATGTACTTCATTAACAAGCAGTCACACTAAAAAGTGGTATTCCTGATGATCTCAAAAGTGTTATAATGAGGGAATACTGTATTTTTAGAAATTTATTATTTCACTATAAGACAGTGTATTCTATGGGTCTAATGACAGCATTATAATGGGGGAATACTGTATTTGTGTATGTAATTACTTATTTCAATATAAGGCAGCATATTCTATAGATATAATGGACAGCATTATAATGGGGGAATACTGTATTTGTGTATGTAATTACTTATTTCAATATAAGGTAGCATACTCTATAGAGAATACTGTATTTGTGTATGTAATTACTTATTTCAATATAAGGCAGCATACTCTATAGATATAATGGACAGCATTATAATGGGGGAATATTGTTTAATATACTTTATTATTAAGACAGTACAGTATTAAGTTCTGTATTATTACCTATATTATTATGCACTTATGAAAGACATGAATAGATGTTGTGAAATATATACCACTGAAATGAATTTTGAAATTAAAATGTTTGTTGAACTATACAGGGCTGAAATTATATGAATCTAATTAAAAAGTGACTCCACTCCAACCCAACTTTCAAAAAAAAAAATAAACAGTAAAACAATAATGTCATGCCCAGAAAACCATATATTGTCAAAGGGTGAGTTTGGGCTTGAGGTGTTTTTGTCAGCCTATCACAAAGAACTTTACATTTGTAACAAAAATTTTAATTGGCTAAAAATGACAATGCAGACTCAAACTGAAGCTCATAGTTTTATAATCCATAGTACAAGAAGATTGATTGAATCCCAATAATTGATACAGCATGCTATTTTAAAGTCCTTTTAGGAGTTGCTACAGTTTGAAAATGAAATTATATTTCTGGCAAAGTAACAACAGAAATAATTAGACCCTGGCAGCAGCTGGATATCAAAGACAGCATCTAATGGAAAGCTGCAACCAGTGACTGTTGGACTGTAGTTCTTGATTTAATCTAGCGCTACTTTTAAATTAGCTATTTCTGAGCTTGTTTGGAAGACTTGAGATTCCATTCCTGGCTGGCTGAATTGCCTGCAGTCAGGAACAAAATCTTCTGCCTCCATAATCAATCTAATGATTATTTATCACAACATATGCTTTTGTGCAGCCATTAAGTCTGATGTCATCACTAAATATGCCAAAAGCACCATGGATGTGGGGGTGGGGGTGGAACAAGGTGATTCCCTTCAAATAATTGACAGGACCAGCATGTCAAGCCCATGATTAAAGCATTGGTGTCAAATGTGTGAACTTACTTCAAGGACAAAATGTTTAACAAGCATAATGCTGAATGAACTGATTCAATATTATAATAATTCATCAGATATATGAACAAAATCACTCAAGGAGTTTAGGAAATTAACAAAATCCCTCAAGGGGTTTAGGAAATTAACAAATGTCATTAAGGGGTTTAGGAACTTAACAAAATCCCTCAAAGGGTTTAGGAAATTAACAGAATTCCTCAAGGGGTTTATGAAATTAACAAAAGTCATCAAGGGGTTTGAGAAATTAACAAAAGTCATCAAGGGGTTTGAGAAATTAACAAAATCCCTCAAGGGGTTTAGGAAATTAACAGAATTCCTCAAGGGGTTTTAAAAATTAACAAAAGTCATCAAGGGGTTTGAGAAATTAACAAAAGCCATTAAGGGGTTTAGGAAATTAACAAAATCCCTCAAAGGGTTTAGGAAATTAACAAAAGTCATCAAGGGGTTTGGGAAATTAACAAAATCCCTCAAGATATTTAGGAAATTAACAGAATTCCTCAAGGGGTTTTAAAAATTAACAAAAGCCATCAAGGGGTTTGAGAAATTAACAAAAGCCATTAAGGGGTTTAGGAAATTAACAAAATCCCTAAAAGGGTTTAGGAAATTAACAAAAGTCATCAAGGGGTTTGGGAAATTAACAAAATCCCTCAAGGGGTTTGGGAAATTAACAAAATCCCACTAGGGGTTTAGGAAATTAACAAAATCCCTCAAGGGGTTTAGGAAATTAACAAGAAAATATTTTTTCTTTCCTTTTGACCCTTTCTGGCTACATTACTGTACAGTTCAGCCCTTGCTAATGCAAGTAAAAAATGTTTTCATAAACATAATTTAGGATATTCACTTCAAGCAAACAAATGTACATTATATTTGTTAAAATCCTCTAGTTTAATATCTTAAAATCATACAAATTGTTAATAATTTTTTTTTTACAATTCCAGTATATACAGGAGTTCATGCCTTAGTATGAAGAGTATACATCTAAAAGGGATGGTCATGCAAAGGCCTTAATTAGCAAGAGTATACATCTAAAAGGGATGGTTATACAAAGGCCTTAATTAGCAAGAGTATACATCTAAAAGGGATGGTTATACAAAGGCCTTAATTAGCAAGAGTATACATCTAAAAGAAATGGTTATATAAAGGCCTTAATTAGCAAGAGTATACATCTAAAAGGGATGGTTATGCAAAGGCCTTAATTAGCAAGAGTATACATCTAAAAGGGATGGTTATACAAAGGCCTTAATTAGCAAGAGTATACATCTAAAAGGGATGGTTATACAAAGGCCTTAATTAGCAAGAGTATACATCTAAAAGGGATGGTTATATAAAGGCCTTAATTAGCAAGAGTATACATCTAAAATGGATGGTTATATAAAGGCCTTAATTAGCAAGAGTATACATCTAAAAGGGATGGTTATCCAAAGGCCTTAATTAGCAAGAGTATACATCTAAAAGGGATGGTTATACAAAGGCCTTAATTAGCAAGAGTATACATCTAAAAGGGATGGTTATACAAAGGCCTTAATTAGCAAGAGTATACATCTAAAAGGGATGGTTATCCAAAGGCCTTAATTAGCAGGAGTATACATCTAAAAGGGATGGTTATACAAAGGCCTTAATTAGCAAGAGTATACATCTAAAAGGGATGGCTATACAAAGGCCTTAATTAGCAAGAGTATACATCTAAAAGGGATGGTTATACAAAGGCCTTAATTAGCAAGAGTATACATCTAAAAGGGATGGTTATACAAAGGCCTTAATTAGCAAGAGTATACATCTAAAAGGGATGGTTATACAAAGGCCTTAATTAGCAAGAGTATACATCTAAAAGGTATGGTTATAAAAAGGCCTTAATTAGCAGGAGTATACATCTAAAAGGGATGGTTATACAAAGGCCTTAATTAGCAAGAGTATACATCTAAAAGGGATGGTTATACAAAGGCCTTAATTAGCAAGAGTATACATCTAAAAGGGATGGTTATACAAAGGCCTTAATTAGCAAGAGTATACATCTAAAAAGGATGGTTATCCAAAGGCCTTAATTAGCAAGAGTATACATCTAAAAGGGATGGTTATACAAAGGCCTTAATTAGCAAGAGTATACATCTAAAAGGGATGGTTATACAAAGGCCTTAATTAGCAAGATTATACATCTAAAAGGGATGGTTATACAAAGGCCTTAATTAGCAAGAGTATACATCTAAAAGGGATGGTTATCCAAAGACCTTAATTAGCAAGAGTATACATCTAAAAGGGATGGTTATACAAAGGCCTTAATTAGCAGGAGTATACATCTAAAAGGGATGGTTATACAAAGGCCTTAATTAGCAGGAGTATACATCTAAAAGGGATGGTTATACAAAGGCCTTAATTAGCAGGAGTATACATATGCCTGTGTTGGTTAGTGACAGGCGCTAATTAATAACAGGATGTAAATGCCTACTATGGCTAGTGACAGTCCTTAATTAGTTCTGTCTGTGTGTATGTGTGTGCGTTTAACAATTTAAGTCATATCACTACAATGTCTGTAGTGTGGTGGTTTATAGTGAAGTCTAGCACTGGAGCAGCATGCAAAGACATGCAGCTTGATGTCCCACCCAGTCACATTATCCTGATAGCCCTAACACTATCTTCCTAATGCTGAGTGCCAAGCGAGGCAGCTATTAGTACCATTTTTATAAGTCCTTGGTATGAATCAGCCAGGGTTTGAACCTGCAATCTCCCACACCCAAGGTAGCTACTTGTACCATTTTTATAAGTTTTGGTACGACTCGGCCACTGGGTTCGAACCTGCAATCTCCCACATCCAAGGCAGATGCTTGAACCACTTAGGCCACTAGAGTGGTCAGCTGTTTTACAAAATTTATTTTATGTTTGAATGACATGTCCAAGCTTGTACTAGGGCTAGATCAATTAACTGCTTTATATCTATATTACACATGGATATGATAGTCAATAATTCATATCTGTACTGGTTCAATAAGAAATTGTAAACATCCAGCAATCAGTTGACTTGATGTAGATTATATATAAAACCCCAGAATAAATACATTAAACAGCTGTTCCAAATGAAACTCTCAAATTTTGCATATACACTTATGAAGCTAATGACTTCAACTAAAACATATTAAACATGTAAATAAAATACAATATTATGTAATACCAACCCACATATACACCAAAAGACCACACTTTTATTTACTGATGATACATAAATGTATATAACAAAACCAAATTTTACAATAATGTCTTAATACATTATTAATGAATGCATAAATCAATTTATTTAGGTATCAATATACCTAATGTCCTTTTATAACAAGGGAGACAACTCTTACCTCTCCTCATCCCAGCCAGCCATGCCGGGCCACCAATTTCAACATAGTCTACATAAGTCATTATCTCTACTTCATTTGTCTTCTTATGTTTAATACCATAACTCTGAAAAAAGAAATACCATAAACATGTCTACATTACACAGGTACCCCTGCAAACAAGGTCAGAATTAAATCTTGGTGTGGAATAAAGTGGATCAATGAACATGGTAGTAAAGATTAAGTTCAACAAACTAGGCCAGACGCAATAAGAAAACTGCCCTTGACATATCAGTGTTCAATACAAGGTTCTAAAATATGGGATAAATGGCACCTTGATATTTTCTAAATAGGTCAGATCATATTTTGCTAAGCTAATATTTTATGTGGTTTCTATTTTAAAAAGTATTTTTTTTAAAATTCATTTTTTGTAATTTCAGTCTGTGTAATTTATAACACTAAATGTACTAATGCTCTTTATCAGAAAAAACAGGGTTCCACAAAATGTAGTGTATCACCTCTGATCACTGCATGTATATAATATACATACACACCCTTGGTAATAATGTAATGCTATATACCCCCTCTGTAATAATATAATAATGCTCTTTAGATATAAAAAAAGATTCAATAGAAAGTGCCATGCTAAGAGATAGTACATCTCCACCCTCCCCACTCCACCCTCCCCACCTCCCACCCCAACAGAAATGATCTTTACATGTAAATCCTAGTTCCACTGACTGTGAGATCTCACCAATAATCCCCACCCCACCCCACTGCACCCCAACATTTTTTACTTGTAAAACTGTAAAAAGATTTAACAGAACACAATATGGAGTCTGTGATTCATGCTTGGATGTGATACCCCTTTGCCCCTATCCCACCCACCCACCCTCATTTTAGACTTGTAACACTGTATAAACATGTGACAAAAAACTATGACAGTTACATACTGTTTAAATATTGATGTTGTTGTCACTGTTGCTGCCAGAAAATAGATAAGTACATCAAAAGTGTTTTAGTAAGTGCATACCTGTAGAGTAAAACCCCAAGAGTTATCTTTCTTGTACAGTTTTAGTGTACGTCTCCGTCTGTTATCCTCTGGATCAGTTATCACAGTTTTATCAGCATCTAATTCTGGATGAACATCACCCACAGAATAACGAACTGGCTTTTCTTTTACCATTTTTGGTGGCTGTAAAATAGGATGAAAAACTCAATATTTAAGGAAACAAAATCTCTGAAACAAAAATCTTAATATTTAACGAATTAAGGAAATAAATAACTCTCACCAAAACTTCTCCGAGTTCATTTATTTGCCTGGGTATCAAGTTTTGATTTTTATGCTGTTGTCTTATGCCCATATATATTAGTCCAGTCCAACTGCTAACAAGATTTAAACTTGATCTGCCATCATTTAATGTACCAGGACATCATGGTCTATGGTCTTTATTCTAATGAAGAATTCTTTAAAAAATGCAAAAAACCAGATCTGCCAGCAGATGTGAAAACAGATCTTGTCTGTGCAGTTTGAACTCGATTTGTACACACAGTACCTATTTCATGGATGAGAAACGTCCTACTGCTTCAGCTTATAATCAAAGGGGATTTGAATTCATTATTTCTAGCAACCACAAAATCCATATAATAATCGGTGATCCATAAAAAGAGTACATTTATATTATATTAATGCTTAGAGTGCGCAACATTATCATAAAAAATTATGGCTGCAATTTTGAAAGAAAGAAGAAAAAAACACATTATGGCACCTCCATTGTTTGAAACAAAAATTTCTGTTCTGCTTTATCTGTTCATATATCTCTTTTATCAGCTGAAAAAGGACAGATATCTCTGACAGTGAACAACCACTTTAAAAATATTCTACCTCCACAAACATCAAACAACTGATCCCAGATAAAAATCTGTCAGCTTTTGATGATACTGCTAAACGAGATCAATGATTTTGACCAAGATAGCTAAAACTACTGCACTGAATCTCTTTCTCTCTCTCAAAAATGCACGCGTATGTGTGCATGCATGCATGCACACAGACACGAACCCACCCATAACCCTCAAAGATCAGAGAGCTAGAGGGTATCACAATATGATTCGGTCAAGTGTGGAAATAATCAGTCAGCAATCTTCACATCTGTATTTGTAGACATCAAATAAAAGATCATTAGCTAAAAGCGTCATATGGATAGCGATAAAATTTATCAAAAGCATATCGTAATGAGTAATGTCAGAATTTCATAGAAGCAGCTTGGACACAATTTGGTGCACAATAAAGGGCAAAATCTTAACTCTTTACGGCACATGTCTACCGCTTCACAATATCCAGTGGTCAACATTAATGGAGATTATGGAAAAATATACTAGTTGTATTCATCATAAAGAAAATAAATATGGACGGGTATTATATTATATCAATCATAAAGAAATAAATATGGACGGGTATTATATTATATCAATCATAAAGAAATAAATATGGAAGGGTATTATATGTTATATCGATCATAAAGAAAATAAATATGGAAGGGTATTATATGTTATATCGATCATAAAGAAAATAAATATGGAACGGTACAGTATTTTATATGTTGATAGAAGGTATCCTAGTCTAATATGGTAAATAAGCAAAATCATTACTCTTGTGAGTGCAGGTACCTCTCTATTGGGAATCTTTAACTTTTGTCAATAAACAACAACTTATGGATATTTACCAAAAAACACTTAAAAAAATGGGTTCAACTGCGAACGATAGATCCTAATCAGTTGTTATGCTAGCAGGTCATGTTCTATGCTATTTGTTCTACTGACTACTCCTAACGAACTGCATTGAACCAGATCTGCAGGCACATGACAGACATGTGACAGAAGATCTGTGTCTAAGCAGATTGCAGCTGGACTCGACTGATAAGCGAGTACAAATGGTAATAACATATCCCATGGAAACAGCTTGTACCTGATATAAGGGCCAAGTCTTGACTCTTCATGATTTCTATTTAACCTGCCATGTTTACTTAATCTCAAGACTTCTTGCATGCCAGAATTATATTTGTCACTGGCATGGTCTTATACAATACAGTATCTGTACCTAACATGATCACACAAATTCGATAATATAAGCAAACACCTAGCAAATGCTCAAAACAGAAATCATATAAAACTTATTCTTAAACAGATGGGAAAAAAATAAAGAATACGCTTTAGAGTATAATTAAGACCATTAACTGAATTCAATATGCATGCCCTCCCTATAATGTCACTTAGTATAAGAACTTTCTAACTCTATTAACAGTGGACTAGACCCTCAGGGAAAGTCAGATTAACTGCTCATAGTGAAAAGCAGAGCTGTACTGATGTCACTTTTTGCCGATTATGCCGATACTGCGTATAGCCGATTATCAAAATTGCCGATACCGATTATGAGACCGATTATTTGATTATTTTTTTGCAAACAGGAAAGTTTAATCGGCCCGATTACGCGAACGGTCGATTAATCGGTACAGCTCTAGTGAAAAGTAAATATAGGTATCGGGGAAATGGAATATACCACAACGATATTGACAAGCAATCATAAACTCTAGTACACAGTCAATTTTTTGCTTTTAATAAGCAATCTTCTGAAAAGTTCAAGACATTTTTGGATGAAAACCACCAAATAATTCACCCAGGCAAGAATTAAGGCTACATCATTTCATAAATAATATACCAAGGCAAGAAGGTTGCAGCATTTCAATAAATAATGCACCCCAGACAAGAAGGTTGCCTTAATTCAGTGAAAAAATAACCACACGCAAGAAGCCTGCCTCAATTCATTAAAATAATGCACCCAGGGAAGAAGGCTGCCTCAATTCATTAAATAATGCATCTGAAGCAAGAAGGCTGCCTTGGTCAGATCTTACAACATGCAGGAGGATCCAATTCCGACATCACTGCTGCTTGAGTGCTTAGACCCAATATTGCCTTCACTAACTGACGTTATTAATATCTCTCTTTCATCAGGGGAATTTCCATCATTTTTCAAAACTGCCATCATAAAGCCACTGCTGAAGAAACCAACACTGGACCATAACAATTTAAAGAACTACCGCCCAGTTTCTAATCTCCCTTTCATATCAAAAATCTTAGAAAAGGTTGTTCTAACTCAACTTGTATCTCATTTGAATTCAAACAGTCTTTTTAGCAATGTACAGTCTGCATATCGCCCTTGCCACAGTACAGAAACTACTCTTCTGAAAGTATTTAGTGACATTCTCTCTGCTTTGGATAGTGGAAAGTCATATGGACAACGTTCGTTTGCACACCAGGGCCCGGTGACATGGAAACAATTGCTGATTGAAATTAGACACAACGACACAATGGTCCCTTTTAAGAGTGCTCTCAAGACTCACCTGTTTCGACTGCAGGGACAAACTTTGCGACCTAATCATGTTTTGTATCTTATGTTTTCAGCATGTTTTTATGTTTTCCAATTTCATTGTTTTTGTCATTTGTTGTTCTGTAGTGTAGTCATATCATTATTGATGGTGTAAAGCGCTTAGAGCTTCGAAAGATTAGGCACAATACAAAGTCCTCATTATCATTATTACATCAAGCAAAATCTACAACTGCAAACCCACAATATGGAGTGGTGTGTGTGACTGTTGTAGAAGTAAAGTTATTGTGAGAATCCACCTTTTATTCTTCTGTCACCATGAGGCTGACTTCTGACCTATTGAATCCAAAATTGAAGTAGGTATTTACCATCTCAAATATATACACTATACAAAGTTTGGTCAAGCATAGGTATATAACTCAAACCCTTGTACATAAACTATCTTTACAATTTTTTGTCATTGTGACCTTGAACTATTGACCTCCAAATGAATATTTTCCTTGCCTCACATACCAGCAATATATGAAGCTTTGATAAGATACATGGTGAAGGTTACTCTGCAGGATAAAAACACTTCATTTTCAATTACTGTCAAACTGATCTTTGACCTCCCATTAAATCTTAAGCTGTCTAATTCAAAGAAGAAATATTATGAATCACCATTCATAATAAGGCTACAGTTACTAATCAAAAAGTAAAAATATTTAATCATTTCCTTTGTGAACAGCCTACCATACAAACTTTATAAGATATAACAATAAAAAAATGCTGAATAAGATCTTATATCAATTTCCAGAGGGTAGAAAAAATATTTTCCAATATGCAGCACTATCATTGTGACATCATAATTCTCAACATTCAATCAGATTTAAACTGAATCACCCTTTTTTCAAATTAATTGGTGACGACATCTACAAGATCACAGTCTGCAATATTAAAGTTTAAGCTGGATCACACCCATTTCTTAAATTAATTGGTGAAGGCATCTACAAAGAACATTACAGCTACAACATTAAATCATATATACCTATCCTAAAGAAACCAAATTTGTTTTAATATATAGAATTTTATTTTAATTGATATGCAATCATCAACTAAAATTAATCATTCCTGATGATACTAGTCTGCATATAGTTTATGAAAATCAAATATACGTAGATAAAAATCCAAATTCTAATATTGTAAAAATACACGACTTAACCTATCAATGGCTACAATGTATGTCAGTCTGGTCATATTGACACCTTTACCAGCCTTAAATATTAATTGTTGTCTGAAAATGTAACACTAATGAAATTATACCAGTCTGCTCCTTCCTGATTGTCAAGTTCAAACTTCCAGACCCATTATCAATCACTATGGGTTTTACAATGGTGTTCAGGCAATCAATTGAATCAAGAAAAAATGGACATTGAGTCTATGTACAGTAAAAGAGATAGCACATATTTTTTCCCCCAAAAATGGTGCTTTTATTGTGACATCAGAGAGTGCTATATTCAACCTAGTATTCACTGGATCATACTTTTGTTGACCTTATGTTAACATCGACTGTACTGGATATATTTCCCGTGGTGGCTATGTAATAATTTTGCAAGGAACACTCTGATTGATGAGCACTGAAATAAACTAAATAATCACAATTTAAATGTCTTTTTAAAATATTATGACTTCTAGTTTAATTACGTTTAACCAAGAGATGATGTAACATGCATATTAAAACATTTCTGGCAGCTGAGTGAATTTTAAGATTGCTGATTTAAGACTGACCAACATTGCTCTTTAAATATAACAATTTTCATATTTTGTACAGGACTTACCATTGTTTATATCAAGCTCATAAAAGCACTTCACTCTCACTCTTCATTACTAATAAATGCTAGACTGGTCCCAGTTTGTAATTACTTAAACCAATGATAGAAGAGTCATAAAATAGGCTCTGAAAAACACACTTTCACAATTTAGATTGCTAACATAATCAATGTTTATCTTCCTGTAATAACTGGTTGAGAAAGAGTTTATCCTGAGCACATAACAATATTTACTACTTTCTTGCCTGGGCATATAACAATTTAGTACTTACTTTACTAAAAGTGGATTTGAAGATTTTTCTACCCATTATAATGTGAAAATGTAATCCAAATAATCAAGGTAGGCTGCATAAGGTATTCAAGAGGTATCTCAGCATTTAGGACTTCATGTCAAGTATTTTGTCTAAAAAGGAGAAAGTTAATGTTTAGATGATTTTTTAAATACAAATAAATAGTGTATCAATGGAAATAATTTGTGAATCTTGTATATTTCCATTCCTCAACTATGACTGATTATATATATATATATATATATATATATATATATATATATATATATATATATATATATATATTTATATATATATATATATATATATATATATATATATATATATATATATATATATATATATATATATATATATATATATATATATATATATATATATGGGATAAAGTTTGCTATGTAAGAGAAAGAAGAAAGAATCTTTGGAAAAATAAATTTGGAGACTGTCAGAACAGTAACAGGTGTTGAAAGGTGTGTCCTGGATGTGACTATATAAGCAAAACAGGGTGGACTGCTGCAGACATGAACTAGTTCTTGTGTTTAAAACCGAGCAACTATCATTTTACATGATGTAATTCAATCTTTTGACCAGTCATCTGATGTTACTATAGGTCTCTGTGTAAAACAACATTGTATCAAAATTCACTTTTGTGTGAAACAAGATTGTATCAAAATTCATTTCTGTGTAGAACAACACTGTATCAAAATTCATTTCTGTGTAGAAGAACACTATTAGAATTCATTTCTGTGTAGAAGAACACTGTATCAAAATTCATTTCTGTGTAGAACAACACTGTATCAAAATTCATTTCTGTGTAGAACAACACTGTATCAAAATTCATTTCTGTGTAGAACAACACTGTATCAAAATTCATTTCTGTGTAGAACAACACTGTATCAAAATTCATTTCTGTGTAGAACAACACTATCAAAATTCATTATTTGGCAAGTCAATGTTGTCAGATTAATTTAATACAATGATATTTCTGGCAATGCAATATAATTATCAAACTGCTTTCTGATGTTGGTATATGCAAAATTATGACAATAATTTACATTTGATATTTTAGTGATTAAGTCAGTACAAGTATACTTGTACAATTTCATAGCAATAAGGTCTTTTTTTTTTTTGGCCAACTTATGCCAAGTTATTGAAGTGATATCATCTAGATATGCAGATGTTTCCTTGAATACTGTTTTGATCTAGATATACGCATTTCTTTGAATACCAATTTGATCTAGATTTACATATCTTTCTTTGAATACCAATTTGATCTAGATGTACAGATGTTTTTCCAGAATACTGATTTGATCTAGATGTACAGATGTTTTCCAGAATATTGATTTGATTTAGATGTACAGATGTTTTCAGAATACTGATTTGATCTAGATGTACAGATGTTTCCTTGAATATTCATTTGATCTGGTTATACACACATTTCTTTGAATACCAGTTTGATCTAGATATACAGATCTTTCTTTGAATATACAGATCTTTCTTTGAATACCAATTTGATATAGATGTACAAATTTTTCTTTGAATACCAATTTGATATAGATCTACAGATGTTTTCTTGAACACTGTTAAAAAGCTGAGCTGCAAAGTGCTTTAGATAATAAAATTAAGTACAGTACAGTGTACATGCTCACCAATCCAACTGCAGACTGCACAGACAAAAGTTTACCGCTGCATAATGCAATAGCAGATCTGGAGCTTGTTAGGGTGTGTGTGTATTTTGTATTATTAACGTAGCTTTAACCATTTTTCAGTCTTATCGCTACAATGTCTGCAGTGAGGTCCTTTATGGTGATGTCTAGCACTGGGGCATCATGCTGCAGACATGTAACATGATGTCCCACCCAGTCACATTATCCTGACTCCAGGCCAACCAGTCCTAACACTAACCTTTTAATGCTGAGCGCCAAGCGAGGCAGCTGTTAGTACCATTTTTCTAAGCCTTTGGTATGACTCGGCTGGGGATCGAACCCATGACCTCCTGCTTCTGTGACAGATGCATTAACCACTAGGCCATCGGAGTGGTCGAGCTTGTTAGGAGTAATCATAACAATGAACAACATAGACATTGATCTGCCTGTGCAATATGCAATGGCAAATCAGGGTAAATTATACTAATATGCTTCACAACATTTGAAAATGATAATATGTAAAATAAAATGTCCAGGACAATCAATAAGAGTTTATGTCCTTGAAAGCAAAGAGGCACCAAATGCAAGTGTGTGCCAGTGACACAGTGTCATAACTGTCACTTATTGTAACAGTTTCAGGCACTTACGCCTGATATATAATTAAAGTTCAGGGTAGCTAAGATGCCTGATATTATAATGAAAACTATTTTGTACTCCAACATTATGGAGTGTGATCCATTGATCCATTACAACATATTACCTGTCTAATAGAAGAGATCTGTGGTAGCAAGTTGGACTCAAGCCAAGTATCATAGTTTGGATACATACCCTGGCCAGCAATTAGGTGCAATCAATAGAACAAATAATATAGACTGTGATCAGCTGGCACTTTATTTGATGGCAAATCAGGGTCTATGTTGCTTGTGGTTGGACTTGGGTCTATGTTAGTTGTGGTTGGACTTTAGTCTATGTTGTTTGTGGTTGAACTCATGGTTTATGTTGTTGTGGTTGGACTTGGGTCTATGTTGTTTGTGGTTGGACTTGGGTTTATATTATTTGTGGTTGGACTTGGGGTTTATGTTGTTTGTGGCTGACTCAGGGTCTATATTGTTTGTGGCTGACTCAGGGTCTATATTGTTTGTGGTTGACTCAGAGTCTATGTTGTTTGTGGTTGGACTTTGGTCTATGTTGCTTGTGGTTGGACTTGGGTCTATGTTGTTTGTGGTTGACTCAGGGTCTATGTTGTTTGTGGTTGGACTTGGGTTTATGTTATTTGTGGTTGGACTTGGGGTTTATGTTGTTTGTGGCTGACTCAGGGTCTATATTGTTTGTGGCTGACTCAGGGTCTATGTTGTTTGTGGTTGACTCAGGGTCTATGTTGTTTGTGGTTGGACTCAGGGTCTATGCTGTTTGTTTTATAACTTGACTTGTGAGTTTTAAAAACTAAGATAAGGAGATAAATCCCATGAAGTGTTAAACCTCTTAATTACCAGAACATTGACAAGGATCATATGATAGCCTGGTGATATTGAATACTTAACCCATTGAGTGCTAAGAGTTGATAATTTTGAGAGGATTATGCAGTATATCCATACATGAGAACCATCCCCCCTGAAGTGCAACAATAAGAGGATTATGCAATATGTATTCCTTAGAGTGCCAGCATCTCAGGTTTTTATGTATTAATACAATATACTTATCCTCCCTCAAGTGCAAACAATTCATAGACTGATATATGTGTGTGTGTGTGTGTGTGTGTGTGTGTGTGTGTGTGTGTGTGTGTGTGTGTGTGTGTGTGTAAGTCAAGCAAGGATCATGGACATTATTTCAATTTTTTTGCAGCTTGTTAATTTTCATATACAGGCTACAGCAATTTTACAGCACATACAATATCAGGGGGGAGGGGTGTCTCCACTCCCCCAAATGATCTCTCTGGTTATGATAGGTCTGCATGTAGGAATGTATGTGTAGGGGTGGAGGTATGTTTGTATAGGGTTTTTCATGGAGTTATCTATATTAGGACAGGTGGAGGGTAAATGTGTGTTTGTTGTAGGCATGTCAATATTTAAGTGGGGGGGGGGATTTGCTGGAAGTATGTGTGTACAGGGGGCAGGCAGTGGAATGTGTATATGTAGGGGGCCGGTGGATGTGTGTGTGTGTGTGTGTGTGTGTGTGTGTGTGTGTGTGTGTAGTGGAAAGGTGGAGGTATGTAGTTGGGTAGGAAAACATATGTGTTGGTAGGGGGAAGATGATGGTATAAGTTTGTGTAGGGAGCAGATGTGTGTGTGAGTGGGGGGTACGTGTAATTTGGTAAGATATGTGTATCTCCCTTGAAATACAGTACAACTGAGAAATTAATAAATTAATATCTGATCCTCCGTTCATATAGGCTTATCTCACTAACACATTTCTATCTTTTGCAGTAGTTTCAGCAGTACAGTTAAAATATTTATGCAAATTTCAATTTTTTAAATAAATTTTAAACAAGTTGATTGACTAATTATTTAAAACAAAGAATTCAACAGTTGTGAAGTGAAAACTATTTGCAAAATAGTATCTCACAGAGAGCAGCTGTTGACTCATTCATCAACTCTTTATTCAGCATCCACTTCAGAAAAACACTTGAAAAACATCTTAAAAGCTCAATGAGAATCTAAAAACCCAGATTAGAAATTAGACTGGAATACATGTTCTAGGTTTTATTATTACAATATAGTCTATATGGTACCAATTAAAAGTACAAGTCCTAAAAAATGTAAATATTAAGAATTGCAAAAGATTAGCATGAGGAAAATGAAGCCTTCCAAATAAACAAGTGTCACGATAAAATGTTAAAATTCTGTAAAATGTATATATAATAAACAATAAAGGTATAAAGTGAAAGATCCTTATAATAACTAATAGAAGGTCTAACTTTGTTATAAAAAAAGCCAAAGATCTGCTATGGTGGTACATCATTATAAACTTTCTTAATTAAATTTTATCTAAAAACTGTTTCAAAGGTTGGAAGATAATACACTCAACAAGAATTTTGTCTGCTGTCCATGGACAATAGCAAATTATGTACTCGGGAGGAAGTTCAGTGGAGCAGTGCTGATAAAGAAGTGACATAATGCAATAAAAAAAAAGTGAGGGAATGCATGTTACTCAGATGCTGGGGGGTGGGGGTGACAAAGGCTAGCACAAAAAAGTAAGGGAATGCCATTTCCGCACATTCCCACAGCACTACAACCTTCGGATGTTCCGCCTTTGGGAATTATGCAGAAGTTAGGTATATGTGATGAGATTGCAAATATCAACTTATCTCTGCGTTTTTTTTCCTATGTGGGATGCCACTCTACAATTATGGGTTTTATTTTCAAAAGCTTGTTTGTGGAATTTTCCTTTTGCATATTTTGCCAAGTACATAGAACATGCGAGTTTATATATTATTTAAAGTCAGTATATATGTACAATATATATGGAAACTTCCATTTTGAAAAGGCTGACTGCTGGTAAACTTTTTTTTGTCTTTATGAGTGTGTGTGCGTAATTTGGAGTTTTAACATATCTTTAATTTTTAAGTCATATCACTACAATGTCTCCAGTGTGGCAGTTTAAAGTGATGTCTAGCAGTGTGGCAGTTTAAAGTGATGTCTAGCAGTGTGGCAGTTTAAAGTGATGTCTAGCAGTGGGACAGTTTAAAGTGATGTCTAGCAGTGGGGCAGTTTAAAGTGATATTTAGCAGTGGGGCAGTTTAAAGTGATGTCTAGCAGTGGGGTTTGATGCTGCAGACATGAAGCATTATGTCCCACCCTGTCACATTATCCAAACACCAAACCAACCAGTTCTAATAATAATCTCTTAACGCTGGGTACCAAGTAAGGCTGCTGCTAATATCATTTTTGTCTTTGGTATGACTTGGTCAGGGTTCAAACATGCACCTCTTGCAATGAGATGGATGCTCCAACCACATAGGCAACCAGAGTGGTTTTTATCTGCCCTTATGATTGGCCTTTATACATGTACCAGTGTAATTAGGCTGCCAACAGTGCAAAATATTGTTTCTAGAAAAGTGTAGGCAAATCACTAGTAGCACATTTCAGGTCTTTCCAAGGCATTCACCATGGAAACAGAATCTGAATGATGTAGTTTTGTCTTTAGTATGGCTGTAATTTATGTGTTAAAAATGAAAGCTTTATCCTGTAACTGGCCCAAGACATGGCATGGTGCAACAGTGGCCTGAACCTTGTCTCCATCTTTCACACTATCTGTATACAGGACAAATGGCCACATTGGGAGGCTCTGATTTTGTTAAAATTTACATGGGAAAGCTAGGGAATTAGCATAGGACGTTTATCAATGGGCAAGATAGAATATTATTTTTTGTGGTGATAATAAATGTGGTGATTTTGGAAAAATAACATTTTGGAGTATTTGCAAAATTGATTATGGCTACTTTTCAAGTACAAATTATGTCAAAAGGTGGAATTAAATCTGGTTTTGGAGTATACAAGGTTTTGGTTCTTTGGCCTAGATAACATCATATGAGGGATTAGATTAGACAGGTTGGTGGGATTAGAAGGTAGTTGTAAGTATATTAAATAACAAATTTCATTTGACTGACATAAAATGATAAGGCTTTCTGAATAGAAGTTCTCCATGCTCACAAAACAAGGTTGAAGTCCCTGATTGTGTATTGATTTAAGTACTCACAGGTAAGATTTACACACTAATCCTTAAATCAACCTATACTCAAGATTCCGTCTGGAACAAAAAGATGTTGTATAGCGGAATTGTTCTATTGCAAGCCAGTGTCAAGGTCCTGTCTGGAGCAAACAGATGTTGTATAGTGGAATTGTTCTATTGCAAACCAGAGTCAAGGTCCTGTCTGGAGCTAGCACATATTCAGGGTCATATTAAGGGTATATAGTCTACAGCAGTGTTTTTAGTGTTATCTTTCATATAGGCCAGCCACAACATTAAAAACGAATAAGACTGACCTACTTGCAGACAAACTATATCTTTATTAAGAAAGTGCAATGATTTTATTAAACTATATTGTAACAAAAGAATGGACTTACCCTCAAGTATAAGTTTATTAAACTATATTGTAACACAGGAGTGGATGTACCCTCAAGTATAAGTTTATTAAACTATATTGTAACAAAAGAATGGACTTACCCTCAAGTATAAGTTTATTAAACTATATTGTAACACAGGAGTGGACTTACCCTCAAGTATAAGCTCATTAAATGCAGTTATATGTGACTTTTAGTCCTTGCATTTGCTATGACCTTTAAGAAACGTTTGATGGACAGAAGAAAGTCGGACACTGACAAACAAAACAAAATAGATCTTGTATGATTGGATGCCGCTCTATATATCTATAGATTGATAGACAGTTAGAAATATAGACTGATAGTCGAAATTAGATACATAGACATTAAATAAACAAATATTTGCTGACAGTTTATACATAAATGTTGATAAGATGAATATTTGAAGACAGATGGTCAAATTAATGCATTTCTGTTCCTAGTTTCTAGATAACAGTACTTTTGCTGTTAGTAATAATATAACTTAATTTTTGCTGTTATTAATGTTATAACTAATTTTTGAAGAAGAAGCTCAAGAACAACAATTGGCTTTAGTTTTAACTGTATGGTAAGTACCACAAACCAGGCTGGATCTGCCACCATGCTGCATCCCTGGGCAACCGTATGGCATAAACCACAAACCAGGCTGGGTCTGCCACCATGCTGCATCCCTGGGCAACTGCATGGTAGGAAACACAAACCAGGCTGGGTCATTCCTTGGCAATAAAGGCACTTTACTTCAATTGCCTTGGGACAGAGTTTGTGTGTTGACATATTATTAAACACCAAAGTTAACAGAAATATCTAAAGTATACCCAAAGAGATATATTTTAATTAAATGTCATTGACATCAAAACATCTTTGATATACCTAATTTATTGTTGAATAATACAAACTAAATCAGGAAAACACTTGACACAACGGTGAGCAATCAATGCAAGGACAGTATTGACTTTAAATTGAAGTCAAATGCTGAAATGTAAGCACAAGTCAATACTGCCAACATTATCATGAAAAATATAGGTATTTTCTAGGCTTCTGTTTGATGTGGTGCAAAATGGTATATTATCACTCTGCTGGTAAATGCTTTTGAAAAAAGCCCTTTCACATTATTTGCATCAGAGAAATCGTGCTGCACAACAAACCTTAGAGTACTGAAGCACAAAAAATTATTTATATTGGTTTCTGCAACAGAATTTTACAAAGGATTATGCGATTTGAACTAAAATTTAATGTGTAGTTTTATGTTGATCATAATGAACAAGTTCAATGTTCAGATTAGTGTGACATTACAGTAGTTATTCCCCCTGATTGCCTGCCCTCCTGACTTTGGTATTGTTAGCATAACTTTACCAAAGATTGTGGGATTTGATACGTGGCTTTATGTTGATCCTTTAATTAATTTAAATTTTCAGCATTCTATGTATCATGTACAGCCTTTTTTGAAATCATGTACAGGATTTATGCCCCTTAATGGTCTGTCATCCTGATTTCTCCCAGTATAACTTCAGACAAATTTAACTAGAATCTTTATGTTAGTAAAACCCTACATTAAGTAGAGTTTTAGCATTTAACAACATCAAAAAATCATAAAGGGGTTCTCTCTTGCTATTTGTTTCCTTTATTTGAGTTTCCAGTCCAACCAAGGCTTGTTAGTTTTTACCCACAAATGGCATGTAACTTTAAAACAAGTCAGGCAACAATGCAGTAATAAGATGGTCATATACCGTAGTGTTGGAATGACTTTTACAAAGGTGATAATATTACAGTAAAAACTGTCTTGAGAGAACACTGCTATGAGAGACCACCTGTCTTGAGAGACTAGGTTTTCCATGTACAGATTTATTCATTATATAGTGTTCTGACCTGTTATGAAAGATCACATGTCATAAGAGACCATTATGCTTTGGCAGAAGGGGTGGTCTTTCAAGACAGGTTCCAATGTACTTAATATTTGTCCTCTCCCTGTCATTTTTAAGTTCAATAAGTGTTAGTTGCAAGGAATAAAATATGAGTCATTTAATTAAGGAAAGTTTAAAAATGAATGTGGTAAGGAAGTTTGCAGAAAGGCCATATTAGGAATGTTTTCATGGAGACATAGTAAGGAAGTTTACCAAGAAGTTCTTTTATCAAGTTTCAATGTATATAAAATCCCACTACAAACATTATTAGAAACAGGACAAAATTTAACTGAGTAAATTTTACATTTTTGAAATTAAACAAATATGTGTGCTTAATTTTGTGGCAGAAATTATGGAAGATATATGCCGATTGCAATTTCTGTATATGCTAATGGTGATTTCTGTACATGTTTTTAATTTGCAATACTCATGAACTTTGCTCTGGAAATGTAGTTCAGCTGAGATTAGAAATGTCCACTCTATTTCCTTCTTTCAAACTCAATATATAAATTGGTTTCAGAGATGTAGTTAAAATGAGAATGGAAACAACTGTATTTGTTGGATTAAAAAAGCCTTTGAGTATCATTCAATAAACTACTGATTTATTTGGCACTAACTGCACATAGATGTATACTTATCTATTTTTGGCATTAATTGCACATTGCATGTATACTGATCTATTTGGCATTAATTGCACATTACATGTATACTGATCTATTTGGCATTAATTGCACATTACATGCATACTTATCTATTTTGCACTAACTGCATACTGTACATATACTGATCTATTTTGCACTAACTGCATACTGTATGTATACTGATCTATTTTCACTAATTGCACATTGCATGTATACTGATCTATTTTCACTAATTGCACATTGTATGTATACTGATCTATTTTCACTAATTGCACATTGCATGTATACTGATCTATTTTCACTAATTGCACATTGCATGTATACTGATCTATTTTCACTAATTGCACATTGCATGTATACTGATCTATTTTCAAAAATTGCACATTGCATGTATACTGATCTATTTTCACAAATTGCACATTGTATGTATACTGATCTATTTTCACTAATTGCACATTGCATGTATACCGATCTATTTTCACTAATTGCACATTGCATGTATACTGATCTATTTTCACAAATTGCACATTGCATGTATACTGATCTATTTTCACAAATTGCACATTGCATGTATATTGATCTATTTTCACTAATTGCACATTGCATGTATACTGATCTATTTTCACAAATTGCACATTGCATGTATATTGATCTATTTTCACTAATTGCACATTGCATGTATATTGATCTATTTTCACTAATTGCACATTGCATGTATATTGATCTATTTTCACTAATTGCACATTGCATGTATATTGATCTATTTTCACTAATTGCACATTGCATGTATATTGATCTATTTTCACAAATTGCACATTGCATGTATATTGATCTATTTTCACTAATTGCACATTGCATGTATACTGATAAATTTTCACTAATTGCACATTGCATGTATACTGATCTATTTTCACTAATTGCACATTGCATGTATACTGATCTATTTTGCACTAATTGTATTTATACTGATCTATTTGCACTAATTGCATGTATACCGATCTATTTTCACTAATTGCACATTGTATGTATACTGATCTATTTTGCACTAATTGGACATTGCATGTATACTTATCTATTTTGCACTAATTGCACATTGCATATATACTTATCTATTTTGCACTAACTGCATACTGCATGTATACTGATCTATTTGCACTAATTGTATGTATACTGATCTATTTTGCACTAATTGCACATTGCATGTATACTGATCTATTTACATTTAAATTGCATGTATATTCATGTTTCTATGTAATTCTGTAGATATGTTCCTTTGTATGAAGGCAACAGGGTGGATTAGTTCTTCATCAAAATATGTTAGCCTCTTTAATTAAAGGCATTAGTAGAAGTAGTGGTAGTAGTAGTAGTAGTAGTCCCAATGGACTGCCTGATATTTCACAAACCATGATTTATCAGCAGCTCGAAAAGTGTTGCATGTGCTTATGGCAAAGAATTGTATTTTGAAAGTACTGCTCAGTGCTATGATGTACACTGTGATTTGTTTATCATTAAGTTGTCCTGTACAGGAAATCTCACCTGGCTGCATGCATCATGCTGAGATTTGTGCTATTCCAGGCTTTTATATGTCTATTATTAAGTTGTCCTGTACAGGAAATCTCTCCTGGCTGCAGGTATCATGTTGAGATCAGTGCCATTTTGTTTTGATTAATGCTCCTGAACTAAGGGGGGTGGGGAGGGGTGCAAGAGCTCATTCATAAAACCTTTGCATGCAGAGCATGGCACTGATTAAAGAGAAATTTCTGTAATTAATGTGAAACTGTGAGTACTGACATAATGGATATTTCTAGGATTGTATATCTTGTCTGCATGAGTAACTTGGTCCTTTTAATAAATTTGAAAAATAAAAAAAATGTACTGCTGAAGTTTTGTGTTTAATTTAAACCTTTAATGCAGTGTAATAGAGTGTACAAGAACAAAATGATTTAATGGTGAAAGCACTGGGACATACAGCTGTGGCACAAATATGGCCGAAACATGTATCATATTAAAATAAAGTATGCTAGGTAGCTGCCCACATGGTAAAACCACCTCTTTTATGAAGGCACCAATTTTGCATTTTGTTATTTGTCTCAAGTTTGAGCCTCAGATACAACTTAACAACCAACTTAAATCATATGAGATGCCTTGGGTACAACTTACAAAGCAACTAGAATTGCATGAGATGTCTTGGGTACCACTTAACAAGCAACCTAAATCATATGAGATGCCTTGGGTACAACTTACAAAGCAACTTGAATTGTATGAGATGCCCTGGGTATAACTTAACAAGCTACTTTACTTCTATGAGATGCCTTGGGTACAACTTTACAAGCAGCTTGAAAAGAATGACATGCCTTAGGTACAACTTAACAAGCAACTTGAATAGAATGAGATTAATTTGTTAAAATTCCAGTTGGCATAGTTTTTAAATAAAATAATATTTGATGTTGTGATGGATGATCAGGTAGTACTGCTACCTTAAAATAATATTTGATGTTGTGATAGATAATCAGGTGGTATTGCTACTTTAAAATCGGAAGAAAAAAATCCATAATTAACAAAAGCCAACTTAATATATTTAAATCTGAGATAATAAAAAATCTGAGCTCAAATTCCATTTCTACAGGTCATACACATGTAGTTTAGGACATGTCAGCCTGATATGAATAATAAAAAATTATTAGCAATCAAAAGCAACTCAGTCTAATACACCAACAAATTTGCAGGTGAAGAAAACTAATGTATATACATGTTTACTATTCCTCCTCACATCAATCAGCGAACACTTCATAAGTAATTGGAATTCTGATTTCTGAACAAGCTTATGGTGATTTGTGAATATGTTTAGTATTGTTTCTGAACATGCTTATGGTGATTTGTGAATATGTTTAGTATTATTTCTGAACAAGCTTATGGTGATTTGTGAATATGTTTAGTATTGTTTCTGAACATGCTAATGGTGATTTGTGAATATGTTTAGTATTATTTCTGAACAAGCTTATGGTGATTTGTGAATATGTTTAGTATTATTTCTGAACATGCTTATGGTGATTTGTGAATATGTTTAGTATTATTTCTGAACATGCTTATGGTGATTTGTGAATATGTTTAGTATTATTTCTGAACAAGCTTATGGTGATTTGTGAATATGTTTAGTATTATTTCTGAACATGCTTATGGTGATTTGTGAATATGTTTAGTATTATTTCTGAACATGCTTATGGTGATTTGTGAATATGTTTAGTATTATTTCTGAACATGCTTATGGTGATTTGTGAATATGTTTAGTATTATTTCTGAACAAGCTTATGGTGATTTGTGAATATGTTTAGTATTATTTCTGAACATGCTTATGGTGATTTGTGAATATGTTTAGTATTATTTCTGAACATGCTTATGGTGATTTGTGAATATGTTTTGTATTATTTCTGAACATGCTTATGGTGATTTGTGAATATGTTTTGTATTATTTCTGAACATGCTTATGGTGATTTGTGAATATGTTTAGTATTATTTCTGAACATGCTAATGGTGATTTATGTGCTTGCATATAGTGATTTCTGAACATTATGGTGATTTCTAAACTTGCTTTTAGTAATTTCTGTACTTGCTTTATTATGAGTATAGATGCTGATGGTGATTTGTGTACATCATTACAGTGATTTCTATACATGCTGATGGTGATTTTTGTACATCTTTATAGTGATTTCTGTGCATGCTGATGGTGATTTTTGTACATCTTTACAGTGATTTCTATACATGCTGATGGTGATTTGTGTACATCTTTACAATGATTTCTAAACTTGCTGATGGTGATTTTTGTACATCTTTATAGCAATTTCTATACATGCTGCTGGTGATTTTTGTACATCTTTACAGTGATTTCTATACAAGCTGCTGGTGATTTTTGTACATCTTTATAGTGATTTCTATACAAGCTGCTGGTGATTTGTGTACATCTTTATAGTAATTTCTATCCATGCTGATGGTGATTTTTGTACATCTTTACAGTGATTTCTATACATGCTGATGGTGCTTTTTGTACAACTTAATAGTGATTTCTATCCATGCTGCTGATTTTTGTACATCTTTATAGTGATTTCTGTACAAGCTGCTGGTGATTTTTGTACATCTTTATAGTAATTTCTATACATGCTGATGGTACTTTTTGTACATCTTTACAGTGATTTCTATACATGCTGATGGTGCTTTTTGTACATCTTTATAGTGATTTCTATCCATGCTGATGGTGCTTTTTGTACATCTTTATAGTGGTTTCTATCCATGCTGATGGTGATATTTGTACATCTTTATAGTGATTTATATACATGCTGATGGTGATTTTTGTACATGCTTATTGTGATTACTATACATGTTGATGGTGATTTTTGTGCATCTTTATGGTGATTCTGTACATGCTTATTGTGATGTCTGTACATATTTATAATGATTTCTGTACATGCTTATTGTGATGTCTGTACATATTTATAATGATTTATGTACATGCTTATTGTGATGTCTGTACATATTTATAATGATTTCTCTACATGCTTATTGTGATGTCTGTACATATTTATGATTTCTCTACATGCTTATTGTGATGTCTGTACATATTTATAATGATTTATGTACATGCTTATTGTGATGTCTGTACATATTTATAATGATTTCTGTACATGCTTATTGTGATGTCTGTACATATTTATAATGATTTCTGTACATGCTTATTGTGATGTATGTACATTACACACATACTGTTTAAGATCCGGTTCCTACAGTGTTTGTAGGAAATTATCTTATCAGTAGACACTCCTGGTACTGATTATTATAAACTAAACACTTCTAGTTCAATTGTTGGATCATGATTTAGTCAAATCTTATGTGTCAATATAACTGTAATAAAATGGCTCCGAGGTGGCCATATATAGTTTATCAAATGTAAAGAACAGTGTTAACAGATACTCCATGACCAATTTAGGATCTTGAAAAAATTATGTTTACTTTCTTCCAAGGTTTTACATATACAAACCAGGTTGATGTTGTAATGTTTTTGTCCTATCTTTACCTGGATAATCTTGTGTTACCTATCTGCTCTTGAGACAAACTCATTAGAAACATTATTGGCATTAATGAAACAGGAAATTAAACAGGTAAAAAAAAATCAAAAATATTAACTATATTAAGTAGACAGGAATATATACAGGTAAAATAAAAAAATAAAAATTATTTGTATTAAGGAGACAGGAAAGCAAATTATACAGGCAAATTTATCACAAATATTATTTGTATTAAAGGAAGGAAATAATACAGGTAAAATAATCAAACATATTAACTGTATAAGTAGACAGGAATATATACAGGTAAAATAATCATAAATATTATTTGTATTAAGCAGACAGGAAAGGAAATTATACAGGTAAAATTATCTAAAATAAGCAGATAAGAATAAGAAAGGAAATATATAGGTAACATAATCAAAAATATTAAGTATTTAAGTAGATACAAAATTATACAAATAAAATAATCAAAAATATTAACTATATTAAGTAGACAGGAATATATACAGGTAAAATAATAAAAAAAATATTTGTATTAAGCAGGCAGGAAATGAAATTATACAGGTACAGGAAGACAGTGAGATCATCAGGAACTTCTTGCACACTATAATACCTTACATAAAATGTGATAATCAGTTTAACTAGGAATACAACAGCAATCAAAAACCTGCTATAGTGACCACCCACATAATAGGGAACACTTGGGTATAAAAGTCTCAACTTCCCACTAGTTCCCTTTAACCATAAATCAATACTCATTTACTTGTACATAAAGATAATATTTATGTCTCATTTTTGTCTTTCCTAATTTTAGGAATGTCCACTTTTGTAAAATCAATTCTTATTGTTTTCCCATAAATGGCATGTTCATTAAGTTATGATGCCATTGATATTACATCACTTTTCACCTCAGTATCATTGAGATGGCATCACTATGACATAATTTGTCACCTCAGCTTCACTGATACCATTGATATTACATCACTTGTTACCTCATTATCACTGTGATATCAATATAACATAACTTTTCACTTCAGTATCACTGATGCCATTGATATTACATCACTTGTCACCTCATTATCATTGCAATGGCATCACTATGACATAATTTGTCACCTCAGCTTCACTGATGCCATTGATATTACATCACTTTTCACCTCATTATCATTGCAATGGCATCAATATGACATAATTTGTCACCTCAGCTTCACTGATGCCATTGATATTACATCACTTTTCACTTCAGTGTCACTGATGCCATTGATATTACATTACTTTTCACTTCAGTGTCACTGATGCCATTGATATTACATTACTTTTCACTTCGGTGTCACTGATGCCATTGCTATTATATTACTTTTCACTTCAGTGTCACTGATGCCATTGATATTACATTACTTTTCACTTCAGTGTCACTGATGCCATTGATATTACATTACTTTTCACTTCAGATTCACTGATGCCATTGATATTACATTACTTTTCACTTTAGTGTCACTGATGCCATTGATATTACATTACTTTTCACTTCAGTGTCACTGATGCCATTGATATTACATTACTTTTCACTTCAGTGTCACTGATGCCATTGATATTACATTACTTTTCACTTTAGTGTCACTGATGCCATTGATATTACATTACTTTTCACTTCAGTGTCACTTATGCCATTGATATTACATTACTATTCACTTCAGTGTCACTGATGCCATTGATATGACATCACTTGTCACCTCATTATCATTGTGATGGTATCAATATGACATAATTTGCAACCTTTCTATCACTCTGATGCCATCAAGATGACATCACATGCTACCTCAACATCATTATGATGCCATTAATATGACATCACCTGTCACTCAACAAAATGAGCATCGCTGGATAGTGACAAACTCTAGGTTCAATTTGAAAAAGTGAGCTCTAATAGAGCCCTCTCATTCTAAAATTCTTGTTGTATTCATAGATAACAATCTTACTTGGTCTGTTCAGCATTGTAATGTAATTTGAGGTAATGCTTCTAATTTAAACATAACAGACAAAGACTCCAAAAGAGGGCATGCTATTTAATTTAAGATCGTTGCACAGACAGTTTCCAGGATGCAATGAATAATATAAACATTTTAACAATACATGGAATAATATTTTGTAGAAATGTAAAATTGATGCAAAAAGTATCCAGAAAAGCCATTCCTGTCTAAGAAATTTCTTTCAATAGCATATCTCATTCTGAGCAGTGTGCTGTTGCACTCAACTTATAAGCCATTCCTGTCTAAGAAATTTCTTTCAATAGCATATCTCATTCTGAGCAGTGTGCTTATTCTGAGCAGTGTGCTGTTGCACTCAACTTATAAGTGAGCATATACAGTAGTTTCTGAATAATGTCTGAACAAAAATAGCTGCATCATTTGTGGTGAATCATTTTAATTTCATATATATTTTGTCTGAATTTGCTTAAAGGTTATATACAGTAGAACTCTGATTATCTGTCAGGGTGCATGACTGAGACCATGATGGATATAAGAATAGACGGAAAATAGAATATGAACATTAAAAGTATTATACAATTGACCGGATCATCAAAAAAATCATAATATTATGTACATGTACCTGTTTTTTTTAATATATTTTCATGTACAATGACCTGACGGATAACAGAGACTGACAATTAATTAGGTGCCAGATAATCAAAGTTCTACTGTACATTTTCTTTATAAAGCTTACAATTTCCATGTGACCGCTCCAGTAGCCTTAAATATCTGCCGGATAAACAAAGTTCTACTGTAAATTTTCTTTACAAAGCTTATAATTTCCATGTGACCACTCCAGTAGCCTTAAAGTTAGAGAATCTGCCTTGGGTGTAGGACTGGTTGTAAGTTCAAACCCTGGGCCAAATCATATCAAAGACTTATAAAAATGGTACTAGCAGCTGTCTTGCTTGGCACTCAGCATTATGAGTTTAGTGTTAGGACTGTTTGGCCTCAGGTGTCAGGATAATGTCACTGGGTGGGACATCAGGCTACATGTCTGTGGCATGATGCCCATATGCTATACATTACCATAAACTGCCACCATGCAGACATCGTAGCCATATGACTAAAATTGTTAAAGCAACGTTCAAAATCTAAAACACACACAAACAATTGCCATGTTTTGTCCATCTGATTTAAATCATTGCTACATGGTCTGTTCACTGACCTATGGTAACAAACAGACATAATTTCCATTATGTAGTCCAGGTGATCTAAGTAAACAACATATGACCTGTTCACTGACAAATGAGAACAAGAGATACTTCAATTTAACGTTTTCTCCATCTGACATAATTAAACACACATAATCTGTTCTCCCTGACAATGGGAATAATGAACGAATTTGAGATTATCAAAACTAACAAAAATAGTCACCTTCTCACAATAAAACTTAATATAGTCCTGTGGATTATTGCTCTATGCCTTGTTTGTGATGGTCACCTGCCCAATATGGTTAAAGATCACCATAAATAGTCATATATTCATTTATGGTCAGTTTGGCCTAAATCATGCATATTATATGTCATCAAAGAACTGTATACATGTTCATCATCATCATCATCATCAGTCTCTTGACCTAGTGTGGTGGTCGAGGCACTGTGCTGCTGAAGATCTGACCAGTTCCCTGGCATCTTATATGTCATCAAAGCACTGTATACATGCTAGTAAATTCTTAATGCTGTAAATGCGGCTCAGATTTCTCTTGCTGATCCTTGCTTATCATAATTCCACACATCAATTTTGTGGCAATCTCTGTCTGTTTATTTGTATGTCTTCTGTTCCTAAATTTTCTCTTCTAACAAAACGTTTGATTAATCTCTTAACGGATCGAGTGTGTGTGTGTGCATGTGTGTGTGTGTGTGTGATTTGGATTTTGTACAGAGCTTTTAAAAAATTCAGTCATATCGCTACAGTGTCTGCACTGTGGCAGTTGACATTGATGTCTAGCACTGGGGCGCAGACATGCAGCATGATGTCCCACCCAGTCACATTATCTTGACACTAGGCCAACCAGTCCTAACACTAAAAACAGCTCCAGACTGGCCTAGCGGTTAGAGAATCCACCGTGGAAGAGGGAGGTCATGGGTTTGATTTCTGGCCGAGTCATACCAAAGACTTACAAAAACTATACTAACAGTAGCCTTGCTTGACGCTCAGCATTAAGAGGATAGTGTTAGGACTGGTCGGCATGGTGTCAGGATAATGTGACTGGGTGGGACATCATGCTACATGTCTGCAGTATGATACCCCAGTGCTAGACATCACTATAAACTGCCTCACTGCAGACGTCATAGCGATATGACTGAAAAACTGTTTAAGCTATGTTAAAAATCCTAATAAAACAAACAAACAAAATTTTCTAGTGTGTAAATAATGAGGACTTTCTTATGACACTTTTCTGTGTGTTCAAGCTCTAACCTCATTGCAAGTTTTACATAATCCAAACAAGTGCCGTATAAGGGGAATTTTTTTTTTTTTGTTATTTAGACTAGTAGAAAACTAAGATCAAGCAACCTCATAGATATATGCATTACAAATTTTATGTGACAAAATCATTTTTAAAAAGATAGACAATAAGATTTAACAACACAGAAATTCACATACATTCCATACTGCATATTCAACAACAGAAAATCCCCTATAGTACCAAGGTTTAGCAAGGTGGCTGTTGATACCATTTGTATAAGTCTCTGGTATGACTTGGCCAGGGTTCAAACCCCTGACCTCCTGCACTCTAAACACTGGGCCACAGGAGTGGTCGCTTGAATGTAAAACTCAGCATTTGAGCTAATTGTGTAAAATGCAAGTTTAGATTTCATGGTCTTGCATTATTTTGCAAGTGCTAAATATTCCACTGATATATAGCAAATCAAAAGTAATATTACTTGATTACTTTGTGACTACTAACTTTTTCAGTGATATACAGAAAAAAGTAATATTACTTGATTACTTTGTGAGTAATAAATATTCCACAGATATACAGTAAATCAACAGTAATACTACTTGATTACTTTGTGAGTACTAAATTTTCCACTGATATACAGAAAAAAGTAATATTACTTGATTACTTTGTGAGTACTAAATTTTCCACTGATATACAGCAAATCAATAGTAATACTACTTGATTACTTTGTGAGTACTAACTTTTCCACTGATATACAGCAAATCAACAGTAATACTACTTGATTACTTTGTGAGTACTAACTTTTCCACTGATATACAGCAAATCAACAGTAATACATGTACCGCTTGATTACTTTGTGAGTACTAAATTTTCCACTGATATACAGCAAATCAATACTAATTCTACTTAAAGGATGTGAAGTTAAAGTTTGCAAAATTACGTATTAAATTCTAACCTCTAAAATGAAGTATGTTTTGGCATTGATTACATTTCTTTAACCTAATTATTCTCTACATTTTTTGTATACCATGAAATCCATGAGATATAGAATCGTGTGAAATAAAAGTGAAAAAATTTTAGCAATGGAGGTGAACTCTAATCAAGAGTTGGCTCTATTGCGAGGGAACCTCAAAACAAGGGCTGCCCTCTCATGAGAAGAAAGTCTAAACATGAGGTTACCTTTCTTCAAAAGGTCTTTAAAGAAGAGGTTACCTTTCTTGAAAAGGGTCCCTAAATATGAGTTTACCATTCTTGAAAGGGTCCATAAACAAGAGGTGGCTGATGTGAGAGAACCTCTAAATAAATTGTGGTTCTACTGGGAGAAGACCTCTATACAAGTGGAGGATACAGTGAGGGGGCCTCTATACAGGAGGTGGCTTCTCTTTTGAGGTGCCTCTAAACAACAGGTGACTTTACTGTGAGGTGGTTCTAAACAAGTGATTTCTCTTATGATGGGCTTCTAAATGAAAGTCATGTTTCCTTAAGAATGACATTTAAACAAGTGATCACTGCTTATAGGGGACCTCTATTCAAGTGGTGGTTTTTCATGTGGGGAGCCTCTAAACAAGACATGACCTCTTTTGAAAGAGCCTCTAATTGAGGTGGCATCACTGGAGAGGGACCTGTAAACAAAGGTGCCCTTGACAGACAGGATATCTCAAGAAATAACTGCTGTATGCACATTTACACAAAATGATAAAACCAACATTATGCAAAGTATATAGCCAGTAATATTACATAACACCATTGGGGCATTTCTTTTCAAAAACATAAAGAATAATGGGCAACCGAATGTAAATAGAAGTCCGGTCAACCAGTGAGTGTTGCACCATAATGTTATTTAAATTGGGTAGATAAGATTTGAATATGTTGCCAATTCTATTTATAATTTTTATTTACTATAGATCTTTCTTACTAATTTGACCCAGCAGTGTAACAAGCTTCTGAAAATTACCATGTGTGCCCATTGTATGGTACCCTCAATTTAGAACAGGTTTGACACATTGGGTAAGCTTCATGTTAATTCAATATTTAAAGGGAAAGCATAATGACCTAGATCTTCTACATAATCATCTGGTTTACAGCTAGATACAGGTTAGTGATAGTAATCTTCCCTTTAATGCTATAAAACTGTACCATCTTGTAAGTTTTCATGCCTTACATTGATTTAGGTTAGATCTCAAAACTAAATTTATCCAGAAAGGATGAAGTCCATCAGTAAATCCATCTTACATGAGCAACTCTGTAATAATAAGGTACCCTATTCTTAAGGACTACTAAATGGAATCATACAGCAGTACCGTATTGTGAAAACCATCATAAGGATACAAACAGCAGTAACTCAGTGTGAGGGTCTATTATGGGGATACATACACATCATGCAGGGGAAAGTCTTGACAACTGATAGTGGTGTGCTCAACAGAAAGTTGTAATTTTGTCAGGCAACAATAAACTATTGAATTAGAACATAGAAGAATTGTATAAACAAGAATTAAAAGAAAATGAAAGTTGTCTCTCAATGATTGCTGGGTAACATGTTAAGTATGATCATAAATTACAATCTTATACAAATAATGTATTACTCTCAGACTTGAACATCTATATATTGCTGACTGTCTTCAACTATAAACTTCAATTAAAATTAATATACTATAAAAAAAAATTATTTTTACATCTATTGCTGATAATTGCTATTATTATCGTCAATAATTCATTATTATCATCAGTAGTAGCTGTAGTAGTTGTTGTTTTGTTGTTGTAGGGTTTAATGCCATTTTTCAGCACATGATAGGCTATACATGACGGCCAGTATTAATGGTGGAGGAAGAACCCAGGAAAATCCACGGAAAGAACCAACGATCCACAAGATGCTACTGGCAAGCTTTCTCACATACCAACATTGGCCGAATCTGAGACTCGAATCCACACAGACAGAGGTGAGATGGCAGTGATCTGTAACGGAGAACGCTTTAGACCACTCGGCCACTCGGGGTCCCTAGTAGTAGTAGCTATAAACATGGAAATCATTTTATCTATTGGGTGATAGACTTGCGATGACCACTATAGATTAGCTTCCATGATGTATCCTTGGGCAAGGCATTTTACTACGAATTGCATCAACACTATACAATAACCAAATCAAGAGAAACCAGTCATTTCTAATCCATGTATATAAGTACTGTCCAAAAATATATATATAAAATCCTCGACATCAAGGGTGATTTGATAAGCAGTTATCTCATAGATGAAAAAATACCACATCAAAACCTGATTATCAAAATTGACCTATGAATCTGGTACCTCATACACCTAAACCAGGTATTTAGCAGGCCTCTTACAGATGGACAACTATGGTAACTGGATTCTGGGTACATGTATCAATGTAGATTATCCAATCATATGTATGTCAACAGACAAATTATGTTTATATTGGAATTTGACCCTTGATATTGTTATTACCTAGTATTCAGTAGATCTGAAAGATTGCACTTTGGAAATATTGTAAAATAATATACATGAATAACATATATGATTTGAAAGAAACGGCATCCACTGAAATATCTTCCGGTGGGGGTGGGGGTGCAAACATCTATAAGTCAGCTATTAAGTTTATAGGTTTTGGCAAAAAACATGTTTAGAGGTGAGATCAGGTGAAGGGCATATGCCACCCCCCACCCCCACCCCCACATGCCCGTACTATTCACAGGTGCCCATATATTTGACATCCACATTTATGCTTCCTATTAAACAGTGGGATTATGTAGACTGCATATAAATGACTTTAGATGGAAAATATTTCTTTATTGTTTGCTAAGAAATCTTTAAACAGGAATAAAACTGATACAAAACTTTCAAAAATGTTAAAGCCTTAATGCATATGTACATGTAAATTTAACCCAACAAAGAACATTTGAAAAGTTTAAAGAGGCAAATGACACTGGGCTCTCTTTTCTAAAAATCCCAAACCAGCTTGCTCACTCTATAAAAGATTATTATCATTTGGGTAAGAGTAATTAAGATTTAAAAAATGACAGGTTTCTCCAAGACTTTACACCATGTTGGTAAGACTGAATGATATTGGACTAGGGGTCATCCTGCACTCTATTCTTAAAAATGGGTTTTATTTTAGCACATGTGATTAGTTATGGATAATTATTTGTCTTAATACTTAGATTAATTATATGTTATGGGCTTGACAATTACTTAATTACTTAATTGATATTCATTTATCTTAGTGCTTAGATTAATTATGTTACAGGATTGACAATTACTTAATTACTTAATTATTAATACATAATCATTTATCTTAGTACTTAGATTAATTATGTTACAGGATTGACAATTACTGAATTACTTAATTATTAATACATATTCATTTATCTTAGTACTTAGATTAATTATGTTACAGGATTGACAATTACTTAATTACTTAATATAGATTCATTTATCTTAGTACTTAGATTAATTATATATGTTACAGGCTTGGCAATTACTGAATTACTTAATTGATATTCATTTGTCTTAATACTTAGATTAATTATGTTACAGGATTGACAATTACTTAATATAGATTCATTTATCTTAGTACTTAGATTAATTATATATGTTACAGGCTTGGCAATTACTGAATTACTTAATTGATATTCATTTGTCTTAATGCTTAAATTAATTATATATGTTACAGGCTTTGCAATTACTTAATTACTTAATAGATATTTATTTGTCTTAACATTTAGATTAATTGTATGTATTTCAGACTTGAAATTACTTGTTTCAGATAGTTTCAGAAGTCCAAGAAGTAATTGTGAATGCTATAATAGACATGCATTGTTAAGACTGTTTCCATAGTTGTCAGTCCTGAACTTCTGACCCATACTGAAAGGATTGTTTAGTAGCTGGGATAACTGGCCACAACATAAATATTTCTTAATGACCATTGCTTACAGAATTGTTTACCAGTCTGGACAACTAGCCACAATATCAAAATAATGACCCATTCTGACCTGTCTACTGCTTGCAAAAACTAGCAGAAATTTCAAGATTTTGTATATTATTAGAGACAGACTACATGGGTGGGGGGGGGGGGGGCAACTGGTTTACTTGTGTATTTTAGGTCTTTTTTAGCACATGGTATGCACCACATGGTAGAGGAATGGCCAAGGAAGACCCTTGGAAAAAACATTGGTCCCTTGGAAGCTACAGACATGCTTTCTCAAACAGCTCAAGGCAATTCATTTTTTCAATTATTATAATTTGGATAAAAGGGCACTTAGGCACAGAAATTAATGAAGCTATTTAAGAGCCAGAAACTGAAAGATAAAGTCCCAGGTCCCAATTTGTATACCCCCTCCCCCTGGGCAAAATCAAATGGTCATGTTTTCTGCATATCACTTCTATACCCATGCTCCCTGACGAGAATACCTCTGATTTATAATAGATATTGTTCTTACATCATAATAATCCCATTTACATCATAACAGCTTGTGTCATAACCAATAACAATGTTAGTACATGTAATAGTTTAAAGATAATAAAATCTTGTTTTGAATTCATATCCTTTTATGAAATCTATTCTTCACACATCTTGTCGTTGTCGTTGTTGTTGTTGTTGTTGTTGTAGGGTTTAAGGCCATTTTAAAGCACACAAAAGAGTATCAGTATTAATGGAGGATGAAGAATCCGGGAAACTCCCCGGAAATAGCCAAAGAACCACGAGAAGCTACTGGCAAGCTTTCTCACATACCAACATTGGCTGAATCTGAGAATCGAATCCACGCAGACAGGTGAGATGGCAGTGATCTGTAATGGAGAGCGCTTTAGACCACCCCATCTTGTTGTACGTTTGTCGGTAAAACACTGAGTAGTCTGGAAAGTAATGCTATGAATAACCTCACCTGAAGTTATTCTACTTGCATTGCAGAGATAAAATTGCTGGCATTGGACAGAGATGAGGATGCTTGTACTAGACAGAAATGAGGATGCTGGCATTTTGACAGAGCTGAGGATGCTGGTATTAGACAGAGAAGAAGATGATTGCATTGGACAGAAATCATGTGACAATGGACAGATATGATGATCCTGGCACATGGACAGAGATGAAGTTGCATGCACTGGACAGATGAGCATGCTGGCATTGGACAGAAATCAAGATCCTTGCATTGAACAGAGATGAGGATGCTGGGATTGAACAGAAATGAGGATGTTTGCATTGGACAGAGATGAGGATGCTGGGATTGAACAGAAATGAGGATGTTTGCATTGGACAGATATGAGGATGCATGCATTGGACAGAGATAAAGATACGCTGACATTGACCATGCAAGGTTATATTATTTACTTTTAAATGTTTCACTGAGTTTAATATTCTAACTATTTGTTGCTTAAAAGGCACATATTATAATGCTCAAAAACTATGTGCACAATTTTCTTATATGTGTAAAATATTTGCACAACTTTCATCTTCAAGAAATTTCTCAGTAGTTGGAACATTATTCAAAAAGCTGAAAGAAGCAGATGACAATCAACTTAACAATGCCAAGTCTTGGGCAACAGAATGTCTGTACTAAGTCAGTCTTACTAACTCTATGAGATCAGGTCAACTGGTTATCAATATTAATCATTACAAAAACAGATGATATGAAAACATATCATCAGAAATAGATATATATCTTTATGACAAAAAAGGCCTCATAACATGGTGTAATACAACAGCAAATTTTAAGCAAGACACCATAACTTCATTAAATTTTGTTGGAAAATGATGAGAATCAAACTTTATCACCTTATTGTAAATCCATGTGCTAAATTTTTTTTATTTATTTGTGCAGTCCTTCTATAGTTATTTTGTAGAGAATGAAGTTAATGATGTGAGGTATGCTTAACAGAACAGATGGACAACACAACACCATGTACTACCTGCCCCTTTCAAAGATATGGTGGATGTATAAAAAAAAGATACTGATATTTTTAAAAGACTTAATGTGTAAATAATATAAAAAATACATTCACATGTATAAACAAGTGCCTATCACTGGTCTTTACTCACAAACATATTCCCTTTCCACAATCCACATTTCTTGATCATTGTTATCAGTTAGATAAAAATCATTTTCTTTAAACTTACCATTATCTTTCCATCTTTTCTTGATGGATGGTTTTGTGGTGACTGGTTTAATTACAAACTTAGCACAAGACTGGCTATAATTCATAAGAGATTAATGAAATATGAGCTACGTGTCTTTCCCAGTGACAGTACACTGTCATGGTTTCCTTGAATGATTTATTCATTGAAAACATTACTGGGACAAACAATGCAAGTTCAAAGTGGAGAGTCCCCTTCCCCTACAAGAGCACCTTAAATGGTAATATACCCCCCCCCCAATATGTTTATTAGTCATATATGTAGACACTAGTTGGTTATGGTTACTCAGGAGAAAACTCAACAACAGGTCTTGATGATTTAATTGGAAGAATGATAATATCATGATAGTACATATGACAGGAGCACTGGGTTAATTCTGGTCTATAAACCAATTATTGAAAGTAACTTTTTCACCATCCAATCCCCAATCCTCCATCCTCATCATGTGATCATATGTCTCAAATTGTACATTAATGGTTTTTAATTGTTAATAGTGAAGACTTACTATTTATTATAGTTTGTCTTGTGTCATAAATGGACATTTTAAATTCTGAATATGTCTGTAGTCCATCAAATCTTCAATATATGTCTGTTAAAGTCCATTAAATTTTGAATATATATATATATATATATATATATATATATATATATATATATATATATATATATATATATATATATATATATATATATTCCATCGAACAGTATTAGTTAGCTCTTTGTATTTCAAGTACTTCCTGTGGACTGTACAAGTCACAACATCTGGAGTTCAAATCAATGCAGAACATTCTCACGCAGAAATGAATAAAATCCTTTGAAGTTAAAGTGTACAATCAAAATTATTTGCATGTGATATCTGTATAGGAAAGCCAGTTCGTATGTCAGCAGCAATTATGCCTCAATCCTGTTCTACATGTGATGTAATAACATTTGCAGTCAAGCTATTCTTGGCAAGTGTGGTAAAGACAGTCTTGGCAAGTGTGGTAAAGGCAGTCTTGGCAAGTGTGGTAAAGACAGTCTTGGCAAGTGTGGTAAAGACAGTCTTGGCAAGTGTGGTAAAGACAGTCTTGGCATTATTGGCTGCTTTTCCCATGGCATTATTTTGAGACATTTTTCTCCTTTTTCAAAGATATTGGTCTCACATTTATTAATTCTGGGCACACACTTTTTTAATCATCATGCCCAGGGCCAATGGTAATATTTGCCCAGTGCACTGTTTCATCCAGTGCAATCTTGTGACTGTCATGATCAGGTCAATTCCATGCAGCCATGTTTGAACTCTGACTAGTGAAAAGGGAAAATAGTACACAATTTACCATACTGTGAGTAGATGCAGAGTGTGGGTTACACAGAATATGAAATTACTGAAGAGAGAAATGATTATCAAATATTCTTAATTGCTAACTCTAATGATCAATGTATTTCTATACATTTCTTTCATTGTGGCTTTGCCCCCCCCCCCACATGTACTTCGGTCCCCCCTCCCTCTTTTCCCATTTGGAAAAAAACCTGCATAATCATGGGTGATGGTTTATGGGCATGACCTCAAATGTGTGTGTAGAAACCATTTCACATTTTTCAGCAACAGTGAGTTTGACTTTTGGCCTTCTGAAACCCACATCAATAAGCTTCAACTTTGCTCCATTTTTAAGCCACCCAGACAGATTAGCCCAGTTCTGTGGCATAGAACTGTAGAAACCAATTTTCTTCTTTCTGGTCACTGGGATTTCACTCTTTGACCAATTGACCCTTACATTAATGTTTCTTCATAACCAAAATGCAAGCTATTTGCAAAGATTTGTAATGGTAAATTCTGGAGAATTTGAATTACTGTACAAAAACAAAACAACGACAGATGCAGATACTTTATAAATTGATCTACATTATGGTACCTTTATAAAATAAAGCCAACTTTTTCTAGTGTGTAAATAATGAGGACTTTCTTATGACACTTTTCTGTGTGTGCAAGCTCTAACCTCATTGCAAGTTTTACATAATCCAAACAAGTGCCGTATAAGAGGAAATTCAGTTTTTTGTTATTTAGACTAGTAGAAAACTAAGATCAAGCAACCTCATATTCAAGTACATAAATTCCCTATATACTGTATTGCAAAATTAATAACATAGAAATTCCCTATATACTGTATTGCAAAATTAATAACATAGAAATTCCCTATATACTGTATTGCAAAATTAATAACATAGAAATTCCCTATATACTGTATTGCAAAATTAATAACATAGAAATTCCCTATATACTGTATTGCAAAATTAATAACATAGAAATTCCCTATATACTGTAGTGCAAATATAACAAAGCAATATTTCTTTTATATAAATGTGCATTACTATATATTCAACAAGATAGAAATTCCATTTATACTGTATTACAAAAGTAACAAGATAGAAATTCCATTTATACTGTATTACAAAATTAACAAGATAGAAATTCCATTTATACTGTATTACAAAAATTAACAACATAGAAATTCCATTTATACTGTATTACAAATACAAACTAGAGATTTCCCTATATAATGTACTGCAAACTAAAAATTTCTTTCGGGGGGGGGGGTATTAAAGGGATTTCATGGATGATATATTAAACACAAATTTAAAAATGTAATGAACAATGATTTTTCAGTTGAAATAATATATGACAATGTCAAGTACCAACAAAATGACATTTAAAAAAGCCCACTAAAATGTATTACATAATTAGGTTGTATATTATTGTATGCCTACTTTTCAAGTAAAGGTCATGCTAACTTACTGAAATCATAATTTGATCATAACACCTGATCCTAAAATCAAGGGATAATGTCCACTGATCGTATCATGTTATTGTTGAAATTACAATAGCTAAGCACACTTGATATGGGTGGAGCTACAGATATACAATTAACTCATTTTTAATAATGATGATTATTCCAATGATGTAAGCAAATTTAGATATTGTTTTACTAGTCTGAACAATCTGCAATTTAGGTATTTTTTTTTATGATGTAATGAATGAGTCATTGTTTTCGCCCTTCAGAAAATTATCAAATGACTGTATTGAATGGTTCATCCATACCAATATATATATGCACTATGAAGTTAACAGAGAAATTCCAAGTCAATTAATCTCCATGAAGTTATATCAAATGTTTAGAAAAAAGGAACTTCATTGACACCTGTATAGTTTTAAGTGTTTTGTTGTTGTTGTAGGGTTTGGTGCCATTTTTCAGCACACAATAGGCTATACATGGTGGCCAGTATTATTGGTGTAGGAAGAACCTGGGAAAACGCCTGGAAGAACCACGGACCCACGAGAAGCTACTGGCAAGCTTTCTCACATACACATATTGGCCAAAGCTGAGACTCAAACCCACGCAGATAGAGGTGAGATGGAAGTGATCTGTAACGGACAACGATTTAGACCACCTGGCCACTCGGCCAGTACTCATCATGCCTTATTTAAGTGTAAAATGGTTCATAATGCAAAATAAGGTCCTAACCTTAATGCCGGCATGAAAGATGCACCCAAATTGAGGGATAATGAAAGATGCACCCAAATTGAGGGATAATGAAAGATGCACCCAAATTGAGGGATAATGAAAGATGCACCCAAACTGAGGGATAATGAAAGATGCACCCAAATTGAGGGATCATGAAAGATACACCCAAATTGAGGGATAATGAAGGATGCACCCAAATGAAAGATCACGAAGACTGCACCCAAAAGTGGGACCATGAATGGTGCACCCAAATTAAGGGATCATGAAGGACACACCCAACTGAAAGATCAAGAAGGATGCACTTAACTGAGGGATCACTAAAATATCTAGATGCAAAAAACTGTCCAATAGTGTCACGATTTTATATTACCGGTATGTATATATACTGACCAGAAACTGAATAACAGATCTATTGATGTGAAATCAAGGATCTATGTTCTACAAGCTACACATATTTAATAGACAACTGTTACGATATAGTCGACAAAATGCTTTCAGGAAAATAAAAAAAATACATTACAAAAAGTATACTGATACATATGAACTGTACATAACACACTGTCTTTACTTTTATTCTCTTATCTAACAAAGTGCATACCTTATTCTTATAGACACCAAACTAGCTTGTGTTTGCAAACATAGTTGTGGCTAGGTTTTTTAACATCGCATCAGCACATAAAAGGTTATATCACACTAAGTCAATTGGAGTAAGGTGTCATGTCCTAGGACACTCCCCAGAGACTTAAACCTGTTTTGGGTGGAATTCATACCCTTCAGGTTGTGAGTCCAGTATGCTAGCCACTAAGCCACCATAGCTCCTTGACCCTGTATATAAAGGACAGTCAAAGTACATGTACAGGACAAATGTGTAATTCAATATTTGTCATTTATACCTTCGGACTGTGGCCTAGAAAGAAATTCCTGGTTCCCCTGCAACACTTAATTATGGCACCCCTTCTCAATTAAAAAAATGTATGGAAGTTTGGCTCCTAATGTATCTGGCACCCCACCCCATCTCTGACATGCAACTGCAGGGTTTGGTTGGGCAGTTGTTATAACGCTGTGTTCTTTGGAGCATAAATTTAGATTTATTTCTATGACATTTTTTAATAAAGAAAAAGCCAGTCATGTGATCTTACCCATGTGTGCATGTCTCATACCTAATGGCTTGGCTGTGAGTCTGAGTTTAGGTAGTATTCCATGGATGGGTGTTAACAAGTGTGATATTGATCAATGACATCAGATGCACTCTCTAATCACACAGATTTTGATTCCAATGGGGATACAGAGTAAATTTTTTTAAACTGATTAACATAATGATAACATGAAAGGTAGATATTCGAAACTAATCATATTAATGAAATGAAACAAACTCCCAAAAGACAGAAACGAATAAATGCAAGTAACATTACTGTGAAAGAGAGTACAAACTGATTCAATAAAATAAAAAAAATTAAACAGCAAACATTCAAAATGACTTCCATTTAACGTGCCATCACCTGTACGAGCAATGGCAGAATATCACACATGGCACATTATTTTACTCAGAGTACCACGAATGGCATATTATTTTACTCAGAGTACCATGAATGGCACATTATTTTACTTAGAGTACCATGAATGGCACATTATTTTACTCAGAATACCATGAATGGCATATTATTTTACTCAGAGTACCATGAATGGCATATTATTTTACACAGAGTACCACAATGACATTTTGTTTTAATCTGAGTACCATGAATGGCACATTATTTTACTCAGAGTGCCATGGATTGCACATTATGTTACTCTGAGAGTACCATGAATGGCACATTATTTTACTCAGAGTGCCATTGATGGCATATTATTTTACTCAGAGTGCCATGGTTGGCACATTTTTTTTACTCAAAAAGTACCATGGATGGCACATATTTTACTCATAGTGCCATGAATAGTATATTATTTTACTCCATACTCCATGTACCATGAACTGCATATTATTTTATTTTACTCAAGAGTATCATGAATGGCATATTTTTGTTTACTTACAGTACCACAAATGGCACATTATTTTACTTATAGAGTACCATGAATAACACATTATTTTACTCAGAGTACCATGTATGGCACATTATTTTACTTATAGAGTACCATGAATAACACATTATTTTACTTACAGAATACCATGAATGGCACATTATTTTACTTATAGAGTACCATGAATAACATATTATTTTACTCAGAAGATGGCACATTATTTTATATGGCTGCATTGATATAAAAAAAAGAGTAATCATGAAGGCATATTATTTGCCCAGTGTGTTAATAGCCATGTATGCAGATAAATGAATTGTGCTGGCATAAACCATATCTTCACCTTGAGCTTCAACTCTTTGATCCAGAAATGAATATGCCTCGTCCTTCCTTACCAAAGTGTATAACGTATAAAGTTTTGGCCAAGATCTTATTGTGTGGGAATCCTTTTTTCTTCTTTCAATCTGAGTCAACATTACTTTTTATCTTTTCTTTTTCATTACTCCAGAGTACAAGCCATCCACAAAGCAGAAACAAATTATATTTCAGTCACAGTGACCTTGACCTTTTGACTGCAAAATAATAATTGGCTGCTTCATTATCTCAAGTAAAAACCACACAATGATTGGTAAAGGTAGATGGTGAAAATTTTAAATTATTTTGCTAAAATTAATATGTATTCAGTCGGAATGACCTTGATCTTTTGACACACACCACAAATAAATAGGTTCCTTCCTTATCCTTAGTGGGAGTCAGATGGATGGAAAAATTCAAGGAGGAATTTGTATTGCACATTAAAAAATTGCCCATTTGCATAGACAAAATTAATTAATTCAGTATCTTCAAATTAAACAAATAAACAAAATTAATTAATTCAGTATCTTCAAATTAAACACATAAATAGACAAAATTAATTCAGTATCTTCAAATTAAAAACATAAATAGACACAATTAATTAATTCAGTATCTTCAAATTAAACAAATAAATAGACACAATTAATTCAGTATCTTCAAATTAAACACATAAATAGACAAAATTAATTAATTCAGTATCTTCAAATTAAACAAATAAATAGACAAAATTAATTAATTCAGTATCTTCAAATTAAAAAATGTAATTGAAAATGTCATAAAATATAATCTGCACCACCTTATAGTTGCCATATTTTAAAAGGCACCAAGAAAAACACCTCTGCATGAAAATTAGGCAAATATTGGAATTTTCCGCATTCATTCCAAAACTGACGGTTTATTGATCCTGTCATAAGTTCAGTCTATGTTTTTATGGTCATTTATTCAATCAATATAATCTTTGCTATTACAACAAATCCCATATGGTGCATGCACATAAGAAATAAAAGCACTTCCTCTGAGTGAAAATACTGGTACACATGCACTCAACAAGTGCCACACGATCAAACACACCTTGAATAAATCTTGGTCACCAAGCTGTATGATACAATGTGAAGATTTGGTTTGGTTTGCTTGTTTGATTAGGATTTTTAACATAGCTTTACCAATTTTTCAGTCGCATCGCTACGATGTCTGCAGTGAGGCAGTTTATAGTGATGTCAAGCACTGGGACATCATGCTGCAGACATGTAGCATGATGTCCCACTCAGTAACATTATACCAACACCTAGCACTAACCTCTTAATGCTGAGCACCATCAAGGCAGCTGCTAGTAAACATTTTGAAAAGTCTTCAGACTGACTAGGCTGGGGTTTGAACATGTGACCTCCTGCAGTCAGATGCTCTAATCACTTATGCCACTGGAGCAGTCAGTAATATATGTAACTCTGAAAGATATCTGCAGTCATACAACGAATCTGTAATGAATTTTATTACATGCTACAGCCATTTGTAACATAGCTTATTCTGTAGCAAATTAAAAAACTGCTCAGGAGTCAGAAATTTATTTTGCTACAAAAAGGTATCTATATTTAGTGCTGTTAATACAATGTATCAATTAGACACTGCTGTCTTGTTTGATGTAAGGTATATTCCAGGTTGTGGGACTCAAAGCGTATTGATAGCAAAAATGTTGGTGCTTCTTTAGCACCCTAAAAGAGTTTTCTTTACTAAAGATCCTTGCCCTTACTTAATTGTATCATGGCAGGTTTTTTGTTTGATCTGTTGTGTATTCAAGATTCTGGTAACACATGGCTGGGCTAATAGGTCATGCCATCATGATCTGTTGTGTATTCAAGATTCTGGTAACACATGGCTGGGCTAATAGGTCATGCCGCAAGTCTATCTAGAGTTATATTGATTAATGATTGCAAAGTTTAAGGCCAAATCCAACCTCTCATCTAGATTACAACAGTGGGTACAATTGTAAAATCAGTTAACTTAGAAAATAAAATGAAAAGAAAGACACTTGTATCAACACTAATCATTGCTTGTATCCACACTAATCATTGCTTGTATCCACACTAATCATTGCTTTAATCCACACTAATCATTGCTTGTATCCACACTAATCATTGCTTGTATCCACACTAATCATTGCTTGCATCCACACTAATCATTGCTTGTATCCACACTAATCATTGCTTGTATCCACACTAATCATTGCTTGTATCCACACTAATCATTGCTTGCATCCACACTAATCATTGCTTGTATCCACACTAATCATTGCTTGTATCCACACTAATCATTGCTTTAATCATCATGCCAGCCTGTATAATGAATCCACAAATACAGATTTGTTTGCAGATGATGCAACCTTGTATACATCTAGTTCTGATACTGAAGTTATCCAAACAAGATTAAACTCAGACCTTATTAAAGTCCAAAAACTGGGCACAACAAAATAGGATGGTAATTAATGAAGGTAAAACAAAATGTATGATTCTGGGGACGACACAAAAACTACACAAGTCAGGGAACCCAAAACTATCTCTTGCAATAAATAATCATCCATTAGAAAATGTCAAACAAGAAAGGCTGGTAGGTGTGACCATAGATAATAATTTATCATGGAATGACCATATTGATAAGCTTTGTAAAACACTGTTATCCAAAATTACCCTTCTCAGCAGAATCAAGGAATATTTACCAATGGAAACTTGCCATTTATACTACAAGTCAAATATTCTTCCAACAATGGATTACTGTTCTAATGTATGGGGAAACTGTGCTAAATCTGAGCTTGACAGGATTTATAAACTCCAGAAACAAAGCAGCACATGTAATTTTAGATACATCTGTTGATCATCCCTCAAAAGCATTATTTACAGAACTCAAATGGTTCACAATATACCACAGGATAGATTTTCACAAGGCAGTTCTTTTATATAAACATCTACATGGAACTACACCAGAGTATCTTATTCAGGCCTTTTTCAACACAATACCAGTTGAGATCAATATCACATGGAAACCTTCTAGTACCAAAACCAAGAACAGAGCAATTCAAAAAGAGTTTTCAGTATTCTGGTACAGTTCTGTGGAATAAGCTTCCACTACATGTAAAATCAGCTGAAAATATTAGAGTATTTAAGAAGAGATATAATGAGCATGCTTGTGTTTCTAATAGATAATGGAATTTAGTATTTTAATACTAAACATGCTAAAATAAGCACTAATTATTGCTATCTTCATATAATGTGCATTTGTTATACTCTCATTAAGAGGGCCTCAAGGGAGAATAGTGCTTGACTAATGAGTCACCCTCTGTAAATAAAGCATTATTATTATTATTATTATTATTATTATTATTATTATTATTATTATTATACCCATGTACAAATTAAGGAAAACATGTAAATGTTAAAGGACAAAAATAAATCTTTGCAAGGTAAAATCTAAGCTACAATGATAGAAAGTACATTTTTAAGTATGTTTTAACAAAATGAAAATATAAACTTTTAAAATTATTTGTATTTATCATATGATTGTAGGCAACATTCAATGAAAGAAAATATCAACATTGCAAAAATAAAGAATGAATCAATGCAAACAAACCCACTAACCTTTCTAAGCTTTGCCATGAACACATACAATCCAGAAAAACCTAATACACTATTTTATGTAATTGCTTAATTCTTAGTACAAGTTACTAGTACAGCCCTATGTACAAGCAATCACTATTCTGGAAAAGTGTTCCAAGTACAAGTTACTAGTACAGCCCTATGTAAACTAATCTGGCAGTATGTTCCAGGTATGACTATAGCCCATTACTGACAACAGGAGTCAATACCATACAAATATGACATAACCATTATAAGGATAAATATAAATTTCAATCCAATGAACACAGGGGTCAGTACAAGGCTTCACAATGGATGGACACAGGAGCCAGTGCAATGATTCACACAAATAGCTCCAGTATTGTCAAGAAATAAAAACAGCTTTGTGTCAAGTACCTTGCAGGCCAATGTGATTCTAACACAGTATGGGACAGAAGTTGGGAAAAGAGGCACATAAGGTAAACATAAGCTTGGGGGAGAGATCTGGGCATGTATCAAGTTGGAGGAGAGAGGGCATGTATCAAGTTGGGGGTGAGAGGGCATGTATCAAGTTGGGGGAGAGAGGGCATGCTTGGTCTAGGTTAGTATCAACACAATTTGGAACTGTTCCATCATATTTCTACTTTTCCTTCCAATTGAAAGGACATGGCATTTTGTGCCATTTAAATGGGATTGTACATATTCCACAACACATGCCATAAACTGATGCATGCTGCTATTTCCCCATATTTGGAAAGATACACTGTGCATAATGCAATTTTTGTTATAGCAACTTTCTGCGCCAGCATATGAATGCATGCTAATGAAAAATGTAATGTACATGCCATATTTGAAGAATTATGCTACAAGCTTCAGGTTCTAGATATTACAACTGTGTTGATTCCCAAATGAGCGTGCTCATTATACTTATAATACCAACAACAAACAAATATGAAAGAAAATTGCAGTATAAAAAAAAAATCAGTTAGCCAATGTTCGTTCATATACTAATATAGGGTTAGGACTCAAGGGTATTCATCTACCAATACCCCTTTTTTTGGAAATTCCCCTTGTGTTGCCCCCCCCCCCCCCCCAACATATTTATATATGCTAATTCTACTTACCAGCATATGGTCTACATAATACTTATTCATGCATAATGCTTACTCATTATGTTTTTCCAAGAATTTAAACACTCCTTAACAAGAAAGGATAAAACCAAAGAGGTGTCAAAACCAATAATGGACTTTTCATAACCCTAGAGCCTGACTGCCTCAGGAACTGTTTTGCAGACACAAGTCTTCACACCATATCCCTATTAATAATATTGTTTTATGTCAGTCTGGGAAAGTCCCACCAAAAAGAAGTCAGAGAAAAAGTCACACTTTTACTGGAGATAAAAGTCACAGCCAGTAAACAGTCCCAATCAACTTTTGATGAAATAAAATAATACTGTAGTGGACTTAGTTATAGCAGATCAACAGATTCATGAATCTGCTGGTGTTTGTATAGTAGAAATATTTGGTAAATATAAAAGCTAAATAAAGGTAGTGCTATACATGTAGCCTATTGCAAGATCAGGGAATACAATTGGCAGGAAATATAGCATGTGACTCTGTCTAGGCCTAAAAAAACTGTATAATAATAATAATAATAATAATAATAATAATAATAATAATAATAATAATAATAATAACAATAATATTAATAATAATAATAATAATAAATAATAATAATAATAATAAATATTAAATAATAATAATAAATAATAATAATAAATAATAATAATAAATAATAATAATAATAATAATAATAAATATAATAATAATAATAATAATAATAATAATAAATAATAAATAATAATAATAATAAATAATAATAATAAATAATAACAATACTAATAAATAATAATAATAGTAATAATAATAATAAATAATAATAGTAATAATAATAAATAATAATAATAATAAATAATAATAATAATAAATAATAATAATAATAATAAAATAATAATAATATTATCAATAATAATTACTTTGTTTAAAGAGGATAACATGTATTCTGAAGAACTGTATATTGATGCCCTTGTACAAGGGAGCATGTTTAAATTAAAATATACAGGAAGACACATATATTCACAGACAGACATAAACAAACACATTCATACATATATTCTACATAGTAGCATGCAAATACATTTTCTGTTATTTGTTTTTTTAAATAATATATTAAAAACATTTTATAGTTTACAAAATAACTTTCATATTAATGCTAATAAATTATAAGACAAGCTCATTTTAACTTTAAAAAAAGATAAAAATTAGTACATTGTATAACTATAATTTCTGTTCCATTTTTGTAAAACTTTTATCTTGTGACTATTTTTGTGTGACTTGTTTTACTGTGAGTATCTATCTATCTATCTATCTATCTATCTATCTATCTATCTATCTATCTATCTATCTATCTATCTATCTATCTATCTATCTATCTATCTATCTATCTATCCATCCATCCATCCATCCATCCATCCATCCATCCATCCATCCATGTATCTATATCTCTCTCACACACTGTGACAGGACATAAAAGACAACAAAAATAATTTTCTTGTAATCTGTTGATAAAAACTGGAGAATAATTTTTTTTAAAATAAATATTTAAATCAGATAATCGTTGTTAAAATCTACTATAAAAAACTATTATTACAGTCCAACCCTAATGACCAGATTTTACTGAATAAAAATCACAGGCTTTGAGTAATAAGTACACAATTAACACAGAAATTTAACATAGTCCAGCTAAATGTAAAATGTAGGTCACAGGCTTTGAGTAATAAATACACAATTAACACAGAAATTTAACATAGTCCAGCTAAATGTAAAATGTAGGTCACAGTGACATTCTTTTGTTGAAATGGTGTGGTACACACATTGATCTAACCTGACGCTTTTCACTTGAAAAATACTAGAGACTAAACCAAAGTCAGTGAAGCACAAAATATGAGTCACACAGACCTACTTTGCTGTTGTTTTTTGTTTGTTTGATTTGGATTTTTAACATAGCTTTAAAAAAAATCAGTCATATCGCTATGTCTGCAGTGAGAAAGTTTATAGTGATGTCTAACACTGGGGCACCATGTCGCAGACATGTAGCATTATGTCCCACTCAGTCAATTATCCTGAAACACGGCCGAAATTTTTTCCTTTTATCATTTTGAAGTGATAGTACTCTAAGACTGTACTGGTAGCCTAGTGGTTAGAGCATCCACCTCAGATGCGGGAGGTCATGGGATTAAACCCCGACAAAGTCATGCCAAAAACTTATAAAAAATGGTTCTAACAGCTGCCTCGCTTGTATCTCAGCATTAAGAAGTTTGTGTTAGGACTGGTCAACCTGGTGTCTAGATAATGTGACTGGGTGGGTCTGTGGTATAATACACTAGTGTTAGACATCACTATAAACTGCCACACTGCAGATACCATAGCGAAATTGTAAAAGCTAGGTTAAAAATCAAAATCGCACACACACCAAAAATTCTAAAACATGATTGGTCAATTATGAACATATAAAGCCAGTATTTATGTTACAATATTTTCTAGAGTGGTCATAACTAGATCATGTGACTGACAAATCTAGGTGTAATTGAGTCACACGATGACTAGTACCACAAAAGTGGGTAGAACAAAAGGAAGGGCAGAATTCATTTTAAAAGGTAAAATGCAAATATCTAATTTATGATTCCAATATATAAAATAATTCTGCTACATGTATAAATGAAATACTGTATGTTTTATATATATATCAGTGAAAACTATTCCCCCAAGGACAGCAAGATTTTAAATAAACAATATTGATTCATCAGTCATTTGGCAAAATTTATTTGGCTCAAGGGAGTTAATTGCTATAATTAGCACACTGTTCAAAATGGTCTGCATAGCCAACATCTGCAACTAAGATATATTGATTTAAAAAATGTTATGTTAAATTCACTACCTGATAGTTTACTGATATGTTTTGAATGTGTTGACCATCCTGAACCCAATAATTCACCCTGAGTAATGAAGGGTTTTATTGATGCGTGGGTTTAAAGACAGTCACAACATTCTTTACACCACGGTAAGCTAGCATTTGAGTCACAGTCAGCATAATACTGTTTATGGACAACCACATGAACAACCTTATAATTAACTAAATGTAATTAACTACATGATACACTGGTACTTTCTAACCCTGATGAAACAGGAGCCATGATTATGTTCACTGTATAACAGGAACTGCATTATTTGAAATTTACTACATGTACTATTTAAAGAATAGAATCCATGAGCATACTCACTGTATAGCTGGAACTGTATTATAATGGCAAATGTTATAATGATGGTGCACTGCAGTACTTGAATATTACTGTTATTTAAAGAATAGAATACATGACCATACTTTCTGTATAACTGGTACTGTGTTATAATGATGCCAATTTTTACTAGCAAGAGAGATTGATGAATGTTGACACTAAACTTATTCAAATAAATCACAATAGTTTCTTTATAATAACATACACAAGAGAATGATCCAAATGCCAAATTTTAGTGAGAATGCTCCATTTCATAATTTTATTTAATGGCATCATGTAAATAATGAGCCGTGTGAATGAACATGTGACAAAATGAGTGTCCTCTGTCCACAATGAAGAATAACCTACAAATGAATTGCTCTTGGAAGCTGGAGACAGAAGCAATCTTCCACATGTGACCCAGGACTCGTGTCGTGTACCAATGTATGTGTTTGTCATGGGGGAGTGCGCGAGTGAGTGATCGATCAAGGTGAATGATTCCCGTGCTTCACAGGTATTAATATCAATCCTGTGTATAACTAGCGAAAAGCGTCTGGCATTCCTAGCATAATTCTTGAGACAGACGAAACCTCAAGCAGTAAGAGTCGTTAAGAAGAGCACTTGGCTTTCACGCAAGTGAAAGACCAGGGATTGAATATAATTTGTAAAAATTATACCCTTTGAGTCTGTTTTTTTTTATTTGTACCATTTCATCTCATAATAAAAACCACAATCGACAAGCGAGTGTTTTCATTTCAACCCTAAATGAGACACAGCTCACACACTTTTTGTCAAACTTTCAACAACGCATCCTTTCTTCAACCTATTTTGGTCTACTTACAAAATCTTAAATCTGTTCTTTTTTTTAATACTTTTTAAAGAATTTTACCATTAATATGTTTTAAAATTATATTTTTTTCCACATGCTGTTTACACGTATTTGGAAGGGTTTATCTTCTTCACTTTATCAGCAATTAATTTTATATATTTTCTGAGTTTCATGTTTAGTTGGCATTACATTTACCTTTGTGTCGAGATGCCATAAAACACTATTATATGCCTACCCTGCTACCATAAACACAAATAATTGCCTACCTACCAACCTAGATAAAATAAAACTACTTATACCTACCTAGCTACCATAAAACATGACTGTAAGCCTACCTACCTACCATAAAACACTACTATTTACCTACCTAGCTACCATAAAGCACTACTATTTACCTACCTAGCTACCATAAAGCACTACTATTTACCTACCTATCTACCATAAAGCACTAATATGTACCTACCTAGCTACCATAAAGCACTACTATTTACCTACCTACCTACCATAAAGCACTAATATATACCTACCTACCTACCTACCATAAAACACTAATATATACCTACCTACCTAGCTACCATATAACACTACTATACACCCACCTAGCTACCATAAAAAATGACTGTAAGCCTACTTACATACGTACCATAAAATACTACTATATACCTATCTACCTATCAACTGACCATAAAACTCTACTGTATGCCTACTTACCTACCTAAATACCTAACATAAAACACTACTGTATGCCTACTTACCTACCTAAATACCTAACATAAAACACTACTATATACCTATCTACCTACCAACTGATCAAAAAACACTACTGTATGCCTACTTACCTACCTAAATACCTAACATAAAACACTACTATATACCTATCTACCTACCAACTGATCAAAAAACACTACTGTATGCCTACTTACCTACCTAAATACCTAACATAAAACACTACTGTATGCCTACTTACCTACCTAAATACCTAACATAAAACACTACTATATACCTATCTACCTACCAACTGATCAAAAAACACTACTGTATGCCTACTTACCTACCTAAATACCTAACATAAAACACTACTATATACCTATCTACCTACCAACTGATCAAAAAACACTACTGTATGCCTACTTACCTACCTAAATACCTAACATAAAACACTACTGGATGCCTACCTAGTTACCATAAAACACTAGTATATGCCTACCTTCCTACCATAAAATACTGAAAGCCTACCTAATTAACAACCATAAAATATTTCTGTAAGCTTACCTACTTACCTACCTACTAACTATCATAAAACACTACTATATGCCTACCAACCTACCTACATATCTTTGCTTCAAAATCTCTTACAAATTACTTTTAGTGAATTTAATGCATATAATTTTAAGCTTGTTTTATAAATTGGGTTATTTTAATTTTGTTATATTCTGCAAACTGTTGATGCTCAGTTTCGTACATCTTATTCTAGATCTGTGTGTGTGTGTGTGTGTGTGTGTGTGTGTGTGTGTGTGTGTGTGTGTGTGTGTGTGTGTGTGTGTGTGTAGAAAAGGGATTTAGATATGCATGACCTATTGGACAAATTAATTCACTTTTTAAACCAATCTGGTTTACAAGAAAAGATAATAAACAAATTACCACTACAATATTTAAGGATATTGTGGGTGTAATAAATTTTATATCACCTGCCACCATCACCTGCCACCACCATCATTAACCTGTTAAATACATCATCACTGACAGACAAACTGAGAACTCTTCTTCCAAGATATGCCTCTATCAAAACAGGATCTTTCTTATTCAACTCCCTGAATGAATAAATTAACCATGTCTCTGACCTCTAAAGTGTCAATCACACTCTCACAGTTTAATTATTGCATCCTGCAAATAGCTTTCCACAATCTAAATTAAGATGCATTTTCTTTTTACTTGTGTCAACATTTATCTATAATGTTTAAATATCACTGTTAATGAACAGGTAGGACAGACAGTTTGACTATTTCAGACAGGTTAATGGAAATTTGCATTCCAAGAACTGAAATGCTTCAAGAATTTGTTCTTGTTGTTGTTGTTGTAGGGTTTAACGCCAGTTTTCAGCACATGATAGGCTATGCATGGCGGCCAGTATTATTGGTGGAGGAAGAACCCCGGAACACCTCCTGAAAGAACCACCGACCCACGAGAAGCAACGGGCAAGCTTTCTCATGTAACTACACTAGCCGAATCTTAGACTCAAACCCACACAGACAGAGGTGAGATGGCAGTGATCCGTAACGGAAAGCGCTTTAGACCACTCGGCCAGTTGGGGTCCCGCTTCAAGGTTTTAAATCTAAATGAACAGTAACATGACTTACTAAGTTATTCTAGTTATTTTTTGTTCTTTCTCAGTTCTATTTGCTTGTTTGTTTGTTTGATTAGGATTTTTAACGTAGCTTTAACAATTTTTCAGTCATATTGCTACGATGTCTGCAGTAAGGAGGTTTATAGTGATGTCTAGCACTGAGGCATCATGCCGCAGACATGTAGCATGATGTTCCACCCAGTCACATTATCCTGACACCAGGCCGACCAGTCCTAACACTAACCTCTTAATGCTGAGTGCCAAGCGAGGCAGCTGTTAGTACCATTTTTGTCAGTCTTTGGTATGACTCGGCCAGGGATTGGACCCATGACCTCTTGCTTCTGCGGCAGTTGCTCTAACCACTAGGAAACCAGAGTGGTTTTGAGTAACATAACTAATTAATTAATCCAAACCCATTTATCTTCGAATCGGACACTTATTGCAAAGTCTAGAAATGCTTTCAAATCTGAAATTTTTAGCTACTATATCAAGATCTGGTACGAAAAGCCTCTAAATGTTTGCTACTCTGTAAGTGTCATAGATGTTAAAAACATTAAAATTAAAATTTTAAAAAAAAACGTAAAAAAATGCATTTTTTTCTCAATAAATAATAAATATTAAAAAAAAACGTTCCAGTACTTTTTAGGCAACACAAAAATCAATATTTTACTTATTTACACACTACATACCAGTTTTAATGTTTCAGTGATACAAATATGAAAAAAAAGTCAAAAGTTTTTAACCCTTAGTCCAGATAACATTGAATTCTTTTTTCACTCAATGTTGTTATCACCAATGTCGTTGGAAGTACCAAATATAAAAAAAAATTAAAAAAACGTTATTTTTTCGAGGTAAAATAAAAAACAAAAAAAGGTTTTTATCATCTATGGTCAGTGTCTGGTACAAACCTCTAAATATTAGCTATTATGTCAATGTTTGGTACAAAAACCCTCTACTTTTTAGCTATTATGTCAATATTTGATACAAAAACCCTCTAAATGTTAGATACTCTGTCAATGTCTGGTAAAAAACCCTCTACACTTTAGCTATTATGTCAATGTTTGGTACAAAAACCCTCTAAATGTTAGATACTCTGTCAATCTCTGGTACAAAACCCTCTAAATTTAGTCAATCTCTGGTACAAAACCCTCTAAATTTTGGCTATTATGTCAATGTTTGGTACAAAAACCCTCTACTTTTTAGCTATTATGTCAATGTTTGATACAAAAACCCTCTAAATGTTAGATACTCTGTCAATGTCTGGTACAAAACCCTCTACTTTTTAGCTATTATGTCAATGTTTGATACAAAAACCCTCTAAATGTTAGATACTCTGTCAATCTCTGGTACAAAACCCTCTAAATTTTGTCAATTTATGGTACAAAACCCTCTAAATTTTAGCTATTATGTCAATGTTTGGTACAAAAACCCTCTAAATGTTAGATACTCTGTCAATCTCTGGTACAAAACCCTCTAAATTTAGTCAATCTCTGGTACAAAAACCCTCTAAATGTTAGATACTCTGTCAATCTCTGGTACAAAACCCTCTAAATTTTGTCAATCTCTGCTACAAAACCCTCTAAATTTTAGCTATTATGTCAATGTTTGGTACAAAAACCCTCTAAATGTTAGATACTCTGTCAATCTCTGGTACAAAACCCTCTAAATTTAGTCAATCTCTGGTACAAAACCCTCTAAATTTTAGCTATTATGTCAATGTTTGGTACAAAAACCCTCTAAATGTTAGATACTCTGTCAATCTCTGGTACAAAACCCTCTACACTTTAGCTATTATGTCAATGTTTGGTACAAAAACCCTCTAAATATTAGATACTCTGTCAATCTCTGGTACAAAACCCTCTAAATTTAGTCAATCTCTGGTACAAAACCCTCTAAATTTTAGCTATTATGTCAATGTTTGGTACAAAAACCCTCTAAATGTTAGATACTCTGTCAATCTCTGGTACAAAACCCTCTAAATTTAGTCAATCTCTGGTACAAAACCCTCTAAATTTTAGCTATTATGTCAATGTTTGGTACAAAAACCCTCTAAATGTTAGATACTCTGTCAATCTCTGGTACAAAACCCTCTAAATTTAGTCAATCTCTGGTACAAAACCCTCTCAATTTTAGCTATTATGTCAATGTTTGGTACAAAAACCCTCTAAATGTTAGATACTCTGTCAATCTCTGGTACAAAACCCTCTAAATTTTAGCTATTATGTCAATGTTTGGTACAAAAACCCTCTAAATGTTAGATACTCTGTCAATCTCTGGTACAATTAACCACCTAAATTTTAGCTATTATGTCAATGTTTGGTACAAAATTCATCTGATTTAAACAGCTTGTCAAATAGTGTCATAAATATTCTGTGAACAGCTTTTCCAAACACGAGACCAGTCAGCTGCACAAAGCCTGTTTAAAAAGAGAATGTGCCCTTATTTGCATGTGTCCAGTGATCAAAGTTGTACAGTACTGCAAGTTGCTTCTTTAGGGGAATATTTATCTAGACATTGCATACATCTCACTGATCAAAGTTGTACAGTACTGCAAGTTGCTTCTTTAGGGGAATATTTATCTAGACATTGCATACATCTCACTGATCAAAGTTGTACAGTACTGCAAGTTGCTTCTTTAGGGGAATATTTATCTAGACATTGCATACATCTCACTTCATACCTTATTTAGAGGAATATTTATCTAGACCTTGCATACATCTCACTTCATACCTTATTTAGAGGAATATTTATCTAGACCTTGCATACATCTCACTTCATACCTTATTTAGAGGAATATTTATCTAGACCATGCATACATCTCACTTCATACCTTCATTAGGGGAATATTTATCTAGACATTGCATACATCTCACTTCATACCTTCATTAGGTTAATATTTATCTAGACCTTGCATACATCTCACTTCATACCTTCATTAGGTTAATATTTATCTAGACATTGTATACATCTCACTTCATACCTTCTTTAGAGGAATATTTATCTAGACATCGCATACATCTCACTTCATACCTTATTTAGAGGAATATTTATCTAGACATTGCATACATCTCACTTCATACCTTCATTAGGTTAATATTTATCTAGACATTGCATACATCTCATTTCATACCTTATTTAGAGGAATATTTATCTAGACATTGCATACATCTCACTTCATACCTTCATTAGGTTAATATTTATCTAGACATTGCATACATCTCACTTCATACCTTCATTAGGGGAATATTTATCTACACATTGCTTATATCTCACTTCATACCTTCATTAGGGGAATATTTATCTAGACCTTGTATACATCTCACTTCATACCTTTCTTAGAGGAATATTTATCTAGACATTGCATACATCTCACTTCATACCTTCATTAGGTTAATATTTATCTAAACCTTGCATACATCTCACTTCATACCTTCTTTAGAGGAATATTTATCTAGACATTGCATACATCTCACTGCATACCTTATTTAGAGGAATATTTATCTAGACCTTGCATACATCTCACTTCATACCTTCTTTAGAGGAATATTTATCTAGACATTGCATACACATCACTGCATACCTTATTTGGGTTAATATTTATTTAGATCTTGCATACATCTCACTGCATACCATGGTCATCACTCTTAGTTATTCTATCATGGGATGCAAGATTTCCAGATATAATCTGCATCTATACAAAAGATAAGGTACATTGATACTCTGCCAGATTTTAAGACATTCTAATGGACTCATTCTGATATCTCTGAATACAAAAGAAAATTAAATGAGTTTACAGTTGTTTTGCCTTTTTCTCATTGTTTGACTTTTAGTTGCATGTTAGAGGTGCAGTGGTATGGTATAGGTATGTACACCAGCAGGTTTCCTACTTTTGACCATGTGAATCTGCAACAACAGAAAAGAGAAGAACACTATCATGTTCTGTTGGTTAGAAAAAGCTGTACAGCTCTTCTCTGTCCTACCTCTATGTCTCCAATTTATGACATGGTGCAAATCTTTTACAAGCAGATGATGCACTGAATTAGCCATGCCAGTGGTCTCATTTCCTAATAAGACATAAGGCAAATGAAAATCAGAACTTTTAGCACAAAATCTGATTCAATTTAGTGCTCAAACCATCTATCATTACAAGGAAAACTCATGCAAACAAGATATGACCCTGACCTATGCCTATTTAATAAAGAAACATTCATACTGTTTCCTGGAATGAAAAGAGAACAATATAATCATGTCCTTGAACAAGTCTCTGACCTTGAAAGAGTTAATCACATTGCACTAATTCTTACCATGGATTCCACGTCTGCACAAGTAGAGTAACCCACTAGAATATATTGAAACTTTGATATCTAGAAATGTAACCCACTGGGAGGTATTGGCTAAAATCAATTATCAACTGGCAAACATTGTGTAACCTTATAGTAACTAAACAAATGGCATCAACAATTTTCAACTAGGAGTATATACATTCTTTTGCACATAGTTTTCTTTTTCACAACTGTAATTGCCCTATCCTACAATGGGTGGCCATCATATCATGTGACATCATATCATGTGACATCATATCATGTGACAAATCTAGGCCATGATCTTTATTAACATTGTAAGTAATCTGCATGTATATAACTGATAACCAGTCAAATTCATGACCTGTACCTCATTTGATTGCACAAGCACAAGAGGACATATAAGTGAATATTAAAATTTAGTCAGATGAAATGCAGATATTGCTAAGGTCTTGTCAATAACAATTAACATCAGAAGAAAATAAAAGTAAAGGCATTTTATCAGCAAATCTGAAACCAGGCAATATACAGACAGATGGTTTATGTTAAAAAAACTAATTCATGCATAGCAATGGCTGGCCTGAGGCTGATGTAGATAATGGCTGTTGAATCTGTCAGCTAGATCTATGTACTATTGAAAATAACCTTATGTGTATTTTTAATAATAACTTGTTGATTTGCTATACTTAAACTTTTTGTAATCTTCTGCAATCAATTCACCACTAATTATTGATTCCTGTTTTTTAAATTTTCTGGCAAAGTGTACGAGATTCTGTGTGTGTGTGTGTGTGTGTGTGTGTGTGTGTGTGTGTGTGTGTGTGCACCACTATCATTGCATAATGTAAAACATGTAGGTAGATTACTCTGTACTGCATTACATTTTTGTTGAATATGTGAGCCTGTTGAGATGTGTTATATCTAAAATGTTTGTTTTTAATTCCTGTTGAATCTCATAGATTGTGCTACTTTGTTTCAGCATGTACAAATTCTAACATTTTTTTTACTCAAGAATGGACAGACGGAGAGATGAAAAGAAAGGATTGTTTGTTATGAGACTCCAACATCTAAGTACAAGTTTTGACATATGCAGGAAGAACAAATCTCTTATCAGTATCTTAATTCAATTCCAACAATTATAATAACTGAAGTGACCATACATCTCATTAGCCTATTTCCTTATTCCCACTGATAGACACACTAGACTGAGATTAATTTCCTAATCCCACTGACAGACACACTCAAGACTGAAAAGATTCATGGAATCAGTCAGTCTCAATTACAGATTTGTGACAGCATTTCTGACTTTTCAACTGACATTAGAAGTGACACCATACTGTCAGTACTGCTCTTTATATGTATTAACTCACTGTCTTTACTGCCCTTAACATTTGAAGTACTACCCCAGTATGCACTGTTTGTAACTTTTTATGTAATACCAGGTCCAGATTAAGGCCCTTATCACTCTAAATATTATTTATATTCATTCAATTTTATCATCAACAATTAATTTGAATTTTTATAGACCCAGGTTAGGCTGGTGCTCTAAGAACATGCTCAGTGTGCTTATTGGGTAACCTGGCAAACTTTTCATGGAATACTCTACAGTCCATACGCTCTGTAATTTTTCATGTAATACCCTACAGTCTGTAATCTGTAACTTTTCATGTAATACTCTACAGTCCATACGCTCTGTAACTTTTCATGTAATACTCTACAGTCCATACACTCTGTAACTTTTCATGTAATACTCTACAGTCTGTACACTCTGTAACTTTTCATGTAATACTCTACAGTCTGTACACTCTGTAACTTTTCATGTAATACTCTACAGTCCATACACTCTGTAACTTTTCATGTAATACTCTACAGTCCATACACTCTGTAACTTTTCATGTAATACTCTACAGTCTGTACACTCTGTAACTTTTCATGGAATACTCTACAGTCTGTACACTCTGTAATTTTTCATGTAATACTCTACAGTCTGTACACTCTGTAACTTTTCATGTAATACTCTACAGTCCATACGCTCTGTAACTTTTCATGTAATACTCTACAGTCCATACACTCTGTAACTTTTCATGTAATACTCTACAGTCTGTACACTCTGTAACTTTTCATGGAATACTCTACAGTCCATACGCTCTGTAACTTTTCATGTAATACCCTACAGTCTGTACACTCTGTAACTTTTCATGTAATACTCTACAGTCTGTACGCTCTGTAACTTTTCATGTAATACTCTACAGTCCATACGCTCTGTAACTTTTCATGGAATACTCTACAGTCCATACACTCTGTAACTTTTCATGGAATACTCTACAGTCTGTACTCTGTAACTTTTCATGTAATACCCTACAGTCTGTACTCTATAATTTTTCATGTAATACTCTACAGTCTGTACTCTGTAACTTTTCATGTAATACCCTACAGTCCATACACTCTGTAACTTTTCATGGAATACTCTACAGTCCATACACTCTGTAACTTTTCATGTAATACCCTACAGTCTGTACACTCTGTAACTTTTCATGTAATACTCTACAGTCTGTACTCTGTAACTTTTCATGGAATACTCTACAGTCCATACACTCTGTAACTTTTCATGGAATACTCTACAGTCCATACACTCTGTAACTTTTCATGGAATACTCTACAGTCCATAAACTCTGTAACTTTTCATGTAATACTCTACAGTCTGCACGCTCTGTAACTTTTCATGTAATACCCTACAGTCCATAAACTCTATAACTTTTCATGTAATACCCTACAGTCTGTACTCTGTAACTTTTCATGTAATACCCTACAGTCCATACACTCTGTAACTTTTCATGTAATACTCTACAATCTGTACACTCTGTAACTTTTCATGTAATACTCTACAGTCTGTACACTCTGTAACTTTTCATGAAATACCCTACAGTCTGTAATCTGTAACTTTTCATGTAATACTCTACAGTCTGTAATCTGTAACTTTTCATGTAATACTCTACAGTCTGTACTCTGTAACTTTTCATGTAATACCCTACAGTCCATAAACTCTGTAACTCTTCATGTAATACTCTACAGTCTGAACGCTCTGTAACTTTTCATGTAATACTCTACAGTCTGTACACTCTGTAACTTTTCATGTCATACTCTACAGTCTGTACTCTGTAACTTTTCATGTAATACCCTACAGTCCATACACTCTGTAACTTTTCATGTAATACTCTACAGTCCATACACTCTGTAACTTTTCATGTAATATTCTACAGTCTGTATACTCTGTAACTTTTCATGTAATACTCTACAGTCTGTACTCTGTAACTTTTCATGTAATACCCTACAGTCCATACACTCTGTAACTTTTCATGGAATACTCTACAGTCCATACACTCTGTAACTTTTCATGTAATACCCTACAGTCTGTACACTCTGTAACTTTTCATGTAATACTCTACAGTCTGTACTCTGTAACTTTTCATGGAATACTCTACAGTCCATACACTCTGTAACTTTTCATGGAATACTCTACAGTCCATACACTCTGTAACTTTTCATGGAATACTCTACAGTCCATAAACTCTGTAACTTTTCATGTAATACTCTACAGTCTGCACGCTCTGTAACTTTTCATGTAATACCCTACAGTCCATACACTCTATAACTTTTCATGTAATACCCTACAGTCTGTACTCTGTAACTTTTCATGTAATACCCTACAGTCCATACACTCTGTAACTTTTCATGTAATACTCTACAGTCTGTACTCTCTGTAACTTTTCATGTAATACTCTACAGTCTGTACTCTGTAACTTTTCATGTAATACCCTACAGTCCATACACTCTGTAACTTTTCATGTAATACTCTACAGTCTGTACACTCTGTAACTTTTCATGTAATATTCTACGGTCTGTACACTCTGTAACTTTTCATGTAATACTCTACAGTCTGTACTCTGTAACTTTTCATGTATTACCCTACAGTCCATACACTCTGTAACTTTTCATGTAATACTCTACAGACCATACACTCTGTAACTTTTCATGTACTACTCTACAGTCTGCATGCTCTGTAACTTTTCATGTAATACTCTACAGTCTGTACACTCTGTAACTTTCATGTAATACTCTACAGTCTGTACTCTGTAACTTTTCATGTAATACCCTACAGTCCATACACTCTGTAACTTTTCATGTAATACCCTACAGTCCATACACTCTGTAACTTTTCATGTAATACCCTACAGTCCATACACTCTGTAATTTTTCATGTAATACTCTACAGTCTGTACACTCTGTAACTTTTCATGTAATACTCTACAGTCTGTACTCTGTAACTTTTCATGTAATACCCTACAGTCCATACACTCTGTAACTTTTCATGTAATACCCTACAGTCCATACACTCTGTAACTTTTCATGTAATACCCTACAGTCCATAAACTCTGTAACTTTTCATGTAATACCCTACAGTCTGTACTCTCTGTAACTTTTCATGCAATACCCTACAGTCCATAAACTCTGTAACTTTTCATGTAATACTCTACAGTCTGTACACTCTGTAACTTTTCATGTAATACTCTACAGTCTGTACTCTGTAACTTTTCATGTAATACCCTACAGTCCATACACTCTGTAACTTTTCATGTAATACCCTACAGTCCATACACTCTGTAACTTTTCATGTAATACCCTACAGTCCATACACTCTGTAACTTTTCATGTAATACTCTACAGTCTGTACACTCTGTAACTTTTCATGTAATACTCTACAGTCTGTACACTCTGTAACTTTTCATGTAATACCCTACAGTCCATACACTCTGTAACTTTTCATGTAATACCCTACAGTCCATACACTCTGTAACTTTTCATGTAATACCCTACAGTCTGTACACTGTAACTTTTCATGTAATACTCTACAGTCTGTACACTTTGTAACTTTTCATCTAATACCCTACAGTCTGTACTCTGTAACTTTTCATGTAATACCCTACAGTCTGTACTTTGTAACTTTTCATGTAATACTCTACAGTCTGTACTCTGTAACTTTTCATGTAATACCCTACAGTCTGTACTCTAACTTTTCATGTAATACTCTACAGTCTGTACTCTGTAACTTTTCATGTAATACCCTACAGTCCATACACTCTGTAACTTTTCATGTAATACCCTACAGTCCATAAACTCTGTAACTTTTCATGTAATACCCTACAGTCTGTACTCTCTGTAACTTTTCATGCAATACCCTACAGTCCATAAACTCTGTAACTTTTCATGTAATACTCTACAGTCTGTACACTCTGTAACTTTTCATGTAATACCCTACAGTCCATACACTCTGTAACTTTTCATGTAATACCCTACAGTCCATACACTCTGTAACTTTTCATGTAATACCCTACAGTCCATACACTCTGTAACTTTTCATGTAATACTCTACAGTCTGTACACTCTGTAACTTTTCATGTAATACTCTACAGTCTGTACACTCTGTAACTTTTCATGTAATACCCTACAGTCCATACACTCTGTAACTTTTCATGTAATACCCTACAGTCCATACACTCTGTAACTTTTCATGTAATACCCTACAGTCTGTACACTGTAACTTTTCATGTAATACTCTACAGTCTGTACACTTTGTAACTTTTCATCTAATACCCTACAGTCTGTACTCTGTAACTTTTCATGTAATACCCTACAGTCTGTACTTTGTAACTTTTCATGTAATACTCTACAGTCTGTACTCTGTAACTTTTCATGTAATACCCTACAGTCTGTACTCTAACTTTTCATGTAATACTCTACAGTCTGTACTCTGTAACTTTTCATGTAATACCCTACAGTCCATACACTCTGTAACTTTTCATGTAATACTCTACAGTCTGTACACTCTGTAACTTTTCATGTAATATCCTACAGTCCATACACTCTGTAACTTTTCATGTAATACCAAAAAGTCTGTAACTTTTCATGTAATACTCTACAGTCTGTACTGTCTGTAATTTTTTATGTAATACCCAACAGTCTGTACTCTCTGTAACTTTTCATTTAATACCCTACAGTCTGTATTATCTGTAATTTTTCATGTAATACCCTACAGTCTATACTATCTGTAATTTTTCATGTAATACCCTACAGTCTGTACTATCTGTAATTTTTAATGTAATACCCTACAGTCTGTACTATCTGTAATTTTTCATGTAATACCCTACAGTCTGTATTATCTGTAACTTTTCATTTAATACCCTACAGTCTGTATTATCTGTAATTTTTCATGTAATACCCTACATTCTGTATTATCTGTAATTTTTCATGTAATACCCTACAGTCTGCATTATCTGTAATTTTTCATGTAATACCCGACAGTCTGTACTGTCTGTAATTTTTCATGTAATACCCGACAGTCCGTACTGTCTATAATATCAAAGTGTTTATACTGAGTTTCATAATAACTGATAATATCACAATGTTTATCATATGCACTGCAATATCACAACAAAACTACAATATGATAAAATTACAATATATATTCTTTGTAACACAATATCATATTAAGATTACAATGTATATTTTGTGTAACACAATAGCATGATAAAATTACAATGTGTATTCTATATAACACAATATCATGATAAGATTACAATGTATATTCTTTGTAACACAATATCATGACAAGATTACAATGTATATTCTATGTAACACAATAACATGATAAGATTACAATGTATATTCTTTGTAACACAATATCATGACAAGATTACAATGTATATTCTATGTAACACAATAACATGATAAGATTACAATGTATATTTTTGTATCACAATATCATAATGAAATTACAATTCTATGTAACAAAATATCATGATAAAATTAAAATAATATGTATCACACTGTTTATACAATTTCTTGTTAGTAAAACAATTTAAGACTTGACTGCATCATGAATGCAAGAGGAACTGTGGAATACATTTGTCAAATGTACATTGCTATACAGAGTAAAATTTAAATCCATATAGAAATGGTAATCTGTCTGTATGTATGGTCTACTTGAATGGCAGTTTAGCTATATTTCCCAGTACTCATGCATCTACCATTTTCTTCTTTGATAAACCTGAGTTGGGATACAACCTTATAAAAGTGTTGATTTTGTTGTTGAATATCACAGCAACACCTTTAAAGTCATATCTTGCCAAGACAGGTAAAGTGTATTGTGATAAAACAGCACAGTAGTTGATCCAGACTGTCAAATGATGGGCATTGAACCTATGCCCTTCTGGGCATGTGTTAAAGTCATTAACCACTGAGCCACCTCAGCTCCTGTAAATGTGATGAAAACATTTGCTGGACCTAGCACTGGACAAGGCTTTCTTTTTTTACAACAATTTAGGGTGGTCATCTCATTAAAATTGATCATATCTGTAAGATTTGGAATTATCATGAACTGATATATAATTAAGAATGGGCTTGTTAGTTAAAGAATGGGAGTATCATTAAGAACTGTTATATAATTAAGAATGGACTTGTCAGTTAAAGAATGGGTGTATCATTAAGAACTGTTATATAATTAAGAATGGACTTGTCAGTTAAAGAATGGGTGTATCATTAAGAACTGTTATATAATTAAGAATGGACTTGTCAGTTAAAGAATGGGTGTACCATTAAGAACTGTTATATAATTAAGAATGGACTTGTCAGTTAAAGAATGGGAGTATCATTAAGAACTGTTATATAATTAAGAATGGACTTGTCAGTTAAAGAATGGGTGTACCATTAACAACTGTTATATAATTAAGAATGGATTTGTCAGTTAAAGAATGGGAGTATCATTAAGAACTGTTATATAATTAAGAATGGACTTGTCTGTTAAAGAATGGGTGTATCATTAAGAACTGTTATATAATTAAGAATGGACTTGTCAGTTAAATAATGGGTGTATCATTAAGAATTGATATATAATAATAGATATATAATTAGGAATGAAATTATCAGTTAAAGAATGGGTGAATCATTACGAATTGATATATAATTAAGAATGGACTTGTTTGTTAAAGAATAGCTGTATAATTAAGAATTTACATTTCCTTAAGAATGGATTTATCATTAGGAATGGGCATATCATTAACTGATATTTCATTAAGAATAGACTTATCATAAAACATGGACTTATCATTAAACATGGACTTATCATAAAACATGGACTTATCATTAAGAACAGGCATATTATTAGGAATGGGCATATCATTAAGAATGGACTTATCATTAAACATGGAATTATCATTACTATGATTTTCATATGGAATGGGTATATCAGTAGGAATGGACTTATCATTAATCATTGACTGTTCATTAAACATGGACTTATCATTAAACATGGACTTATCATTAAACATGGACTTGTTATGAATGGGCATGCCATTAAGCACTGATTTATAATTTACTGAGGTCTACTTAATAAGCTTGGATATATCTTTAAGCATAGACTTGTCAGCATGGACTTGTCATTAAGCACAGACTTATCAACATGGACTCACCAGTACACAATAATCATTAGCCATGGCCAAATCAGCATTAGCATGTCATGAAACATGGACTTGTCATTAAGCCTGGACTTCTCAGCTTTGGCATATTATTAAGCACTGCATTCTCATTAAACATGGACTTGTCATTAAGCCTGGACTTCTCAGCATTGGCATATTATTAAGCACTGTAATTTTTAATAAACATGGATTTGTCATGTAAAATAATGTGGTATGTATATATTACTTTGAGGTCAATACCAGGCATTAATCATACTACCAAACATCAATTATTCTAACTCCCTGGTTAATAAGGATTTTCTTCATTTGAATTTGGGCAGCCATCTGGTATTATATTATACAAATATTAATATTTTTAAAAAAACATGCATGAAAATAATGAAATAATGAAACATTGTTGAAATGACTGATTACATCAAAATAATTTTTACTAATGGTAATAGTTATTTCCATGGTAACATAAAAGTACTTGCACCTGAAAAACAAAATGCACCTGTATGCAACTTGCTTTACCTTTGTACCCATTTTGGTTGAAATACTTGAACAGTTTTTCTGCTGTTGTAGGGTTTAACGCCATTTTTAAGCACATGATAGGATATACATGACGGGCAGTATTATTGGTGGAGGAAGAAGCCGGGAAAACCCCCAGAAAGAACCACCCACCATTGAGAAGCTACTGGCGAACTTTCTCACATAACTACATTAGCCGAATCTTAGTCTCGAACCCACACGGACAGAGGTGAGATGGCAGTGATCCGTAATGGAAAGCACTTTAGACCACTCGGCCATTCTGGGCCCCCTTGAACGGTTTTAGAGTTATCTTTCAGAAATTAAGCTGTCCATGCAGAAAAAGATTATAGAAAAATTGGACATATTATTAGCAATACCCCACCCCCTTTGCCCATGTTACATACTGTACACTGTGGGATACAAATACAAGCATCTGCTAGTTATCAAGTTTCACAGTGTGATGTAATCATCAGGTTACTGGCAGGGTTCTGGTCAAATGTTCAAATGTCTCTTCTAGGTATACTCGTTAAGTAGGTTATTTTATGCACTCCACTTCATATAAGATAATACCTGCAATGATTTGTAAAAAAAAAAAATTGGGGTAATGTTTATGCCCAAATTGCACATGATGAATGCATGCCAGGTATTATGCCCAAATTGCACATGATGAATGCATGCCAGGCATTATGCCCAAATTGCACATGATGAATGCATGCCAGGCATTATGTCCAAATTGCACATGATGAATGCATGCCAGGCATTATGCCCAAATTGCACATGATGAATGCATGCCAGGCATTATGCCCAAACTACACATGATGAATGAATGCCAGGCAATGCTCAAACTGTATATGAAGAGTGCATGCCAGGCAATGCCCAAACTGCATATGAAGAGTGCATGCCACACAATGTCCTAATTGCACATGAATAATTCATGCCAGGCAATGCTCAAACTGCATATGAAGACTGCATGCCAGGCAATGCCCACACTACATATGAAGAATGCATGCCAGGCAATGCCCACACTACATATGAAGAATACATGCCAGACAATGCCCAAAACAACACATGATGAATGCATACATAAAATGCCCAAACTGCACATGCAGAACACAACCATACCTTGAAAAACATGTTGATGATGATCTTTCGACATACATAACAAACTATAACTTAATTCATAAAAACAAATCAGGGTTCAGAGAAAACCAATCCTGTGGAGCAGCCTTGGTCTCCACGATAGGTAGATGGATTGCTGCCTTATATCAAGGAAAATTTTACTTGGATCCATACAAATTGATCTTAAAAAGCTTTTGACCTTGTTGACATGATATTCTTATCAACAGATTGATCATTTATTAAGGTGACAATTCAGTGATTAATTGGTTTACATCACATCAAACAGTGATAAAGCTGTGTCAAAACAAAAGACAGTTTTCCTAAAGAAGAAACAATTTCATGTGGAGTACCATAGGGATCAATCCAAGACTCTTTCTCATTTTCATAAATGAGTTGCCACTAAAAATAAGAATGTATTTCGTGTACTGACTTATATGTAGATGCTATCACACTATCAGATTTCAAACAGCTAAACTTAGACCTTAGAGGTCTACCTTCAGATAAGCCTTACTTTGAATAGATTCAGGTGTATGGAAAATAGCATGAAAGTAAACACTAACAAAAGAATTAAAAAAGAGTAAAATTCGAAAATAATGATTTGCCTAAAAATGGATACCATGACAAAATTCTTGGAGTGATGGTTGACAACAATTTGCAATTAACTGAATATATTCAAGCCATATATCACAAAGTCAACTCATGTCTGTGGTTATTTAGCAAGATAAGGCCATATCTATCAACTAAACAAAGGTTAATATGATTACAAATGTTATATACAACAGTATCTAGATTACTGTAATGGGGAAACACTTCTGACAATAATATTTATAAATTATTATGCCACTTACAAAAAAAGAGCATGCAGATTTGGATAATGCTAAAAGCATCCCAAATGCAATGGATAACATTAAAATTTAAACGGTAGGCGAACAAATATTTTTGAAAGAGAAAGAGTTTCAAACAATATGGCCTCATTATATGTCAAGGAAATATTCAAGGCTAGAAAACTAGGTAACACTCCCAATTTAAAATCAATCAATTCAAGCCAAACACCTTTCAATCTCCAAACCAAATAAAATATTTTTTAAGAAACGTTTTCAATATCCCAGATTCGGAACTGAATCCCAAAGTATATTAGAGAAAGAACAAACATAAATGCATTTAATGATAATCTAATTCAGCATATGATAAGTGAAACCCATATTTGCTTTGACAAATACAATGCATCTTAATATTTGTGTGTGTGTGTGTGTGTAATGTCTCCCTCTTAGTAAGGGATAGTTAATTGGATTTAGCTACATTATTGAGGGAATGACCTCCCTTGATGGTATGACCTGGTGTGAGTGAATAGATAGAATGTCAACAGAGAACTGGGCAAAATTATTGGGAAGAAATAATGCAATACAAGCCCCTATCGTTAAGAAAATAACAGATTTAATCAAAGCAAATTAATAGTGGTATTTTGAATTCAGCATAAGTTATGTCAATAGGATTTCATAGCAGTGTTTAATTTGGATTAATTTCAGCATAATAGCAAGTGATTAAAAGCGCAATATCCAAAATCGACTGCATCACCTTCCTGTCTCGACCGTGTTCTATTTCCTATTTCCTTGAGTTTTTCTATTGTGAGCACTTCATAACTTCCTGGACTTCCAAGTCTTTTTTCCTGAACTCAACCATTCTCCCTTTTCCAGCCTTCACTCATCCATTCCCTATTTTCCAGACTTTTGTATTTGGATTGTCCCTTCTCACTTTTCGGAAAGCTGTTTCCTTAACGGACAAAATTATCCCTAAATCACTATATGTACCAGTTTCTAATGGTACATAAAATTCATTCACTTACATTACTTAGAACACACTAGCTATTGTGACACTGCATAAACTCTTGACTTGATGCGGTAGTACCTGACCCTTGCTTCACAGCAACAGGTCATAAATTACCAGGTGAGTGGTCTATCAAATATTACCATATGCAAATACATGTTTAATTAATATTGCATACAATTTACAAATCCTAACCTACAAGATTATTTAACATTACAACATCAAATATAATTAGGTAATTATCGTTAACTCATGATAATCAGTATCGTCCTAACAGACAAAAGAAAATTATTTCACATTTATTCATATCCCTATGAAATCCTACACATATTAAAATTTGGATCACATGCAATCAATTCTACCAATGAACTAATAATAACTGTAAAATTTAAAGATAAATTACATCAACCCATTTCCATGAAATTGAACAAATGATACATAATATGGAACCTAGTCATATCAAACACATTTGCATATTGAAAAAAAACAATCAAAAAATAGAATATTATGTGAAACTAAAATTGCGTACCTTAATGCTATTATTTTTATAGAAATTGTCCATCCAAGCACTAAACCATGTTTTTCTCACAAGACAGACACCTGGTCCCTTTCTTGCTTAACGAGGAAAGCACTATTTTTTTCCTAGGCTTACTTGGAGCCAAACTCCTCCTCTCAAGTATTTTCGGACTAAGAATTTCGACCAAGGTTGTCATTTTAAATTCACATTGCTTCCAAGTTGTACTCCTTAATGTCACTCTGACCAATCATGAGCAATGGTTTCTAAAATTTCCTAAGATAATCATTTCTTTCATCAGTCAGAATCTCTGAATAACGTTATTTAACTTTTCCCTTTAAAAAATGACTTTTTGACATGGATTGGAAGTTCAGCTGTCTCTTTCTCAAAACTGCTAAGATATATGGTCAATTTCATTGAGTCGGAAAGCTTGACCATTTTAAGTTTTAACAATGTTAAAACAGACATGGGGAAAGATGAAAAAGGAAGGTCGAAATGACCCTTCACAAAGACTTCTCCGGTTTAAATGTGATAAAATCTTAATACTCAATGCATCCAACTTTAGGGTTCAATGCTTATTTAAAATGTGTGTGTGTGTGTGTGTGTGTGTGTGTGTGTGTGTAATGCATTTAGTGGAAGGTCACAAAGAGTATTAGTTCCATGTGTTACTCTCTTTAAATAAAGTCATCATCATTATTATTATTATTATTATTATTATTATTATTATTATTATTATCATTATTATTATTATTATTATTATTATTATTATTATTATTATTATTACTATTATTATTATTATTATTATTATCATTATTATTATTACTATTATTATTATTATTATTATTATTATTACTATTATTATTATTATTATTATTATTATTATTACTATTATTATTATTATTATTACTATTATTATTATTATTACTACTATTATTATTATTATTATTATTATTATTATTATTATTATTATTATTACTATTATTATTATTATTATCATCATTATTATTATTATTATTACTATTATTATTATTATTATTATTATTATTATTATTATCATTATTATTACTATTACTATTATTATTATTATCATTATTATTATTACTATTATTATTATTATTATTATTACTATTACTATTATTATTATTATTATTATTATTATTATTATTATTACTATTATTATTATTATTATTACTATTACTATTATTATTATTATTATTATTATTATTATTATCATTATTATTATTACTATTACTATTACTATTATTATTATTATTATTATTATTATTATTATTATTCTATGCACTAAAAGACACCTCTGGAGATGTAAAACATGGCAGCTACCAAGGAGAATGGAATGCTCCCTAGAGATCGCATGGAACCGTCAAAGAAATAAAATGCTATGATGGAAAAGCAAACATATTTTAATGATGTTTCACTGACTGGATACTTGATTTATAAAGATAATCAATGTTTTTCTTTACACAGAAATGTATTATCAGCAGGATTAATAATAACAATGGAAAATATTATCTATGTACCAATTTTATTATGTAGGATTATATCTTTTTTTTTTGCTGAAATGCAATCATGTTGCTGCTTGAATGTAATGTCGATCCGATTGGGCATAATAGACATTTGACAACACTGACACGAGATCATGTTCTCTTAACCTTTAAATATACCAATCAAATTTCAGCAGTAAAATTTATACAAGTTAAAAACTTTGCTTGAGACTGTTTCTTACAATATTTTACACAGACCAATATGACATGCAGTGCTTATTCCAATTCGAAAAGTAGGTGAGCAGAGAATTCCATCAATTATCCAAATATGAACTTAATCATCAGCATAATTAGATCTGGGCTGTAATTAGAATGAAAAATACAGCTGTGAAAATGATATCAAAGTAGTTGATTACTTAACTAAAGTAATATCCAACAGTAGTTTGAACAATGTTCATGTAGTGGACAAAATACATATTCATTTAAAACATCTATGCTCTACAGAGTTGCAATCATTTTTATACGGGTATATGTTCCATCCAGGATCCTTGATCAAGTAAACAGCACATCTAAATTTTATTGCCATATTTATTTATATCGTGATCTGCTTGGGACATGCAACAGCTCAGTTGGTAAAGCATTGGACTCATGACTCAGTAGCTCCAGGTTCATTTCCCACCCATGCCAGCTGTGGTCAGCTGTCTCAATGAGTCCTTTGGAAAGGCATACATTTCCTCAACATGATATACTAAAAATGTATAACAAAAGAAACAACAGGGCCACAATTGGCCAAGTGGTTTAAAGTGCTTTCCATTACGGATCACTGCCATCTCACCTCTGTCTGCGTGGGTTTGAGTCTAAGATTCGGCTAATGTGGGTATGTGAGAAAGCTTGCCGGTAGTTTCTCATGGGTCAGTGGTTCTTTCCAAGGATTTTCCTGTGTTCTTCATCCACCATTAATACTGGCCACCATATATAGCCTAACATGTGCTGAAAAATGGCGTTAAACCCTACAACAACAACAACAACAACAAGAGAAACAACAATTAACATTTACTGCAATGAATAACAGTTCTTTTAATGGACCTGGCTAACCATAATGTTTTCATCCATAAGCAAACAAATCCGTGTCAAAAATGTGTTTCATTTATTTTTGTCCAGTTGTGGTGAAAAACTCCTAATAATAAATTACTGATCTCAGTAAAATATAATTTATCTGACATGATGATGGCTTAATCACTGAAATGAAGTCAATGACAATCATGGGTGTATTGCCTGGCTTGAAAATTATGTCCAAAATGGCAGAACATACATGTATCCAGATCCTGTATATACGCCATTATATCGATACTGGACATTCCTTATTACTGTACCATTATATGGGAATTTGGACATTCCCAAATACAGTACCATTATGTGGGAATTTGGACATTCCCAAATACTGTACCATTATATGGTAACTGGATGTCACCACATACTGTACCATCCTATGGGACTTTGGGCATCTACAAATACTGTACATGTATTATCATATGTAAATTTGGACATTCCAACATATTGTACATATATGAATCTGAACATAAATTCTGTACCATTATATGGGAACTATACATCACCAAATACTGTACCATTATATAGGAACTATACATCACCAAATACTGTACCATTATATAGGAACTATACATCACCAAATACTGTACCATTACCGGTATATAGGAACTATACATCACCAAATACTGTACCATTATATAGGAACTATACATCACCAAATACTGTACCATTATATAGGAACTATACATCACCAAATACTGTTACCATTATATAGGAACTATACATCACCAAATACTGTTACCATTATATAGGAACTATACATCACCAAATACTGTACCATTATATAGGAACTATACATCACCAAATACTGTACCATTATATAGGAACTATACATCACCAAATACTGTACCATTATATAGGAACTATACATCACCAAATACTGTACCATTATATAGGAACTATACATCACCAAATACTGTTACCATTATATAGGAACTATACATCACCAAATACTGTTACCATTATATAGGAACTATACATCACCAAATACTGTACCATTATATAGGAACTATACATCACCAAATACTGTACCATTATATAGGAACTATACATCACCAAATACTGTACTATCATATGGGAATTAGGACTGCCCTGAATACGGTAAAATTATATGGTTTATAACTACATATCATCATATATTGTACTCTAATATTATATGGGACTGTTTTGGAAATTTGGGCATCCCCAAATAATGTACTGTGGTATGGGAATTTGACCCTCATGTACTCACTGCAGAATATGTGCCACTTTTTCCTATTCTGCTTGCATGCAGAGTATTACCAGACAAGAAGACATTTTGAATACAGTATAATGGTGATTATCTACACATGAATCATTCCTATAAATCAACTGGCTGTACAAGTTTCCAAAGACTTTCCATAAATGTTTTTATATTACATGTACTATTTGTCTGTAAAACTTATGTATATTTGCATTCAGAAACTGTGTGGAAATCCCAGGAAGTCAGGATGTTTGAGAGTACATATTAAGTGAAATTGGTATTTGTGTGCAGTAGTAGCTACTAACAAGAAATCGGCAACAAAACAGAATGTTCATCTCTCAATTTAAATCCCTGCAGGTGAATGAAAATTCTAAAACTGTTGGCATCTTCATGAGTTTATTCTGAGTACAACTTAGGGTCAATGTGTGCAGGAGTGACTTCATGGAAGGAAACAATCCTTAATGTGTACAGGTGTGACTTCAAAGAAAACAATTACCCACTAAACTGACCAATCAAGGGCTTAATTTAGAGGTCTGTTTTCATGTATTTCCACAGTAAGAATGACTAATCCCCCTTTTCTATATCATATACTGAATTCCTATCAAACAGTGAATTCAATAAAGTGAGACATTACACATGCACCCATGGATGCAAATATGCATCAAGGATGAAGACATTACACATGCACCCATGGATGCAAATATGCACCAAGGATGAAGACATTACACATGCACCCATGGATGCAAATATGCACCAAGGATGAAGACATTACACATGCACCCATGGATGCAAATATGCACCAAGGATGAAGACATTGCACATCCACCCATGGATGCAAATATGCACCAAGGACAAAGACATTACACATGCACCCATGGATGCAAATATGCACCAAGGATGAAGACATTACACATGCACCCATGGATGCAAATATGCACCAAGGATGAAGACATTACACATGCACCCATGGATGCAAATATGCACCAAGGATGAAGACATTACACATGCACCCATGGATGCAAATATGCACCAAGGATGAAGACATTACACATGCACCCATGGATGCAAATATGCACCAAGGATGAAGACATAACACATGCACCCATGGATGCAAATATGCATCAAGTATGAAGACATTACACATGCACCTATGGATGCAAATATGCACCAAGGGTGAAGACACAATAATATACCGTACTTTCACACACACACACACACACACACACACACACACACACACACAGAGTAAAGACACTACATGTGTACTCATGTACATATATAAAGGCTAAAAACAATACATATTCACTAATGTATGAATGGTAAAAATTACATAGTTTTTATCTACAATCTTACCATAGGACTCAAAACTATGTTTCTGGTTGGTAAAAGACATTTAGTATAAAAAAAAATATTCATTTAGAATCAATTTTTTAAAATACAATTTCAACATAATTAAAAAAAATAAGGTAATAAATAATCCGGGAAATAAATGCTTCATTTGGGGGGAGGGGATAATGCATATAACCCGATATTAAAGCCAATGATGTATTTTCATATAACCCGATATTAAAGCCAATTATATGTTTCATATAACCCGATATTAGAACCAATTATGTCTTTTCACACACCCCAAAATTAAAGCCAATGATTTATTTTCATAAATACCAAACTTAAAGCCAATTATATATTTTCATACACCCCAAAATTAAAGCCCATCACATATTTTCATACACCCATACACCCCAATATTCAAGCCAATGATATATTTTCATATAACCCGATATTAAAGCCAATTATGTCTTTTCATTTAACACAATATTAAAGCCAATGATGTCTTTTCATACACCCCCAAATTAAAGCCAATTATGTATTTTCATACACCCCAATATTAAAGTCAATGATACAAGTGTGAAATGAGGTAATAACATAAAGTAAGCTCATCAGACATATATACACACACATATATATATATATATATATATATATATAAAACCCAATATTAAAGCACAGTATGTATGTATATATATATATATATATATATATATATATATATATATATATATATATATATATATATATATATATATATATATATATATATATATATATATATATTCAGGGATTAATGAGTGTGAGGCTGTTAATTGGATGAAAAATTATGACATGAGGTATGGCACTGTGAATAGATTGTATAAATAATTATATAATGTTATATTTTAAATTGATATATTAGATTGATTGTTTGTTTTTCCCGCTATGCAAGCATTCAGTTTTTAACAAACTTTATGTATATCAAATAACAAAAAAGGCACTTTTATCAGTATTTGATCTATTTCCTTAGGAATTATTACTTTTATCAGTGTTAGACCATCTTCCTTACTGGATTATTATTTGTATCAGTGTTAGACCTATAATTTCCTTACTGAATTTGTATTTCCATCAGTTTTAACACATTTTTCTCATGAAATGATTACTTTTATCAGTGTTAGGCCTATTTTGTTAAGGAATTATAACTGCTATCAGTGTTGGGCCTATTTTGTTAAGGAATTATTACTTTTATCAGTGAAAGGCCTATTTCCTTACTGAATTATAATTTTCATCAGTGTTACACCTATTTCCTTACTGAATTATAATTTTCATCAGTGTTACACCTATTTCCTTATGGAATTGATACTTTTATAAGTGTTACACCTATTTCCTTATGGAATTGATACTTTTATAAGTGTTACACCTATTTCCTTAAGGAATTGTTATCTTGATCAGTGAAAGACCTATTTCTTTATGTAATTGATACTTTTATAAGTGTTACACCTATTTCCTCATGGAATTATTACTTTTATCTGTGAAAGAGCCAAATTTCCTTGTGGAATTGTTACTTTTATCAGTGTTATAGTAAAACCTGTCTTGAAAGACCACTGTTATGTGTGACCACCTGTTATGAGACACCATATTCTCAATACACACAATTAATGATTATATAGTGTTTTGACCTGTAATGAGAGACCATCATTCTTGAGAGACAATAATTTTATGGCAGAATGGGTAGTCTTTCAAGACAGGTTCTACTGTACACCTATTTCCTTATGGAATTGATACTTTTTTCAGTGTTACACCTATTTCCTCGTGGAATTGTTACTTTTATCAGTGTTACACCTATTTCCTTATGGAATTGATACTTTTATAAGTGTTACACCTATTTCCTCATAGAATTGTTACTTTTATCAGTGTTACACCTATTTCCTCGTGGAATTGTTACTTTTATCAGTGTTACACCTATTTCCTTATGGAATTGATACTTTTATAAGTGTTACACCTATTTCCTTATGGAATTGTTATCTTGATCAGTGAAAGACCTATTTCTTTATGGAATTGATACTTTTATCAGTGTTACACATATTTCCTTATGGAATTGTTATTTTTATCAGTGTTATACCTATTTCCTTATGGAATTGTTATTTTTATCTGTGAAAGGGCCAAATTTCCTAGTGGAATTGTTACTTTTATCAGTGTTATAGTAAAACCTGTCTTGAAAGACCACTGTTATGTGTGACCACCTGTCATGAGACACCATATTTTCAATACACACAATTAATGATTATATAGTGTTTTGACCTGTAATGAGAGACCACCTGTCTTGAGAGACCATAATTTTATAGCAGAATGGGTAGTCTTTCAAGACAGGTTCTACTGTACACCTATTTCCTTATGGAATTGTTACTTTTATCAGTGTTATACCTATTTCCTTATGGAATTGATACTTTTATAAGTGTTACACCTATTTCCTTATGGAATTGTTACTTTTATCAATGTTACACCTATTTCCTCATGGAATTGTTATTTTTATCAGTGAAAGGCCTATTTCCTTATGGAATTGATACTTTTATAAGTGTTACACCTATTTCCTTATGGAATTATTACTTTTATCAGTGTTACACCTATTTCCTCATGGAATTGTTACTTTTATCAGTGTTACACCTATTTCCTTATGGAATTGATACTTTTATAAGTGTTACACCTATTTCCTCATGGAATTGTGATTTTTATCACTGAAAGACCTGTTTCCTTATGGAATTGTTATTTTTATCAGTGAAAAACCTATTTCCTTATGGAATTGTTACTTTTTTCAGTGCTACACCTATTTCCTCATGGAATTGTTACTTTTATCAGTGTTACGACTATTTCCTTATTGAATTGATACTTTTATAAGTGTTACACCTATTTCCTTATGGAATTGATACTTTTATCAATGAAAGACCTATTTCCTGATGGAATTGTTATTTTTATCAGTATTACACCTATTTCCTTATGAAATTATTACTTTTATCAGTGTTAGACCTACTTCCTAAATGAATTATAAAATTTCAAACTTATCCCAACTTCACACCACTGGAGGAACTTAGAAATGGTTAAATATGGTAATTTCCTGATCATAATGTACCAGTCAGTACCAAGGTAAGGTCAATCCTCCACAATTACTTTCTATAGTCTGTTTACATTGTTAACGAGGAAGCACTTGTTTTATGCCTAGTGACGTCTTTTGGCTGGTCTCCGATTGTATGAATGATCATTTTGGAAGGAAAAAAAGACATTTTCTATTTTATAATACTTATCTTTGACATGTGTATATACGTCAAAGTGTAGATATGCCAGTGGCAATGTCTTCTGTTGATAGTAACTTTGCATAAACAATTTACATGTATACTTAAAAATCATAATATAAAAAGAAACATTGTATGTATAATCATGAACATTTTAAAGATAATTAATCCTTTTGTCCTCAAAATAATTAATGAAGACCCCTCCAAATTATCCCAGCAACATCCCTATTCAATGAGGACTAATTGTGGGTCTATTATAAAAAGGGAATATACATTAATTTTTTTTTTAAAAATCATACAGATAAATTGACCAAATGTGTAAAAGAACTTATTTTCTCAAGCAAATCCTTTATTTCTTCATTAAAATCCCCATCTATTGAAAAAATCCATCAATCCCGTCTTTTCAAATGGCAAAGTTTCTCCTTAGTGTCTTAATTGCTAAGAAATGATGCATGACTGTTGAAAGCCTTATCTTACGGTCTTAATGTAACAGCTATTTATAGCAATAAGGGGGTACCCTCTGTACAGGTTCTAGCTAGTGCACTGGTACATCTGATGGTTATTTACAACAGAAGTGGTACTCCCGTGTACACCCTCTTCTCAGTTCACTGTTTTATGTAAGGTGGGGGGGGGAGGTATCAAAATGTTCACCCTCTAGTCTGTACAGTATTTTATGTAGGAGGGGGTCTCCCAATGTTCACCATCTAGTATGTGCACTATTTTATGTAGGGGGGGGGTCTCCTGTGTTCACCCTTTAATCAGTGCACTAATAGCTGGGTGTTATTTTAAGTAGGGGGTATCCCAAGTTCACCTTCTAGTCAGTCAGTGTACTGGTATATCTGATGGTTATTTTTAATCAAGGTAACCCCATAGTCACCCTCTGTTGATTTATTTTAAGCAGAAAACAGGAGGAGGTACCACTACATTTATCCTCAAGTTGGTACATTGGTATATCTGATAGTTGAATTCTAGGTTGCAATGGTGAAATGTTGAGTGTGGTCAAGTATCATAATGTCCTCCTTCTGACCAAAATATGGAAGAAATCCTCATCACCCAATAACACTCCTTTATGACAATATTATGAAAGAAATCCTCATCACCCAATAACACTCCTTTATGACAATATTATGAAAGAAATCCTCATCACCCAATAATACTCCTTTATGACTATATTATGAAAGAAATCCTCATCACCAATAACTTTATGACAATATTATGAAAGAAATCCTCATCGCCCAATAACACTCCATAAATGACTATATTATGAGAAATCCTCATCACCCAATAACACTCCTTTATGACTAAACAGTGTATTATGAATGAAATCCTCATCGTCCAACAACACTCCTTTATGATTATATTATGAAAGAAATCCTCATCACCAATAACTTTATGACAATATTATGAAAGAAATCCTCATCACCCAATAACACTCCTTTATGACTATACAGTGTATTATGAATGAAATCCTCATCGTCCAATAACACTCCTTTATGACTATTATATTATGAAAGAAATCCTCATCACCCAATAGCACTCCTTTATGACTATACAGTGTATTATGACAGAAATCCTCATCGTCCAATAACACTCCTTTATGTTTTGTTTGTTTTGTTTCTAGGGTTTAACACCATTTTTCAGCACATGATAGGCTATACATGGCAGCCAGTATTATTGGTGGAGGAAGAACCCGGGAAAACCCCCGGAAAGAACCAAGACCCACAAGAAGCTACTGGCAAGCTTTCTCACATAACTAAATTAGCCGAATCCTAGACTCGAACCCACGCAGACAGAGGTGAGATGGCAGTGATCCGTAACAGATAGCTCTTTAGACCACTCGGCCACTCAGGGCCCCACTCCTTTATGACTATACAGTGTATTATGAAAGAAATCATCAACGTCCAATAACACTCCTTTATGACTATATTATGAAAGAAATCCTCATCGTCCAATAACACTTCTTTATGACAATATTATGAAAGAAATCCTCATCACCCAATATAACGCTCATTTTTCTTTGTTCATAGAGAGAGTGTTTATTTTTTTTACATCCATTCAGATACCTGTACTTATACTTTCTCTAAACATTTTGGAATACAAATAGAAAGCACACTTGTACGACATTTTGGTATGCCAATAGAAAATATGCTTGTACGACATTTTGGTATGCTAATAGAATTATGCTTGTATGACATTTTGGTATGCTAATAGAAAATATGCTTGTACGACATTTTGGTATGCTAATAGAAAATATGCTTGTACGACATTTTGGAATACAAATAGAAAGCACACTTGTATGACATTTTGGTATGCCAATAGAAAATATGCTTGTACAACATTTTGGTATGCCAATAGAAAATATGCTTGTACAACATTTTGGTATGCTAATAGAAAATATGCTTGTATGACATTTTGGTATGCTAATAGAAAATATGCTTGTACAACATTTTGGTATGCTAATAGAAAATATGCTTGTACAACATTTTGGTATGCTAATAGAAAATATGCTTGTACAACATTTTGGTATGCTAATAGAAAATATGCTTGTACGACATTTTGGTATGCCAATAGAAAATATGCTTGTACAACATTTTGGTATGCCAATAGAAAATATGCTTGTATGACATTTTGGTATGCTAATAGAAAATATGCTTGTACAACATTTTGGTATGCCAATAGAAAATATGCTTGTACAACATTTTGGTATGCTAATAGAAAATATGCTTGTACAACATTTTGGTATGCCAATAGAAAATATGCTTGTACAACATTTTGGTATGCCAATAGAAAATATGCTTGTATGACATTTTGGTATGCCAATAGAAAATATGCTTGTACAACATTTTGGTATGCCAATAGAAAATATGCTTGTACAACATTTTGGTATGCCAATAGAAAATATACTTGTACGACATTTTGGTATGCCAATAGAAAATATGCTTGTACAACATTTTGGTATGCCAATAGAAAATATGCTTGTACGACATTTTGGTATGCCAATAGAAAATATGCTTGTACGACATTTTGGTATGCTAATAGAAAATATGCTTGTACGACATTTTGGTATGCTAATAGAAAATATGCTTGTACAACATTTTGGTATGCTAATAGAAAATATGCTTGTACAACATTTTGGTATGCTAATAGAAAATATGCTTGTACGACATTTTGGATTACTGATGGAAGACATATATGTACCATATTCTGGTATACTGATAGAAAGTACACTTGGACCATATATTGGTATACTGATACAAGATGTGCTTGTACATTTTGGTACGCTGATAAAAAAACATTCTTGTACCACATTTAGGTATACTGATATAAGACATGATTGTACCACATTTTGGTATACTGAGAGAAGATACACTTGTACTACATTTTGGTATACGAATAGAAAGCACATTAGTATGCCATTTTGGTATGCTAATAGAATATATGATTGTACCACATTTTGGTATACTGATAGAAGATATGCTATTGTACATTTTGGTATACTGAGAGAAGATACACTTGTACCACATTTTGGTATACAAATAGAAAGCACATTTATATGCCATTTTGGTATGCTAATAGAATATATGATTGTACCACATTTTGGTACACTGACAAAGATATGCTTGTAGCATATTTTGGAATACTGATAGAAGATATGCTTGCACCACATTTTGGTATACTGACAGAAGATATGCTTGTAGCATATTTTGGAATACTGATAGAAGATATGCTTGCACCACATTTTGGTATACTGATAGAAGATATGCTTGCACCACATTTTGGTATGCTGATAGAAGATATGCTTGCACCACATTTTGGTATACTGATAGAAGATATGCTTGCACCACATTTTGGTATACTGATAGAAGATATGCTTGCACCACATTTTGGTATGCTGATAGAAGATATGCTTGTACCACATTTTGGTATACTGACAGAAGATATGCTTGTAGCATATTTTGGAATACTGATAGAAGATATGCTTGCACCACATTTTGGTATACATGATAGAAGATACGCTTGTATGACATTTTGGTATCCTGATAAAAAATATGCTTGTACCACATTTTGGTATACTGATAGAAGATACACTTGTACCACATTTTGGTATACTGATAGAAGATACGCTTGTATGACATTTTGGTATGATAATAGATATCACATTTGTACCACATTTCGGTATACTGATAACACATATTCTTCTATCATGAAAACCTAAAATTTACTTCCCAATCATATATTAAAGAAGAATGTTCCACAGAAATAAGCTAATAACACTAGTCACAGCACTGGAAATCAGACAGCATTTTTATTTTCATTTAGTCTATTTAATAAATAATCACAAGCAAGAACACTGGAAATTGGTCTCCATTTAATTTACAATTCATTCTATATATAATAATCACAAGTCATAGCATTAGAAACCAGACTACATTTCATTTCCATATCAGTCTATATAAGATAATTACAAGTCATAGCATTGGAAACCAGACTACATTTCATTTACAATTCAGTCTATATAAGATAATCACAAGTCATAGCATTGGAAACCAGACTACATTTAATTTCCATTCAGTCTATATAAGATAATCACAAGTCATAGCATTGGAAACCAGACTAAATTTAATTTCCATTCAGTCTATATAAGATAATCACAAGTCATAGCATTGGAAACCAGACTACATTTAATTTCCATTCAGTCTATATAAGATAATCACAAGTCATAGCATTGGAAACCAGACTACATTTAATTTCCATTCAGTCTGTATAAGATGATCACAAGTCATAGCATTTAAAACCAGGCTACATTTAATTCCTATTCAGTCTGTATTATAAGAGGAGTTGAACTAAAAGTCTTTTATTCTAAACTACCTTTAACCTGATCTTCTTTTTCAAGAAAAATACACAAGTTGACCCCATTTAAGGCAATCAATATACCTTTTCAAGACTCTAAGGGTGTGTAAATACTTTTGTGTATGTCATATGCATATATTTTTTTGTTGTACATGCCCATTTTCCTGCCAAAGTGCAAGTGCCAGATAAGAAAGAGATGCCTGTAACTCATAGGGCTATTTAATCAACATTACTGAAAACGTGAGAGAAAAGGCAGATAATATTGGGAAAAAAAGTAGCTACTTGCTTTAGCTAAATACTTGATAAGTCAATAAAGAAATAAAATCTGGCATGCAACGAGAATACACTATTTCTCCCGTAATATGACAAAGGGGCCAAACAAAAAAAGATTTACCTAAAAATATTTAATCAAATTGATTTACAAAGGGGTTAATCAATTTTTAATACTAAAATAGATTTACACAGGGTTTAGTCATACAGATAATCAAGCAGCAGGTCAAGGAATTACCAAGGGGCAAGTCAAATAGATTATCAAGGAGCAGGTCCAACATATTTACCAAGGGACAAGCCAAACATATTTAATAAAAACATATCAAATAGATTTACCAAAGGGCCAGTTAAATAGATTACCAAGGGGCAGGTCAAAAATATTTACCAAGGGTCAGGCCAAACAGATTTACCAAAGAGCCAGTCAAATAGATTTACCAGGGTGCAGTCAAATAAGTTACCAAGGGGCAGGTCAAATATATTTACCAATGGACAGACCAAATATATTTACCAAAGGATCAGTCAAAAAGGTTTACAAAGGGGCAGGTCAAACTGATTTACCAAGGAGCAGGTCAGATTTACCAAGGGAACAGTCAGAGTTACCAAAGGACAGGTCAAACATATTTACTAAGGTCCAGTTAAACAGATTTACCAAGGGACAGGCCAAATAGATTTACCCAGGGAGAGGTCCAAGAGATTTATCAAGGTGCATGTCAGATTTACCAAGGGACCAGTCAAATAGATTTACCAAGGGGCAGGTCAAACATATCTACCAAGGGGCACGTGAAACATATTTAATAAGGGGCATGCCAAGCAAATTTACCAAGGGGCCACACAAATATATTTAACAAGGGAAAAGGTCCAACAGATTTACCAAGGGCAGGTCAGATTTACCAAAAGGGCCAGTCAAATAGATTTACCAAGGGGTATGTCAAACATATTTACCAAGGGCCAGTCAAATATTTATTATGGTGCAGGTCAAACAGATTTAATATGGGGCAGGTCAAACTGATTTAATAAGGAGCAGGTCAAATCGATTTAATAAGGAGCAGGTCAAATAGATTTAATAAGGAGCAAGCTAAACAGATTTACCAAAAAGAAGGGAGTAGACTTATAATTAGACAAAACATATTTAACAAAATTCTAGAAAGGCAGTAAATTTCACACAAAACAAATTAAGCATTTTGATTGTAAACATTTAGTCCAAAATTTTATTGTAAAAATGTAGTCCAAAAGTTGACAACTATTACTGTAGGTCAGGTCAATCATTGATGATTGACGCATCTGATCAATATTGATTATGACCTAAGGACAAGTTCTGCAAATGCTTAGCACTTCTGAAATAATACTACCTTACCAATGTGTACACTTCTGAAATAATAATATCTTACCATTGTGAACACTTTTGAAATACTACCTTACCACTGTGAACACTTTTGAAATAATACTACCTTATCATTTTCAAAGCACACTGAAATAACAATACCTTACCATTGTGGACACTTGTGAAATAATACTACCTTACCATTGTGGACACAGCCCAAATTTCTGTATTAAAGTTTCATAAAGATCCAATAAAACTTTTAACAGCAGAATTAGTTAAAAACCACTGCATAAAATTTCCAATATTTTTATATAGAGTTTTATCCTTTATAAATATTTTCTAATATTTTTTTAAAAAAAGGGTACAGGGTTCTGATACAAAATTTGCTTATCATTAGCTAAATAAGGTTATAAAAAACATTATTAAGACAATAAATTATTTGGTCAATATTAAATGAAGAAGTTATTTGGTCATTATTTGATTACATTTTAATGTAAATGATAATACTATGTAAGTAAGATTATTTTAGGTATGCTGAGAAGATAGGAACATGATTTTAGGAGTGAGAGAAGTATAAAGTTTCAATATTACCTTGAAAGTCAACCTAATCAATTACATTTTTAAAACAGCTAGTTACTGATAAGGTTTTGAATTTATAGTAAGTATACTAAACAGAGTATTAGACAAAGCTGGTCAGAAACTCTCAAATCTGAATACTGAGTGTAGAAAGACAGAGTTGCTCAGAAATTGTCAAGTTTGAAAACAGAGTCTAAAGTCAGAGTTGGTCATAAACTGTAAAGTTTGAAAACAGAGTCTAAATTCAGAGTTGGTCATAAACTGTAAAGTTTGAAAACAGTGTAAAGTCAGATTTGGTCATACATGAATTGTCAAGTTTGAAAACAGTGTGTAAAGTCAGATTTGGTCATAAACTGTCAAGTTTGAAAACAGTGTGTAAAGTCAGGGTTGGTCAAAAACTGTCAAGTTTGAAAACAGTGTGTAAAGTCAGATTTGGTCATACATGAATTGTCAAGTTTGAAAACAGTGTGTGAAGTCAGATTTGGTCATAAATTGTGTCAAATTTATAAACAGTGTGTAAAATCAGAGCTGATAAAAAAAACTGTCAAATTGGAAAGATCTATTAATACAGTAATGTGCAGACATTAATCAATCCTTTTGAAATTCTGTGTGATACATCTACTGTATTGTATACTACATTCAATTGAAGGTGAACTCCACTTCTTGGTTCCATTGATAGTATGTGAGACAACTAACTAACCTGTATGAAAAACTGCCCAGTTACGTGCCTGATTCACTTAGATGGAGCTTGTTTTAAAAGAGACAGAATTATTATCCTTACTTATACATTACCAATAACCTGAACTGAGACCGATTTATACGTTGGGGGAAGTAGCAGTCAAATATATTTTACATTATTTATTTACTGGAAAAAAAGGGACATACCTTGTCCATCTGCCTACCTTTGTATATCAAAAATATTCCCTGCATCTACTACTGGTGACCTCTGATAAATAAGGGTGTTCAGATACAATAAAAAGGATTCCGGAAATAGTTTAAAAAAATATTCTCTGCTGAAAATACAACCACTTGAGGTTACTAATCACTCATAGGGGTTCTGAAATTCAGATAATACCCAGGGATCTTTCATTTTTTCTTTATAAAAAGAAATTGTAGGTTTTTTGCCTTCTTTTTTCTTTTAAATGGAGGATGTACCTGTTGATGTATAAAGCTGATTTTCATTACATTGTCAATGTGTTAACATGTTTAACATTGTCATTATCACTGCCATTGTCGTTATTATTGTATAATCATAATTAATGCTATCTTTATTAGTATCATCACCATTCTTATTATTTTTATCATCATTACCATTGCATTTATTAATTTTTTTATCATCATTACCATTGCATTTATTAATTTTTTTATCATCATTACCATTGCATTTATTAATTTTTTTTATCATCATTACCATTGCATTTATTAATTTTTTTATCATCATTGTTACTACAGCTACATTATTGTATTCATCATCATCATTGCCAACACTGCCACCATTATTGTTGCTATTAGCATCATTTTAATTATCTTCCTTAAATCATATTTTTGTCCTTCACCCTGTTACACATCTTGTAAGGCATAAAGCTACTGAAGAATCAAACATTTTGGCCGTCAATGCCGTCACATACTAAGGTCTTGCATTTTTTTAAGAGGTTCATAGAAATTCTGACGGCGTATTTTGAAGGATTGTATAATTTTATACCTTTATCTTCATTCTGCATGACATGTTTGGGATACCTTAACATACCTAGCACTTAGCTGCAGGGATTTCATTGATTTACATATTTATTATTCAGTATCTAATCAGGCTACATATTTGATATCTGGGGATTTTTAATTCAAGGTTTAACATAATGACAGCAAACAAAAAGTTACAAAATCTTTAAACTCTAGCATTTCATGAAATGACAACTACATATTCTTTCACACACACACACACACACACACACACACAGACACACACACACACAGACAGACACACACACATACTCACATAACAAACTCTGATTATAATCACGTTTCTCCAATACCATAAATTAATAACTGCACAACAGCTACTAATTTAAAACCGAAATGTGATGCTAACTAGCATACATACATACGCACGTACGTACGCACGCAATCACACGTCCATCCATTCATCAATCAGTACTACATACACAGTCTAACTTGAACATTACCACTTGAATGAAAGAAATACTACTGTAATGAAAACAATTAAAACTTTGGTATCTGGAATAATTGAACATTGAAGTTTCCATCATTTAAAAAAAATGGCTTCATATTGTTATTTATACGATCGATCTAGTAAAAAAAAAACTGTAGTAATAATTAATGTAATTTATTACATGTGACTGGTGGTGGAGGAGGAAGGTGCGCGATCGCTATGTGTTTCATTTATAAATATATTCCCGTTATAACCCAAATCCGTGTTATTTCTCCTTTACTATCATGACCTTGTCGCTCTATCACACCTAATCAGTATTAAAGTTATATACAAGATGACGGTCTCGATCTGTGAGAATGTAATTACACGCTTGAGTAAGCATTAAGTGTATGTTTTCAATGTACTCTTACGTAGCACGAGATCCGCCTCCTTTTCCATGTAGCTTTACAAGACAAAAAGGTTAATTAAAAAAATAAATTCACCTACCTTGTGTGTTTTTCGCTTATGCTTTTTCTTTGGAGACAGAGGTACATCCATTCCCGCAATGGGATTGTTTAATTCATTTTGTTTATTTTTAACTGAATTTCTCAAGCAGTTACGCCGGCGGTTTCTAAACAGATGTTTATACTCGCTTTATGCCTCAGCTGTAATTTGAACTTTAACCTTCCATGTTGCCGCTTAGGTAATTACGAACCACTATCTGACAAGGAACACTGCGTTTAAAATTATGATAAATAAAGTCATTTCATTGAAACTGAATACAAAGATTGTAACCGGGTTCAATTTAATCGACCATTCAATATGAGCAGCAACATGTCAACAAGCATATTTTATACAGGGCATAAGTGTGCCTTCTGTCATTAAGGTAGCACCTGCTACTACAAAGCACCGACATGTGTATTTATTTGAGCATGTACTTTAAGATAGCAATTAATATAACTTGAAAAAATACAAATATAAAAACAAAGAAAATAGATGTTATTTGTTCAGATTTTAAAAAAGACATGAAAGAAGCATTAATAGGAAATAGTGTTGGACGAGACTGGAATTATGTCTCAACAAAATATAGCCGCTTCTATTTTTTCTCAGTTTGCTGTTACTTTAATTTTTCCCCCAAATTTAACATAAGTAATTTTTTCTTCAAAAAGCTGTGATGTTTTTCATATTTTTACCACGAAGCTTGACACATTCTTACAACCACTCAAGATTCAAATTAAGTTATTTTGAAGAAAATAAAGAAACCCTTTATTCGAGCTTTGCAAGTAAAGTTTACATGATACATGAAAAGGCACTGCCCACAAAAATAGCCCATTCAGTGCATTGTTTTGTTTTTATAGCGTGATAATCTGCTTGTTTGACTGCCGGATACAATAATGAATTTTGCACTTGATTTTAGTATATTTTGAGTAGTTTGCGACAGAAATTCATCATCTTACATTTACGCCACTGAATATAATAGAACAAAATGGATCTCAATATTTCTGTTACATAAAGCGAAGGTAAGTTAAATAAATACTATACAAAGGCAACATACATCTTCTCAAGGGAATAAACAAAAGTAGAAAGAAAGCTCTCTTTAAAATTTAAAATAAAGAAACCCAACAAACGAATACCTGAAAGCATAGCTGATATAAATGACCGATCAATTGAATCACATGACTTTTCTGTACGAATATCGAAATGGAAAATTAGTATTAAAAACATTGGTAAAAAAAAAACACAAACAAACAAACAACAAGAAAATATTAAAATATACAACTTTGGATTCGTTTATAAGGGAAAAATTTTAACCTGAATAATGTCCTGAAAATCAAACGCTATACACACGTTAGACCTCATAATAATGACACAGTATAAATAGTCACATTACATTAACAACTTTGAGGTTTATCCTCAGTTGGAGACAACTACATGTACTTTTTTTCTCTGAATTTAATTATTTACCAGATACATTTTTTTAAATACATGCAATCTAACAGAACCTGTAATAAACAATTGCTATTCTTCCTTCTTTCACCACTATACATAACTGATGGTGTCGTGCAGGGACGTCATTGGGGCACGAATTTGCATGTGCTGTAAAAAAAAAATGCTGTAGCCAATATACGAAAATGAACAAGCTCGTCATGTATTGCCTACCCCACCCACCCCCACCTCCCACTCCCGAGAAAACGAAATGACGGCCCTTGTATCTTGCCTGTCCTCATCAAAAATGCAAGAACTATTTAGCTTTTCAACGTAAGTTTTAAGTACATTTTCAATATTTAATCAATAATATTAAGTAACCGTTATTTGTAAAAGAACATAATAAATACATATTTCTACCCTGAATACAGCTTGCGTGACGTTCTGTTTCTCAATATAGCTTGATTCGAGCTGATGTCATTTTGAACGAGTTTTCATCATCCATGTTCACGGCGTTGCAATATATTTACTCGCTTGATTTGTTTGATTCAGTAAGTGCATTTCCGGTGACAATGTTATGCATTATATCTTGGTAGTGATGACCAGTACACAATGTACAATTCATATCCAAAGGACATCGCAACTTTCATCTAAGGCTGTCCCAATATCTCACACACGTGGATTCCGAATTTGTGATGAAATAAATACACTGCTAGGCAGAATGTATTACTCATTTCATTTTTAAATGAATACAGTATTTAGCTATCCATGACACATATATGTATTACATATAGTTATTTAGCTATCCCTGACACATATATGTATTACATATAGTTATTTAGTTATCCCTGACACATATATGTATTACATATAGTTATTTAGTTATCCATGACACATATATGTATTGCATATAGTTATTTAGCTATCCCTGACACATATATGTATTACATATAGTTATTTAGCTATCCCTGACACATATATGTATTACATATAGTTATTTAGTTATCCATGACACATATATGTATTACATATAGTTATTTAGTTATCCATGACACATATATGTATTACATATAGTTATTTAGACATTCATGATACGTATATGTAATAAATATAGACAATTAGGAATCCATGAAACGTATATCTAATTTTAATTTTTATTTTTATAAATTGGTACCTCAGCAAAACACCAAAAGAGTGAAATATTGCATGAAATAGTTTTACTGTCTTTCCCATATACAAAATCAATCCAAATAGAGAGCTTCTCTTTTTTAACAGGAAATTGTATAGAATGCTTTGTTTTGCCTATTTTTCCGCTACAGTATAAAAGTATATAATCCCACAATCATAATAGCATTGCCTGTTTCATAGTGATATCCAAACTGTTCTAATGTCGTGTATGTCAGGTACACCATTTTATTAGTGTAGCAAGACATTCTTACATAACGTTATGAAAGAATAGTCCAGAAAAAATATTAACATCTGCTTGGAGGATAAGTAACGGCCGCTAAATATCCTTAAATAAAGACATTTAGCAATCCGTGAAACGTTATCTCAAATAAAATTAAAATAAAATTGGTAAAATGCCAAAAGAGGAAAACTCACATAAATCCCACCCATAATTGTTTGGCCACTCATTCCATTTTCCAAACGATACTTTTGGATATGCCATATACACTTTGCTCATTTCCCGCTAGTCTATCAATGTCGTCGGCAAAACGTAAGTTGGTGACTGTTTTGCCTCCGATGCTGACTGTCCCTTTATGCTTTTCAAGCACGTCAGTTATGGTTAAATGCGCAGGAAACGAGCAAGAACTAGCAAGCTGAGTAGAGACAAAACCTCTGCAGCTTACGGCAAAGAAATCAGTAAAGAGAAGATCAAGATGATGACCTTGTTGGTCATCATCTTGGTCTTCTCTTTACTGATTTCTTTCTGATTTCCTCATCAGCACTGACATCAGGGTCCAAGGCAAGAAGCTAGAAAATGTTCAAAGCTTCAGATATTTGGGGGTATTGGTACCAAATGATGGGAACGTAGCCTGAAGTAATCTTCAGGATTGCACAGATAACAGCAGCCCTGTCAAACTGAAGCTTATCTGAAACGACAAGAACATCTGACAAACTGAAGCTCATCTGAAACGACAAGAACATCGATCTCAGTTCAAAGGTCAGACTGATGTACTCACTGGTGATCTCATATTTCTCTACACCATTCAATCATGGACCATAACAGCTGACTTAGAGAAAATGATACAGGCCACATAAATGAGATGTTTCCGAAAGATCCTCAGCGTCGGATACAAAGACCGATGAAGAAATACGACAAAGGACCAGACAAGCCATTGGGCCTCACGAAGATCTCCTCATCATAGTGAAAAAAATGTAAAATGCAGTGGTGTGGAAATGTTTCACGACCATCAGAACTTTCCAAGACAATCCGACAAGGCACTGTACAAGGAAGAAGAAAAAGAGACAGGCAGAGAAAGGGGTGGGAAGAAAACATTCGAGAGTGGACAGGCTTGACATTGAACAACTCAATGAGTAAGACCGAAAATCGAGAGGAGGAAAGGAAGCTGGTTGTTCAGTCTTGTGCGGTGCCCCAACGGTGTACGGGACTGATGATGATGCCGACATACACTTTCAATTTCTTATATTGATGTGGGGTTGGGCCACAAGTTCTTACAACATTACATAAGCCCTTCCTCCATACAAATATAGCAATTCTAACTAAACAAACATTGCAAGCGACGGAAAAGACAAAAACAGGAAAAGAATCAGAGGTAGTGAAATATAAAAGTAATTTAATATGTATACTGCACCTACATCAAATATCAGTTGGTTTTTATATTAACAGAAAATAATTATTCCTTTTTATTTACGACCTAATGAAGAAGCATTATATATATATATATATATATATATATATATATATATATATATATATATATATATATATATATATATATATATATATATATATACACACACACACACACACACACACACACACACACACAGAATGTCAGCTATTACTCGGTTTCAAGTATGATTGAGTCAAATAGAAACGTTTTTGTTGAGATGTGAACAATCATTCTGTTAAGACCAATTATTAGTATTATATTTTGCCCTTTGATAGATGTATTGATTACAAGTTAAAATATGACCCCATTGTCTCATAATGGATTATATAGTAGGTGATTGTGATATAGATATTTCCAAAGGTCGTTATATTTTGTGGGGTGTCTAACTATATATTATAGAGTATTTGCGACCTCCATAAAGAAGACTATTATTTTGTATCGTTATATACCTTTTAAATTTTAAAAAATTGCTATTGGTTTTAAATTTGTGAGGTAGGATTTCCATCAGGGAATAAAAAAAACGAGGAAAGAGTTATAAAGAGTTGGCATTTTTCCTTTTGCTTAAATTATATCATGTCGTTTCTTCTACATGAAGGAGGATGCAATTCGTTTACATAACCAGGTTAATCGGTATAAATAATGTTATGAAATGCATAGATTGTTTGTGCTTTTCTTCGTCTTCTCTTTTTCATCAGAGAGGAGCCTCATTCCTCACAAATATTGCGTTCGAGGGCACTTCTGGTTAGAGCTGTAACTGCCTTAGCAGCCTCTACATGTGGTCTCTAGCTGAGTCTTCACTTGAACACCCATCCCAAACGATATCTGCATATTCTACTAAATGGCCTTAGATATGATAAGAATTATATCACTGTATTTCTACTCATATTATATTCGATATATTTTGCAATTTATATGTATTTGAATATATTTGTAAAAAATATATTTTATGTGAGCGTATTATTCAATATATTGATCGGGTGTTCATGATCGTCAACAAAAGCAGGCGATTCGTTTTGGAACGTCAATTTTGGAAAGAGTGGGTTATTCTTATCTGCTTTAATAACACGACTTCGGTTTTGATGGGTTAAGGCTTCCTAACCATTGATTGACCAGTCATGTAAAGTTTCTAAGCCAGAACTGAGTATGTATTCGATATTTTGCATACTTCTCAATACGTAAAAAGAGAACTGTCGTCAGAAAAACGTCTAGTTAGACTGAATAGATCATCAGCAATGGTACTGATAGATGCAAGAAACAATAACGGTCCCAGACCTGAACCCTGTAGGACCCCAATGGAAAGAGATTGAGTATGTATTATTGTAACTTTTCACAACAACATATTGCGATCTTTTGGAGAAATCATTGTTGAATCAGTCAATCATATATGATTCTATTATATATCAGTTTATGAAATGGGCTTTTATGTCAAAGGCAATGAAATACCTTTGATAAATCACAAGATATTACACTTTTTTTTCTCTCCACTCTCGAGCGCTTGTATATCGTTGTAACTTCAGTTTCGGAGCTTCATGTGCTTGGGAGCGGCCATTTAAGTTAGTTGATATCACGTGATAACATGTAACTAATGGCGTAATTGTTAACAATGACCCCAAAAACGTTAAATTGCTCAATACACCGTGAATACCCATTCAAAATAAGTTTATAATTCGATAATGCAAATGAACTGAAGATCTTGTTGCGACATGTTTGTTGTCGACAGTCTCACGAATAAAATCAGGTGACTTCTCATCTCCGCTCATTTCGCATTTTGTTTTAACTTATAGAATCGCAATAATTTAATATTTATCAATTTTGCCGTTGAATTAAATGACGTTTTCTTTTTCTTTCGTTCTTTACTAATTTCCAGCGTTAAATGCAGAAAATGTGTTTAATATATCAAAACCAATGCGTTTTAAAAAAATATATTTATAAATATTTATATTTTTTTAACATTTAACGTTACGCAAGTTTAGAAACAAAACAGCATTAAACGTTTATAAATTAGTCATGTTTATTAATTGCCTGTTTTTTAAAATGGTAGAAAACTGTATCGTTATTGATGACCAAGAAACTTGAACAAAAACATTTTTAGATGTCGAGGGGAAGAAAATATTCGTTCATATTTAGATTATTTATTGTTATGTTCGCCATTGTTGCAATTTCCTGTGATCGTACATTTCTTTACTCATCACTACGATGCCAGCAAGTGGCGCTGTGATCAACTGCTCCAAAACAGATGACGTTGTAATCAACTGCTCCAAAACAGATGACGTTGTAATCAACTGCTCCAAAACAGATGACGTTGTAATCAACTACTCCAAAACAGATGACGTTGTAAACAAAGCAAGCAAAGATTGGTACTCATAAAATAAACTTTGTACGGATCAAATCTCTGCGGTCACGAACAGTTTCAACTTTTGAAATTTGGTATACACATAATAATGATTCAAAGTGTAGTGAGAGTTCAATAAAACTTAAATTGTTTACGAATTAATCCGCGATTTGCTCTTACGGGTTCTGTAACCGATGCCTGGAGGATATAGTTTGTACACCGCTTAGCGATTTGGAGAAAAACCCATTACTATTTATAAATAAAATAATCTTTCTCCAAGTAATATATACATGTTTAAAATTAATTTTCTGTGACCTTGCTTGTAAAGCTAGTAAATAAATTTGTTTGCAACGAGTGGAAGACTTTTTGCTATCTTTCTTGTGTAATGGTAATAATAAAAACAACAATAATAATAATGAGGACTTTGCATAGCGCATAATCTTTAGAAGCTCTAAGCGCTTTACAACACCTATAATGATATGAATACAAAAAGCACAAGAAACAAAAACAAACAGCATGAAATGAGAAAACATAAAAACATGCTGAAAATATTTAAGGTAGGCAACATTTCTAGGTCTTTAAGTTTTTTCTTGCAGTTGAATTAGGTGCGTTTTAAGAGCACTCTTGAAATGGATCACTGTGTCTTTGTGTCTAATTTCAATGGGCAATCCATTCAATGTTGCCAGGTCCTAGTATGCAAAATAACGTTGTCCATATGACTTCACTTTCATAGTGGGAAAAATGAGTATACGATTGTTAAAAGAGGAGTGTAAGCATCTTGCTGGTGTATACACAAGGGGGAGACTAGATATATATGCTGGACTGGAGTCCGTCAGTGAAAGGTAGCACAGAGAACAAATTTTGTTTTGATTCTGGATCGAATGGATAGCCAGTGTAGGATACAGATCAGCAGGGAGGTGTGCTCTTATCGTGGTACTCTAAAGATGATCCGAGCAGCTGTGTGCTGAATTTTTTTAAGTTTCTGTAATAGATATTGAGATGAACCAGGCAGAATTGAGTTACAATAATCCAGTCTTGAAAGTACTAACGAACACACAAGTGTTTTCATGGCATCAACTGATAGATATTTGCGAATGAAGCTGATGCGTCTCAGCTCAAAATATGTAGCCTTGCATATGTTCATGATATGTTGGTACAACGTGAGGGTACTGTCTAGAGTAACATCTAGTTTTCGTACTGACTGCGCGAATGTAATGTTTGTGTTGCTGATATTTATTGTTTGAGGCAATGGATGTGAATGAGAAAGTCTTTGCGTTATGATCAGAATGGCCTCGGTTTTATCATCATTAATATGCAGTTTGTTACATGTTATCCATAATTTCACATCATAAATGCACCTCTCTACTCCATAGATGGTAGCATCAACTTCAGTTGGGTGGCTAGACTTGTATATTTGGGTGTCATCAACGTACAATTGGTGACACACTAGATGGTGATCTATGCCACTTTAGAGCGGCTGAGTGTATAGAATCAAGCGCACAGGTCCAAAAACAGACCCCTGTCGAACACCACAAATTAGATCAAGTGGGCTGGAGTGTATTCCATTTGCAGATACAATTTGTGTCCTGTTGACTAAGTAAAACTTGAATCGCTGTCAGGTTGTATTCTGAATGCCATGTACATGCTGGAGACGGTGAAGTAACATATCATGGCCTATTGTATGAAATACTGCAGCTAAATCAAGGAGGGTGAGGACTGTAATCTTTCCGCTATCCAAAGCAGAGAAAATATCATTAAATACTTTCAGAAGAGTAATTTCAGTACTGTGGCAAGGGCGATATGCAGTCTGTACATTGCTTAAAATACTGTTTTAATTCAAATGAGATACAAGTTGTGTTAGAACAACATTTTTAAAGACTTTTTATATGAAAGGGTGATTAGAAACTTAGCGGTAGTTCTTTGAATCGCTAAGGTCGAGTATTAGTTTCTTCAGCAGAAGCTGTACGATGCAGTTTTGAAAAATGATGGGAATTCTCTGTTTGAGAGAGATATTAATAACATCAGTTAGTGAAGGCAATATTGGATCTAAGCACTCAAGCAGCAGTAATGTTGGAATTGGATCAAGTTAACATGACTTTGGTGCACTCTTCATCACGATTGTCCGTACTAAATCCTTAGAGACAGGTTCAAATGCTCCTTATGGTTGTCGCTAAAATTATGTATCGTAACTGTATGGTGACGATGAATCAATTGTGTTGTCAAGCGTATCTCTAATGGTTTGTACTTTGTCACGGAAGAAATTTGCAATCAAGTCCGGAAGGTCTACTGAAGATAAGGTAGTTGGAAGTGGAGTACATTTGTTCCTTGACATTAGTTTGTTAGTTATCTCGAAGAGCTCTTTGCAGCTGGAACTCTCCGTGATCTTAATACTGTAGTGGGATAATTTGGCTAAATGGACTATGTTTGTGACGTTCTTCTTAGCGGCTTCATATATTTATTTATGAATAGTGAGTCTGGTGGAAAGCCAAAGCCTCTCCGCTTTACGGCGGTGTCTTTTAGCAGTGCGAAACTGGTTCCTAATACTGCTGTACCACCGAGAACACTTTTTAATTGACACTTTGCACTTGGTGGCTGGGGCATGTTTTTCATACTATGAACGCAGGCAGTTATCGAGTTGTAGGAAGTATGAATGTTGTTAGGTTTTTTTCGATGTCATGCATTAATTTGGTTCTATTTATCACACGGAGGTTTATCTTAATAGCATAAAAAGGTGGAGGGTTAAGGACTGATACGTCAAGCTGGCAAACAATGCAGAGGTGATCTGATGCAAGTTCTTGGGGGGTGGGGGTGCAAGGGTGGATCGCAGAATATTATAATCAGGTCTATGAAGAATCGCGTCAAAAATGTGACCAAATTTATGCGTTTTTGGTTAACTGACTGTTTAAGGTTGAAAACATGAATGGAATCTGAGTTTTGACGTGTATGGGTTTCCAGGACAGTCAAGGTGAAAGTTGAAATCTCCAAGAATAATTAGGTTGCCACCTATCGAATTTCCATATTCCAGAAGATCCGGAAACTGCTCCAAAAAGAGAGATTCAGACAGCTTAGTTTTTCTTCTAGGAAGAGGGAGGTAGAGGCAGAAACAATGGACTGACATTTGTTCCAGTGTGAGTTGTTTGGACTAGTTTAAACGATCTGTGACATAAATTGAAGGTTGTGTTCTACTTAAGACATTTTATCATGGAATTCTTTGTGATGACAGCAATTCCACCTCAGCAAGAGGAGCGGGGGAACGATTTGATGGAGTAAGCGGTGTGTGTTAAATCCGTGCACTTGGGCTCATTGCCTGATGTTTTTAGCCATGTATCTGTCAGGAAGAAGACGTCCATATTCTGGTCGTCGAATAACATTAACTATTTCTGTGCGCTTTTCCGGTAGTCCTACTGATTGATAGTTGAATAATGCAATACACAGTGGGATCTCTGGGACACTTGACACACCGGTTGAGGATTTAAGATGGATTTACAGCTTGTTATCAAAATTAACAGCCGATTTTTTAAATTGTTTAGCTGGAAAGGGCGAAAGGGAGATAACTGGAATTCTTCCTGTTCTACGCCGGCCAGCTTTGAAACAGCGTTTCTTTTTTCGCTTCCTTTAACATTTAAGTAATGATGAATGTAGTCCCAGTTCGTTTAGTCTTGAGCACAATATAGTATGAAGAGCCAAGGAGTGGTCATTTAAAGCAAATAATGAGGGTTCATCATAACATAAATGGGTTGACTGGTGGTCACGTGATGGCGGTTTATTAAAAAATAAAGGACGTCTTAACAGTGAAACAAGACAGCTGAGCAAAATTCTAATTGTTGTCGTTTCCAAAACAAGGAGATTAAGAAATACATACGAACTGAACAGCCAATGCATGATGAAACACAGTAAAGTAGACGAAGATTGGCAACAAGCACATATATAATGAAAAACAGCACAACAACGGAAGATCTGCGTCAAGCCGGTTAAGCGACAGCGGTCATCTTTCCGGTAATACTAGAACTCTTTAATCCACACAAAAAGGTAATACAATTGTCGTGAAGAGATCTCTGGAATTGCTTAGAAAATGAACTTAGGATTGCTGATTATGTACCTTTTAAAAGATCGTGTTTTATCTTATCTTATCCACAATCATAATTTATAAATATGATTCTTAAAAGGTCTAGAATTGCGTTTTCACTTATTAGAACGCTTATCAGTTTGTTCAATGTGCAATGTTGTAATTCTGAAAGAGTTATGTAAGCAGAAACACTCTTAAATACCAATGACTCTTTTGAATGCAGTGAAAAATCTTTACTTAATAGATACATCAATAACAATATATGATTTATTATTGTGTTTTTTAAAGACACTAACCCATTGAAAATAATGTTTTTCAAATATGAAAAAATATCTGTCATATTCAACCTTATTCTTTGATTTTTCTTCTGTTTAAAGAAACTAACTTATAAATCACTATGAAAATGTAGATTTAATTTTTAATGTCATCTTCAAGTCAGGTTTGATGATAGTGAATGTAACTTAATATATCTGCTAGAAAAAAAGTTATTTTGTTTAATCACAGACAAATTTATATAAATAAATGACCATCGATCGATTCGTAGAAATACGCTTACCAAAGCAGATGCGTCGTTCACTGCTACCTTAATGTGTACATGTATTGTGAACAGAGTCGCAACGAGGCTTGCTTCCAGCAGTCGGCGAAAAGATGGCTGCTGCGACGCAGTACAGCCGAACGGAGTCTAATAAAATATCGCTAGAAATTCGTACGAAATCGATCGAACAAACACTGATACCTCTTGTAACACAGGTAATGCATTTATTTTGTTAATTACTCGACGTTTCTTAAAATTTAACCATTTTATTTTTAGCAGTCATTCGTTCTTTGTCGCCCAGAAGTCATATTCGGTGACCCGCACAATATGATTTCTGACCCCTGTAGGCTATCAAATGTAGCAGCATTTTGTTGCTTAATAATCGAGACTGAATTCGAAAGTTTGAATTTAAGTCCATCCTGTGTTTTAATTTTGTGCATGCACCAATTTCTCTTTTTATGCACCGTTTTGATTTAGCCATTCAGTATCATATTACGGACCGCTTTGATTACAGTAAAAACGTCGTTGTTCCATTGTCACACCATAAGCCAGATGCTGAGTTATCTAGACTAATTTTAAAGCAACCGGTTTTGTTAATAAACATTTAAAAAAATATATTAATTATAAAGAAGTTGCAAAAGTTATTATATATATATATATATATATATATATATATATATATATATATATATATATATATATATATATATATATATATATATATATATATATATATATCTCAACATTAATGAGAGACGTACTTTTCATTCAACCTCGTCATTCAGTTTTCTTTTTTTTCTCCACACACTGACACAGATTAAAACAAAAAAGGCAGCTTACAATTTGCAGTCTTTAATAGATAAAGCTTGTAATGGTTATAATTATTTGCTTATTTTTCATATTTTTTTCTTTCTCATTGTGAGTTTAGTGTACATGTTTGTGAAACTAATGCTTATGTATGTAAATGGCATTGTTCTGCACATAAATATGTACATACTTATTAACTCTAAAGGAACATGCATGTCAATCATGCATTAAGTTCTAGCTCCACAGTTACACTTGATATATTTTATCATGTCTGCTTAATTAGACAGTAAGAATATGATTTTTGTTAATTATATTTTTTTAAATATGTGTAATTTACATATAGAATGTGGCATTGATAGTAATAAATTATAATACTGCTACTACTACTAATGCTTTATTTACAGAGGGTGACTCATTAATCAAGGACTATTCTCCCTTGAGGCTCTCTTAAGGAGAGTACAACAATGCACATTATATGAAGATAGCAATAATTACTGTTTATTTTAACATGTTTAGTATTAAAATAATAAATTCCATTATCTATTAAAAACACATACTTTAAAATTTTAAGCAGATTTTACATGTAGAGGAAGCTTGTTCCACAAAACTGTACCAGATTATTGCAAGCTCTTTTTAAATTGCTCTGTTCTTGGTTTTGGTGCTAGAAGGTTTCCATGTGATATTGATCTCAACTGGTATTGTGTTGAAAAAAGCCTAATAAGTCCTGAAGTTATTTTGGTGCAGTTCCATGTAGATATTCATATAAAAAAACTGCCTTGTGAAAATCTATCCTGTCATATATTGTGAACCATTTGAGTTCTGTAAACAATGCGTTTGAGGGATGATCAATAAATGCATCTAAAATTACGAGCGCTACTCTTTTCTGAAGTTGATAAATTCTGTCAAGCTCAGATTTAGCACAGTTTCACCATACATTTGAACAGTAATCCATTGTTGGAAGAATATATGACTAGTAGTATAGATTGCGCATATCCATAGGTAAGTATATCTTGATTCTGCTGAGTAGGGCAAGTTTTGATGACAGTGTTTTACATTGCTCTTCAATATGGTTATTCCATAATAAACTATTATCTATGGACACACCTACAAGTCGTTCACGTTTGACATTTTCTAATGGATGATTATTTATTGCAAGATACAGCTTTGGGTTCCCTGACTTGCGTAGCTTTTGTGATGTCCCCAAAATCATACATTTTGTTTTACCTTCATTAATTACCATCCTATTTTGTTGTGCCCAGTTTTGGACTCTAATAAGGTCTTAGTTTAATCTTGTTTGGATACCTTCAGTATCAGAACTAGATGTGTACAAGGTTGCATTGTCTGCAAAGCCTTGAGGGATCCCTGAATAAATAGTGTGTTTGAGAGCTAATATTGCCAATGCTTACTTGTTGAAACCTTTGGTTTAGCTATGATCTAAACCAGTTTAAGGAAGGATTATCGAACATGTAACAGTGCAACTTTTGCAGCAGAATTTTATGATCAACAAGGTCACATGCTTTCTTGAAGTCAAGGAAAATAATCCCAGTCATATGTCCATTATCCATTTCCTTTAGCCTAAGATCAATTAATTTGGTAAGTTCTGTTTGGCATGAGTGTTACTTTCTAAATCCTGATTGTACTTTATGAAATAGAGAGCATGTTTCAAAAAATGTAAACACCTGAATGGCTACATCAGTACATGCTTTTCAAATAATTTTGATAATACAGGTAGAATTGATATTGGTCTGTAATTCCCTGGATCCTCCTTTTCTCTTTTCATAAAGATTGGTGTAACCGTTGCACATTTCATGTGTTTCTGGAAAATTACCACTCATTATACAGTGTACACAAGTTTATTATATGCGTTAATGACTTTGTTATTACTGGTGCAGCAGTTTTAAGAATTCATGGACCAAAAACATCCAGTCTAGAGGATTTATTAATATTAACCTTAATGAGAATATCAAAAACATCAGCCTCCCTAACTTTAGCAATTTAAAAATAATTATCATCAGGAATTTGAGCTCTTATGAATGATAGAAGAGCATTAAGTTCAATTGGGTTGTTTGTCTGGTTCTGAATACTGTTACTAGAGATGCTTATGAAGAAATTGTTGAACATTTCCACAATGTCTTGACTCTTGTACAGATGTTGCTATATCATCATTTTACTTAAGTTAGGGGGAAAACAACTGTCATTGGGTGGGTTCAGCTCTTTTAGATGCTTCCACAATGTCTTGGTACTCTTACTTTCATCAATAGCCTGTTTGTGGTAGCTCTCTTTTGCCCTATCTATCAGGTGCTTAGTTTTATTCCTCATGTTCTATAGTTTTTTTTTATGACTTTTGTCTTGTGGAAATTATCTCTTAGGTGCCTAGCCACATTGATCTCAGGGGTAATCCGCTTGGTTCTAATTTGGTGTTCAACCCTTTTTTGTTTTTAATTGGGGCATGCTTGTCCAAGGCTGCATGGAACATCTGATACCATTTGTCTAAGGCAGGGTTGACATCAGCTATATTGCAGACTGATTGGAAGGGTTTGCACACTAAATCGTTTAAGAACATGTCCTCATCAAACTGTTTAAAGTCACTATTGTATTTTAATGTGTTGACCATTTTTAGATGATTTCGGAACATGTCTAGTCATACAGATTGGGTAGTGGTCACTCCATGCATCATGTTGGTTTAGCAAGATCTTTGCTCTGTAACACTGTAGCATACGGTTTATTTGCCACTGCACAATTTGGTAGATGCTACAGAGCAATATTTGGACTGGTCCACTGTTATAAATTGTTAGAGCTTCTGCTTTGGATGCCGAAGGTCACTGGTTTTAAACCCCAGCTGATAAATATCAAAGACTTTTATAATTGGTACTAGTAGATGCCTTGCTTGGTGCTCAGCATTAGGGGGTTAATTTTTGGGCTTGTCAGCCTGTTGTTAGGATAATGTGACTGGTTGGGACATGGTGCTGTGTGTCTGTAGTATAATGCCCCAGTGCTAGACATTGCTCTAAATTGCCACACTACATAATGATGTGACTGAAAACTTGTTGAAGCTATGTTACAAATCCAAATCCCCCAACACATGCAGATACACACACAGCATTATTTGTATGTATTGAAGATGTAAGCCCCTGTCTGTTTGTTTTATTAATTTTTCATCACATGCATGTCTGTAACACAGGGCTACAATATTAAAGTGATCCAGGATGTTGTCAGATATACAGTAGTTCAGCATAGATGTTTTTCCAACTGAATTAGGTATGATAAGTACAGTGCTAATTTTAGAGATTAATAAAATGGATCCCAAAGGTCCGTACCAGATAAAAAAAAAATACAGGTGGTAATTAAAAAGAAGACGGCTCATAAATATCCTTACCTATTTCTTATTTATTGAAGAAATGTAAAGACATATCATTTTCACATGTACTCGTATCATACATTTGGAAATGACTTTTTCAAGTTTTGAATCATTTGTTTTACTGTCAGACTCCAGCTGTTTTTGTTTTTTTGTGTTTTTTTAACTTGTGTCCACTGTTTAGTGCACAGCTATGTTAGTGAACATGGGCCAAACTATGCAATATTTATACTGAATTTCTAATTCAGTGTATATAATACAGCAAAACTGAATACTTATGGAATAATGAATAATCCATTACTAAAATGCCTGTGATCATTGTCAGTCTCCACTGTTGCAAACCTTCCATACTCTGATTTGAATTTTTCATACTCAAATATAAATTATCCTTGTTAATTAAAAGAAAATGCAGTTGTGTTTTTAATGAAGATTCTGACTTTACATTTTTATCAGTGATTATCAACCATCTGCTTTTGATTGATGCATAAGTTAATTTAAATAGGTAAGATATTTCTGTCAGCCATTGAAAGTGATCATCTTATGCTTTTGATTGATGTTAATTTAAATAGGTAAGATATTTCTGTCAGCTATTGAATGTGATCATCTTATGTTTTTGATTGATGTTAATTTAAATAGGTAAGATATTTCTGTCAGCTATTGAAAGTGATCATCTTATGTTTTTGATTGATGCATAAGTTAATTTAAAAAGGTAAGATATTTCTGTCAGCTATTGAAAGTGATCATCTTATGTTTTTGATTGATGCCTAAGTTAATTTAAATATGTAAGATATTTCTGTCAGCTATTGAAAGTGATCATCTTATGTTTTTGATTGATGCATAAGTTAATTTAAATAGGTAAGATATTTCTGTCAGCCATTGAAAGTGATCATCTTATGTTTTTGATTGATGCCTAAGTTAATTTAAAAAGGTAAGATATTTCTGTCAGCTATTGAAAGTAATCATCTTATGTTTTTGATTGATGTTAATTTAAATAGGTAAGATATTTCTGTCAGCCATGAAAGTGATCATCTTATGCTTTTGATTGATGCATAAGTTAATTTAAATATGTAAGATATTTCTGTCAGCTATTGAAAGTGATCATCTTACGTTTTTGATTGATGTTAAGTTAATTAAATAGGTAAGATATTTCTGTCAGCCATTGAAAGTGATCATCTTATGCTTTTGATTGATGTTAATTTAAATAGGTAAGATATTTCTGTCAGCTATTGAATGTGATCACCTTATGCTTTTGATTGAGGTCAATTTAAATAGGTAAGATATTTCTGTCAGCTATTGAAAGTGATCATCTTATGCTTTTGATTGATGCATAAGTTAATTTAAATATGTAAGATATTTCTGTCAGCTATTGAAAGTGATCATCTTACGTTTTTGATTGATGTTAAGTTAATTAATTATATAGGTAAGATATTTCTGTCAGCTATTGAAAGTGATCATCTTATGTTTTTGATTGATGTTAATTTAAATAGGTAAGATATTTCTGTCAGCCATTGAAAGTGATCATCTTATGCTTTTGATTGATGCATAAGACAAGTTAATTTAAATATGTAAGATATTTTTGTCAGCTATTGAAATTGATCATTTTATGCTTTTGATTGATGTTAATTTAAATAGGTAAGATATTTCTGTCAGCCATTGAAAGTGATCATCTGCTTTAAGCTTTGGTAATTAATACACTCATTCAGTAAGCTAGTTCATTTGAATAAATTCAAATATCAATGTATTTATGTTCTTGACTCATGCTTATTTAGGACCAAAGATGGAGAAAATAAAAAGACAGCAATGTATGACATTCACATTGCAGTGTACCACTATTTAAATTTAAAAAGCTTATGTATGCCTATTAAATCTCACTAGTAGATCGGGGAAAAGGTAAACATGGAATGGTCTTGATTAAATGGTTTCGTTTTTGTTATTGTGTCCAATGTACACATTTATGAATGTTGGTAAATGGTACAGTCTTGTTTATTTTCATTTCTAATCTATCTTTTCTATGTATATATATACAAATATAAATGAGCTTTCTTTTAGAAGCTGGATTGAAAACTATTGTCTTTGTTACCACTGGTCATTGGCATTAAGGATGACCTGTGGACAATGGATGTAGATGGTGGTTGTAAGGTTTTATTCAGGAATAGCCATTCATTTTGCCATTATTTTTTTAAATCTTTTCTGCCAAAAGCTTTGAAATCTACCAGTTCCAAAGGGTCATTGTCTTTTAGATCCCTTTTCACAGCATTTTATTTTTCTCCTATACGCCCATACATCAGGATCTTTTAGTGCCATGACTTGAATAAGACTTTGATGCATGAGACCAAAAACATCAAAGAGAACCTTTGCATGTATTTATAATGATAATGAATGTGAAGACATACTGTGCAAACACTATAGTGTGTTTCGAAATGTGTGAAGGATAGCCTGTGCAAATGCTATTAGTATGTTTCAAAATTTATCTGTGACAGTCTTTGGACATTGATAATGACACATAAAGTGAATTCCTTACAACTGTAGCATGAGAAATAATCATATACTAGTGTGGGTCAAGGTGATGTTATTGTGAACCTTAACTTGTATTGTGATATTTCCATTTTTAAAAAATGATATCATGATAATATTATGCATATAAGGATCAGAAGATTGCTTCAGCCTGAGGTCTGAGCTGTTTACATTTGGACTTGGACATAGTTTGAATTTTATTAACACATGTGTATCGATCCATATACATGAATATAAAGGCAGAAATGAGAACCAATACAATGGGATGTAACCAGGAAATATATTTACCATTGTTACCAGGTACCTTAAAGAATGGGGATTGTTACCAAGTTCCATACAAAAATGGATGTAACAGGAAAATGTATAAATCATTATTACCAAGTCCTGTAAAGAAATTTTATGTAACAGGAAAATATATTTATCTTTGTTACCAAGTACCATGCAAAAAAGCGATGTCTTGAGGGGAATATATTTAGCAGCAATACCAAGTACCATACAGAAATGTGATGTCTCTGGAAAGATATTTACCATTGTTACCAAGTACCTTATAGAAAGGGGCCCCGAGTGGCTGAGTGGTCTAAAGCGCTCTACGTTACGGGTCACTGTTATCTCACTTCTGTCTGCATGGGTTTGAGTCTAAGATTCGGCTAATGTAGTTATATAAGAAAGCTTGCCAGTAGCTTCTCGTGGGTCGGGGTTCTTTCCAGGGGTTTTCCCTGGTTCTTCCTCCACTAATAATACTGGGCGCCATGTATAGCCTATCGTGTGCTGGAAAATGGCGTTAAACCCTACTTAAACAAAACAAAACCTTACATAAATGGGATGTAACAGAAATATTGATTTACCATTGTTACCAGGTATTGTAACAAAATGGTATTGTAACAAAATGGGATTATACAGGAAATATATTTATGATTTTTACGAAGTACCACACAGAAATAGGATGTGACAGGAAAATATATGCATAGCCTATCTTGTGCTGAAAAATGGCCTTAATCCACACAACAACCATTGTTACCAAGTACCATACAGATGTGTATACATGTGGATGTTTTGATGTGTCTTGATGTACATGTATTCATGTAAGTATTATAAGTGTCTTGATATTGATGTATACATGCAAGTGTCTTGATGTATATGTATGTATACGAGGGCTGTGGAGGGAACCATGAGACATGTGAGGGCTGTAGAGGGAACCATGAGACATAAGGTTTGTTTGTTTGTTTGATTATGATTTTTAACGTAGCTTTAACAATTTTTCAGTCATATCGATTAGATGTCTGCATTGAGGCAATTTATAGTGATGTCTTGCACTGGGGCATCATGCCACAGATGTAGCATGATGTCCCACCCAGTCACATTATCCTGACACCAGGCCGACCAGTCCAAACACTAACCTCCTAATGCTGAGTGTCAAGCAAGGCAGCTGTTAGTACCATTTTTGTAAGTCTTTGGTATGACTTGGCCGGGAATTGAACCCACATCCTCCTGCTTCTGTGGCGGACGGTCTAACCACTAGGCCACAGGAACATTCATAAGGTTTGTATAGGAAACCATTAAACATATTTGGGTATAGATAGAACCATGAAACATGTGAGGGCTGTATAGAAAACCATGAAACATGCATGGTCTGTACAGAGAACTATGATACATACATATATGGATATAGATGGAACCATGATACATGTTAAGCCTGTACCTGGAACGATGAGACATATGGATGTATTGAGGGAGACATGTGAGGTCTGTAGAGTGAACAATGAGACGTATATAGATGGAATCTTGAGACATGGGAGAGCTAAAGAGGAAAAATCTTATGACATGATAAATTATTAAGAAGAAAAATTAAACTCAATTTGCAACTTTTAATTTGTAGTATCTTTATTCCTCCTTTGTGTTTTGTATTGGAGGTGTGAGGAAGTGGGACATTTGCTGCAATTTAGCACTTGATTGTGTTTTACCTGTACATTTTAAAGTTCTTGACATGCAGGGCTCCCACAAGAATAACTTAATCTTTGACTTTATTTGCCTTGAAGTCTTCATCAAAGGCAGTAGAGAAACAAAACTTGTTTCTTTTGAAGTTTTTTATTGGCTTGGGTTTATCATTTTAAACCATCACAGATGCTAATCAAAACCTAAGAAAAGCAATTGAAGTATTATAAAAACAATTTTCACTGTCTGATGCAGGAGATAGATAAGGGATTCAAGAAATTGTTTTTTTTTTTTCTCGCAGGGTTTTTATCAGTGGACCCTTTTCACCTAACATGTTTTGGAAACATTTGAGTTTAATTTTGACTTTTGACAAAGAAATTTAGTAGATGGCAGTAATTATGATATAAGAATTATTATTGTAGTAGAATAGACTGGGACTGAAATGTCACTTTCTATAGTAAAAGTTACACTTGTCTTGTATGCATTCAACACCGACAATGTCATTTTTAGAATTTAATTCTACACACCTTTAAGAGTATTCACTTCATTTGGATTCTTATTCCATATTTCTTTGGATTTAGATGCCCTGACAGGTGCATACTGCAAAATCAATTTTAAAGTATCTAGATATTTTAGGATGAAATGAACCTAATGGTGTGATCCAGTACAATCTGGATTGAATGTTGTGCATTGTGATGACACAGTGAAAGCTGCACATATTGATAAACAATTTTGTAATACCTTGAATTGTGATGATTCCACTGAATGTGTTCTTTACTTGACCCATGGCCACAATTGTAAAAGTCCATAGCAATTGATAATTTTCATCTGGACATTTTTTGATGACAGTCAAGGTGCAGAGCATTCAATGAGCAGGATTGAATAGACTCTGGTTAAAGAAAATTTGTGGTAAATTTTGAAAGAACAATTTATATTTAATTTAAATTGAGTAAATAAGCAAATATGACCCATGTTACTTGTACTATAGTTTAAATTTATGAAGATTTGAGTCAAATAAGAAACAATAAGGGTCCCACTCCTTTTATATTGGCTCTAGTAATAATAATAATAATGATGATAATAATAATAATATTGATGATAATAATGATAATAATAAGAATGATAATTACCGTATTATAATAATAATAATTATTATTATTATTATTATTATTATTATTATTATTATTATTATTATTAAATAATAATGATGATGATGATGATCATAACAACACTGATGATACTAATACTACTACTACTACTACTACTACTACTACTACTAATAATAATAATAATAATAATTCAGAGCCAAGATTTGGTATTGCTATCTATACAGTTGGAGCCTGTCCTTTATCATTATTCAATCATATTAAGGGCTCTTCAGTTTGGGGAAAGTTTTGATTCAGAAATCTGTACAATGTCATAAATTACAGCAAAGATCTTGTAATGTTATAAATAGAGAATCTCATTTTGGATGCTGGAGGCTAATTGCACATGACCACAGTGCATTTAGAGTGACTATTATGGAAATTTATGTGTGTCTGTAACATCTGTTAGGACCAAAATATTGACCATTTTGGTGATGAACTTGCATTTAATGCAAGTAATGTATATGTAATGTGCTGTGTGGTATTTCACTGATAATGATATATATGTACACGTATGGATCAAAATAAATCTGTGCCTGGTATATTATATATAGTAAATGGACAGACGTTACAGATGTAAACAAGTGTAATGGACATTTATGCCCAAGGCAGTGCTTCAAAATAACAATTCAGCAATAGTTTACCATAGTTACCTGTCAAAGAGTCTAATAATATATTAAACTTGAGAAGTCTTTTTTTTTTTAAGTGGAATGGAATTCAGATATACAAGAGAGTTAAACTAAAAGCTGGATCTACTTTATGGCTGTTGTTTCAACAGAAGATTCTATGCCGAGTGAAAAATGATAGAACAGTTTGCTGGTCCAGTAAGATTTTCAACTGTTGTCATGGGCTTCGAGACAAGGGATAGACTGTTTTTTGCCCATACTATGCAGTTTTTTTATTTCTCTTATCATGGGCTTCCATACAAAGGATATGCTGTTTTTTCCACCAATTTCAGCAGTTTTTTTATTTCACTTATCATGTGCTTCCATACAAAGGATATGCTGTTTTTTCCCACCAATTTCGGCAGTTTTTTATTTCACTCATGTGCTTCCATACAAAGGATATGCTGTTTTTTTCCATCAATTTTGGAAGTTTTTTGTTTCACTTATGTGCTTCCATACAAAGGATATGCTGTTTATAGGTCCATTTTAGGCAGTTTTTCTTTTTCATTTATCATGGGGATCCATACAAAGGATATGGTTAGAGCATCCACCGCGAAAGTGGGAGGTTGTGGGTTCGATCCCCAGCCGAGTCATACCAAAGACTTACAAAAATGGTACTAACAGCTACCTCGCTTGGTGTTCAGCATTAAGAGAAGAGGTTGGTGTTTGGACTGGTCAACCTGGTGTCAGGATAATGTAACTAGGTGGGACATCATGCTACATGTCTGTGGCGTGATGCCCCGGTACTAGACATGACTATAAACTGCCTCACTGCAGACATCATAGCGATATGACTGAAAAATGTTAAAGTTATGTTAAAAATCCTAATCAAACAAACAAAACAAACATACAAGGGATATGCTTTTTTCAGGTTCATTTTATGCAGTTCTTCTATTTCCCTTGACAAATCTAAAGTATGCAAAGCCATTTATTGATTGATAGAAATATGAGAAAAAAAATTCATGTCGGGTAACTTGAATGTTGTGTTGTGTCTGTCTAATGTTTTACCATGAAACAGAGTCAAGATTAAAAAAATCAAATGCTTGTCTGTCCATTAACACAAGTTTGTTATTGTTAATCTTCTTAAACTACTTGGAACCTGAAGTCTTCTTAGGGTGAATTGGTTCTAAATGGTAATATTTCCACTCTGACAGCCATTGAGGACATCTTGAAATGATGTTATTAAGGCATCTCATATTTACATCATTACATGGGGGTTTTCACGAAAAGAGTTTTTATATGAAAATGGTGATGATCTGAGGTCCAGTATGACCACAAATGGCAGCCATTTTTAAAATCTTGTTACTGCTTTTCCGAATTGGAAAGACATAATGTCATAGGATTTTCACCAGAAGACTTATGTGTAGTTTGTTCTAGCTGAAAATGGATTTTACCCAGACATCCGATATAGCCACCGCAGCAGCCATCTTTAAAATTTTGTTTCTGTTGCTTCTGAATTGAAAGTCACATCAGCATGGGCTTTTCACAGGAAGTGTTCTTTTGGTATTAAGATTGTCTGAAATGAAATTGGAGCCATGGTGGCTCAGTGGTTAGTGTATTGACTCACAACCAGAATAGTGCTGGTTCGTATCATACCATAGGACCAGCCTTTGTTGGTTACCAGGTGTGTTCCTGGTTAAGGCATTATACTCCATCACTAAGTAGTTTACTTGTGTTGATGTGCTATAAAACATCAAACCAAACCAAACTGAAATGAAACCAAAATGAAAATGGTGCTGATCTTAACTTCCAATACGACTGCAGTAGTGGCTTATTTGAGAACATATGATTGACAATGATCGCACACTAATAATCCCTCAAATAACACAGTGATGACTATGGAGGAAATGTAGGTTTTCATTACCATTACCTCACTATAATGCAGTACACTTATGTGACTTCTTTAATATCACTATAGTGTGGGACCATAGTATAGGATTGAATTGCTGCTCTTCTTCATTTTGCTGCGTGGTGAAATCTTGATGCAAAAGTTGAATGGTTTGTTATCCGACACAGTAAAAATTGTGAGAAGTATGCACATCAAGTCAGAAATGTTTTGTGTAAAAGAACTTTCTGTGACAGACATGTTTATGTGAAAGACACTTGTCTATGACCGACATCTTTATGTGAAAGATACTTGTCTATGACCGACATCTTTATGTGAAAGATACTTGTCTATGACAGACATGGTTATGTGAAAGATACTTGTCTATGACAGACATGGTTATGTGAAAGATACTTGTCTGTCATTGTCTATGACATGTTTATGTGAAAGATACTTGTCTATGACAAACATGTTTATGTGAAAGACACTTGTCTATGACAGACATGGTTATGTGAAAGATACTTGTCTATGACAGACATGGTTATGTGAAAGATACTTGTCTGTGACAGACATGTTTATGTGAAAGATACTTGTCTATGACAGACATGGTTATGTGAAAGATACTTGTCTATGACCAACATGTTTATGTGAAAGATACTTGTCTGTGACCGACATGTTTATGTGAAAGATACTTGTCTATGACATACAAATGAGCCTGTTACTTTTAGAGAGGTTTAAATTTTTTGTCAGTTACATTTCCTGTAATTGTGAGACAGCAGACATCTATCAATTGCAATCTTTAAAGAAAAATTACATAATGGTACAGAATCTTTTTTCCACCCATAATGCATCATTATGAGTTTGATACTGCCACCATTCTGTGTTAAAGTGTGGATTTTTCAGACAATCCATCATCAACATGATGACATCATCAGAAACAGATTTTACTTTCTGACAATTTATATTGATTTGCCACGAAGTTTCACTCTATTGTTTTATATCACTACCTGTATTTTTCCTTTTGAATGAATTGTTTGTTCATCACCATATTTTCTTTTCATACCATTGACTACCAATGGTTGGCATTAACTGTATGCTTCCTTTTGAACGAATTGTTTGTTCATCACCATATTTTCTTTTCATACCATTGACTTGGTTGGCATTACCTTTCTGTTGCCTTTCAAATGAATTGTTTGTTCATCTCTGTATCATCATTTATACCACATAGGGTCAGTGCTCATTCCAGAAATAGAAAAATGTTTTGCCTAGTGGACTCTTCCAGTTCAAAATTTTGGATAATTTGGGAAGAAGAAAAAGTTGCAAATATTCTTATTTTGTGAATTTATACATTTCATAATTACATAAATTTGTGTCATAAATTTAATAATTTCTGCAACAAATAGCATTATGTGCTTTGAGTCAGCCTTTGTACAGCTTTGAATTGATCATTGTATAGCTTTAAATCAGTTATTGTACAGCTTTGAATCAGTCTGTATAGCTTTGAATCATTTATTGTACAGCTTTGAATCGGTCATTGTACAGCATTGAATCAGTTATTGTACAGCTTGGTTTTCTAGTTTCCATATCGCCTAAAATAATTGTGTCTGCTACTCAAAATCAGTTAGGTATATCTGTAAACTGATGAAATTATCTTGTCCCTCAATGGCAGTGAGCACAATGAATTAAGTATGCTTGGGATGTGCACAAATCAGTATGCTTGGGATGTGCTCAAATCAGTATGCTTGAGATGTGCTCAATTCAGTATGCTTGGGATGTGCTCAATTCAGTATGCTTGGGATCTGCTCAATTCAGTATGCTTGAGATGTGCTCAATTCAGTATGCTTGGGATCTGCTCAATTCAGTATGCTTGGGATCTGCTCAATTCAGTATGCTTGGGATCTGCTCAATTCAGTATACTTGGGATGTGCTCAAATCAGTATGCTTGAAGATGTGCTCAATTCAGTATGCTTGGGATTTGCTCAGTTCACTATGCTTGGGATCTAAAGGTCTTGTGATGCAAGAGTGAAGTATAAATGCAGGGTTATATAATAAATACAAAATTGCATTAATGTTTTGCACCAAGATTGGGGAAAGAAGTCTTGACATCCACAATGTATCCATTTAGCCTATATCTACTCATGAATTTGCTGACTTGAAAAAATATATATTTAAAATAGTCATATTGAGAGTTTATAGTTATCCAGTTCCAGCTGCAAAGAGCTCTTCGACATAACTAACAAACTAATTAATGTCAAGGAACAAATGTACACCACTTCCAACTACCTTCTCTCCAGTAGACCTTCCAGACTTATTTAAAAATTTCTTCCGTGACAAAGTACAAACCATTAGAGATAAGCTTGACAGCACAATTTCAATTGACTCTAAGTCACCATACAGTTACGATACAGAATTTCAGCGACAACCATTAATAGCATTTAAACCTGTTTCTTTGGATTTAGTACAGACAATCATGATGAACAGTGCACCAAGTCATGTAAACTTGATCCATTTCCAACGTCACTGCCGTTTGAGTGCTTAGACCATAGACCTAATATTGCTTTCACTAACTGATGTTATAAATACCCCTCTCTCATCTGGGAATTCCCATCATTTTTCAAAACTGCCATTGTAAAGCCTCTGCTGAAGAAACCAACACTCGACCATAATGATTTAAAGAACTACTGCCCAGTTTCTAATCTCCCTCCCTTTTCATGTAAAAAGTCTTAGAAAAAGTTGTTCTAATCCAACTTGTATCTCATTTTAATTCAAACAAAAGTCTTTTTAGCAATGTACAGTCTGCAAATATCACCCTTGCCACAGTATTAAAACTGCTCTTCTGAAAGTAGTTAATGACATTCTGTCTGCCTTGGATAGCGGAAATATTACAGTCCTCACTTTCCTTGATTTGTCTGCAGCATTTGACACAATAGACCGTCTCCAGCACATATTTGGCATTCACAATATAGCCTTACTCAGTAGTTCAAGTCCTACTTAGTCAACAGGACACAGATTGTATCTGCAAATGGAATACACTCCAGCCTAGTTGATCTATGTTGTGGTGTTCCACAAAGCACCATTCTTGGACCTGTTCTTTTCATTCTTTACACTCGGCCGTTCTCAAGTGTCTCACCATTTATATGCTGATAATACCCAAATATACAAGTCTAGCCACCCGACTGAAGTTGATGCTAACATCCAAGGAGTAGAGAGGTGCATTTCTGATGTGAAATCATGGATGACATGTAACAAGCTGCAGATGAATGATAGAACCGAGGCCATTCTGATCACAACACAGAGACTTTCTCATTCACATTTTTTACTGAAAACAATAAATATCAGCAACACCGACATTAAATTCACACAGTCAGTATGAAACCTATGTGTTACTCTGAACAGTACTCTCAATTTGCAACAACATGTCATGAACATATGCAAGACTGCATATCTTGAGCTGAGGTGCATCAGCCCCATTTGCAGATATCTTTCAGTTGATGCCACTAAAACAATTGTATGTTCATTAGTACTTTCAAGACTGGATTATTTTAACTTAATTCTGTCTAGTTTGTCTCAGTATCTACTCCAGAAACTTCAAAATACAGCTTCTTGGATCATCTTTAGAGTACCACGATCAGAGCACACCTGCCCACTGCTCTGTACCCTACACTGGCTATCCATTCAATCCAGAAACAAACACAAAATTTGTTCTCTGTGCAATGATTCACTGATGGACTTCAGTCCAAAATACCTATCTGGCCACACCCATGTGTACACACCAGCAAGATACTTATGCTCCTCTTCTGACAATCATATACTCATTATTCCCACTATGAAAATGAAGTCATATGGACAAAGTTTTTTTGCATACCAGGGCCGAGCAGTGTGGAACAAATTGCCCATTGAAATTAGACACAAAGACAGTGTTTCCCTTCAAGAGTGCTCTTAAAACTAACCTTTAATATTTTTTAGCATTTTTTGTGTTTTCTAATTTAATGGTGTTTGTTTTGTTTTTAGTAGTCATATAATTATAGATGTTGTAAAGCGCTTAGAGCTTCTAAAGATTAGGTGCTATAAAACGTTCTCATTATTATTATTATTATTATTATTATTATTATTATTATTATTATCTTCTGAGAATTATTGATTATATGTCTATCCATATTAGATTTGTAATTCTTTAATTGCTTGAAGTACATTTTGTATGGCTGTATGATAGTGCCTGAAATAAATGCTGTTTATGTTATTATATCAGGGTTCGCAGGTGTCCTGAAATCTGGAACAGTTTTTGGAATTTAAAAAAAAATCAAGGGCCTTGAAAAGTTATGGAATTTTTTTAAACCTTACAAAGCTTTGGAAAATTCTTGGACTTTCTAAAATTAGCATTCAAAATATTGATAACTGCTAATTTCATAGAGTGCCGAGCACCGATTAAAAAATGTGTTTGAACACAACAGTTATGATTGATAAACAGTTTCATTTCATGTAACAGGAGTAAGTTCCCCTTACAATAGAGCTCTTGTGATTTCCATTAAGTTAAATTAGAAAATTCATATAGGTGGTGCTCTACAGTCTCATAATTTGCATAGGGTTAGAATTTTAAAGAAAAAGAATTTACCCAGGTTTCTCTCTCTGGTTATACTGGCTATTTAAAAAAAGACCTTATTTATCTTAGGCATTGTTCAAAGAACATTTAATTCCCTCTAGTTTGGTATATGATTGATGGGTCTAATATGTGTTATAGAGTATATAGCTATGCCTTACTCCAGATGTGCTCCTTTCTGAAACTGCTAGCTCTGCTTTGCTATTTTCACTTCCTGGACTTCAGAGGTAAATTGTAATTTTAAAAAATAGCTGATAGCTTGTTTCATATTTTATATCTGTAGTAATTCATCCATTGCATTTTCCATAAGTGCAATATCCAGAGAAATGTCAGCCACATTATATCAAAGTAGCATAGAGGTATATCAACATTATCTCTGCTGTGCATGTTTCAAATGCAAACAACTTCACCTTATTTAAGTAACTCTCTCAAATACACAATACTGGTGAGGCTAATTGCCTCCATAGACAGTCATGCAATTTACTTGCCAATGCAAGATACAGGTACTGTTTTACAAATTGTAAAGCAGTTCATGTATTCAATGCCATTACTCACAACTTTTTTAAAATGTATTTTGTACTTTAGAAGTTGTGTATGTGTGTTTAATAAATAAGGGCAAAGAAAAACTCGTGACTTAAAAAAAAAATTAAAAAATTAGAAGTTCATTGGTCAATCTGGGCTAAACAGAACCTCCAATCTTTTGGCCACTTGTCCAACACCATCAACACTGAGCCACTGCAACTCACATAGGTTGCTTTTACTTAATACCTGGTTACTTTTTTTTTTTTAAACCACCTGTATCACCCAATGGGGGAGGTTCCACAAACCCACACCTACTTTGACAACCCACCCTTCAGCGCAAAAATTAATGTAAGTCCATATATAGTCAATTGTGCCTTTATCTTTAAAATAATTTTTGTCCGATTTTTGTAAAATTGTTAATATTAACATGATATATATGTTTCTCTTCTGTACACTAATATGTAAGCCTCTTAAGTGAAATGGTCAACTATTGATCACACTAGCTAGGTGAACACCTTCAGGCCCACTTTTTCCTCTTGTTTCAATTATAGGATGTGGATTGGTTTTAATGGTGGTGACCAAATTTCTTGTGTTATTTTTTTTTTTGGCAATCTGAGTTGGTATTCGGACCATAGCCAAAGAAAGGATAAAAAAAATCAAAATAAGATTGAGGAAACTATCAACATTTACTGATTTTGACAAAATTTGGCATGTTGCCACACTGATGCACATGCATTGTTATTTTGTACATCACAGCTAGAGTTTACCATCAGGAATTTGTGCATTTGTATGCATATCTCTATTATCTGCTGCATGGAATTGGTGTTAATCAACATCATATCCAGCTGACTCATATGTCTTAAGGAAATTCTACACTGGACTCCTTTTTGGAGTTCATTTTGTCTCCAGCTGGAATTCTAATAGAAACTGTCTGTAGACTGTGCCACTCTGCTGCAGTAATTGGCAAACAATATTATTTTGTAATACACACCACATAGTCACAGGCAACTAATTATTTTATGTTATGGAACCAGCCTATATGTTATATTAAGTACCATATTTCAAAGAATGAATGTTGCTGATTGGACAAAGATAATTACTGGAAAACTTAATATAAAAGAACTTAATTTGTCAGAAAAAAACTCCATCTCTATGGCTAAATTACATGCAGTAGTAAGCATGAACCATAAACAATTTTAATTTTATTACCATTACCACGCAGTTGCAAATGGATGTAATTGGGAGGATCAGACTGCTGAAATTTTGTAGTATGCATCTTGGATGTTAGTTTTATTTTCATAAAAATGAGGCACATGTCATAAAATTTTGATCGTTTCAAAAGTATTCTCATGAATAGATCAGCCATAGATTGTTAAGTACGTTTTTTCCAGTAATATGGTACAACATCAACAGCATGGTCTAAGGAAACTGAAATAGCTCTGTTTATCCTATTGCAACAGGCCCCCTGTGGAAAATGACCCAAATAAAAATATGTGCAACTGTTTTTTTTAATACCATTTTGTCAGTCAGTTTGGTTGAATTTCTTTTTTATTTGAGGACTAATTTGTCTGTTGAGTACAATTTTAGATGTTTTTACCAATTTTTAGTCATGCTGAAATTTATAAACAGGTAGGTTGCCTGGGATATCTTTATGAACTATTGTATAATTCATTGTTGTGGCTACACTGTTAATATCGTGTATGTATTTTTAAAAATCTTCATAAATTTGTGCACATAAATGCATGCTTAAAAGTGCTGGACCCTTAAAAGTCGAACTTGAGAATTGCAATTATTAAAGGCTGGGGAAGAAAAATGTGGAGTACAGTGAAACCTGTCTTGAAATACCACTGCTATGTGAAACCACCTGTCTTGAGAGACCATATTCTCAATGCACAAATTAAATGATATGGCATTGTGACCTGTTATGAGAGACCACCTGTCTGGAGAAACCATACTTTTATGGTAGAAAGGGTGATCTTTCAAGACAGGTTCTACTGTATTATATAAGTTTTCTAAACAATACTGCATTTGCCCCAAATTTGTCAATTTGACTACATTATCCACAGAATTTTTTTTAAAAAAAAATCATTACAACTTTTTTTAATTATCATTACAGCAGGTCTGCAAACCGAAATAAATTCCTCAATATCTTCAAAATGTAAATGATTTTACACAAATTTTATGGGAAAATTGCTGTCGAGTATGAATAATTATTAATGCAAGTTAATCTGACTTTAGGTTACAGTTGGCTAAATTAATTTATGAGCCATGGAACCTGCCAAGTATGTTAGTATCTTAAATTCCAGGACCATGCCCCACAAAATTAAATTGATGGTATTATTGGTCCCTAATATGTAATTGCAGCATACCATTGTATTGATCATGATTTTGTTGATAAATACTGTGTGAGGTCAAATTAAAAAATTGGGGTCACAATTATAAATCAGGGTAAAGGGAAACTCTGTGTGTGTGTGTGTGTGTGTGTGTGTGTGTGTGTGTGTGTGTGTGTCATTGATATACGACGGGATGTATAAAGTTTTCAGTAAAATGAAACAAAGCTTGCAGAGTTTCCTTTAAATGTAGAATTAATACAAGTGGTATATCATTCATACAGCATGCATACTATACATATATTTTATTTATATCATATACAAATACATACATTTGCCATTTGAATGAAGTTTCATTAAATGATGAACCAACAATAGGTAATTAAAATATTTTAAAATATTTAAAGTTGATCCAAGTCATTATTCTGCTTTAATTAACATTACTACCAATCTCTCTCTCTCTCTGTGTGGTCGGTTTGACTTAACATTTACCATAATTTTTCATAGGTTCAGACACATGGTATTACATAAGTGAAAATCCTCTATTCTATTCTATCTGGTCTTTTCTTGGATTAAATTGTGTACCATGTTAAATTAATGTAGAAAACGCCTGGATTGTTATTACCTATATTAATCTTAAGTTTTCAATTTTCTTATTAGATATAAATATGGTTTTGATTAATGAATGCACCACTACCTCCCCTCCCCCTTCCCCCCATAAAGATGCATGCATCTTTATGGGGGGAAGGGGGAGGGGAGGTGGTGGAAGACAACATTTAAGCAAGTGCTTATCTTTGACACTAATTTGCATGTCCAGTGTAGGAATTCAATCTACAATTTTAAATGTAACATTTTTGTATATGTGATATCCATTGATAGAGAAATTCAAATATGCATTCACAAGGCCCTATTTATAATGAACATATTTTTGCTCCATTGCAGTGAATTTGCAGATTAAAATTTTTAGTCCTTGGCATGATTCTCTTTGGTCTTTGATTTTGTTATACATTTGCCATAAGACAGGCTTGTGTGCTATGATGCTGTCCTTTCTTCTCTATGTAGCCAATTTGGTTTCTGCATATTACTTCATGTATGATACACTAAAGTTGGTGTTACTATTGAGAGTTAGACCATTTTAACTCTACAATGATACAAAATATATGTAATCTGGACGTTTTAGTTGCACTACAAAATCCAGAGGGAAAAACCTAATTTTTTGGACCCAATATTTATTGACCCAAAATTTGTCTGTGGTCGGAATTTGATTTTGTGTCCAGATTTTAGACTTTATGACCTCAGATCTAAGACAGACCAGTCTGAACTGCATATAAACAGGTGAGCCTGTGCAAAAAGTAGGATAAGGTATTTGGAATAAAGAGTGGTCTGCATATGAAAATGATGGGTCCGTTAAGCAATGATGGGTTCATTACCCATTGCCGAGAAATTAATTGTGAAAAAAGAGTAAAATGACTCATCTCAGTGTTTAATCTTTCTTGCAAAATAATATTTATAAAAATAAATTATATGTTGTATATAAATTACATTGTGCATCCCAAATCGTACCTATTGTGAAAATTGTGTTTTATCGTACAAAAGGTGGAAAAACTATGTTGCCAAAGTGAGTAACAGGACTGATGAGTTTAAGAAAAAGTGGAGTCTTTTGTCAATTTTCTCTTAGTTTTTCTTTTACTTTTGCATCAAAGAAACAAACAGGCAATGTAATACCTTGGGGTTTATAAATGAGTGGTTCTTTTGTACAGTATTTTAAGAGTAAGTGTCTCTGTGTGTGCTTGTGTGTTGTAAACCTGAGTAAAACTCAGGATGGAAAATAATCTTAATGAAATGCCACATACACCTGGTCAGGTGGTTTTATAGGGGAACATGTAAATTCCTAAAACCTTTTAATGAGTTAAAAAAAAAAAAATCATAAGCATTATTCTTTTCTTCGGTGTCATTCTAATTTGATTTATGAAGAATATCCAATATTTCCTCATACCTGTCTCATTTTGAAAAGCAGGAATTAGAACCTTAGTTTGAAATACAAGAAGTCAAAACTCTGTTGCCTTATTCCTCTAGCAGGAAGTTGGGTCTTGCAGATTTTTTGGAATTAGCTTACTGATAATCAGAAAAAGAGTACTTTATAAGCAGGAATAGGTCAGAACTCAGTAAAATGAATGGAAAACTAGTTGTCCAAACCAAAACAAAAGTTGATTGAATCTGTTGAATGATGATTTCGTGTAGAAGGCTGATAGCCTTGGACATGTCCGTTAGGATGGCATCGACATTGAAGACCGTGTATAGTTGGACATTCATACTTATTTCATAAAGCCAACAAAAAATTATAAAGTACAGTTGAAAAGTGTAACTGGAGCATGTTGTGTACAAGTCTTTCTGAAATATTGGAAATGCTTGGCAAATGCTGATTTGTAGTGGCCCATTTAAATGTTATCAGATTTTATTTTCATTGGGTTTACTTTAGCACTTCTTTGAGATGATCTGGAAATTTCCCATTTTCAATAAATGTTTTGAAGCATACATGTACATGTACAGCCACATTGAATTGGAATCATTATTTTTTACCCCATGGTTTTAGGTAACAGTTTGGAGTGTGTTTCATAGCATGTATCGCTTGGGAAAGGGGTTCCTAGGTTTTAGGTAACAATTTGGAGTGTGTTTCATAGCATGTATCGCTTGGGAAAGGGGTTCCTAGGTTTTAGGTAACAATTTGGAGTGTGTTTCATAGCATGTATCGCTTGGGAAAGGGGTTCAAGGTGACTTCTTAGACCATGAAGTACATGCATATTGGCAAATTGATTTAAGTTCTTTTAATTTCTTCAGTTGGCAAGTTTTCCTTCAATATTTTTTAACAGAGAGATCATATGTGTGAGTTGTGCTGTTTACTTGGCACCTGTTAGGAATCTAGACTGGTTTAATGATTTGCAACTACTTTTGTCAGTAAAATGAAGATTAAGACAACCAGACAACACCAGGGGTTTAATTAGTTAATTGGCATTTCCAAGAGAACATGTCAGAGAATGTTAATCCTTAATCACTGTTGATCTGTAGATGGTGTATTGGGGACTAAAAAGCTGTGTATTTGGGGTCATCAGATAAGAAACAAGTGAAAACTTAAGCCTCCTGCTTCTTGAACCCTTTAATTGCTTTGCATTATTGAATGTAGACAACTCTTGAAACTGTAGACACCCCTGATACCTTGTTATCTTGTGGTTAGAATTTATTGTAAGCATGTTGTGGCCAATTAATGTGAATTACTGGTCTGTTTTCTTAACCTAATTAGTAAGCTTTAATTGACAGTCAGAAACAGGTATTGGCTGTGGATTCATTTACTATTTTGTGTCTGTGTTTGGTTGGTACTTAATCATGTGATTATGCTTCTGATGGGACATTAGGGATCCTATAAGATTTCAGTTGTTGTGGTTGGTTATGGTTTAGTTTGGTGTTGTTCAGCACAACAACACAAATTGGCTATTATGTATCTTGGCAATTGGCATAGAATCCATGGTATGATTCTGACTTGTACTTACTTAATCACATGTCCATTGTGTTAACCGCTAAGCGTCCTTGGCTTCTATATGGTTGATAGTTATTTTTTTGAGATTATGCTTCAGATGGGACAAAGGGTCTTATGTGATTTAATTATTTTGGTGCTTGGTACTTTTTATATGGATTACGGTTTCAGTGGTGCACATGATAATATATAATTTCATTTTTTCATGTTTGGTGCTTAGTTTTATGATAAATCTCCTCCAGGGACAAGGAGTTCCAAACCATTTCAGGTTTTTATTATTGGTAATCGACTATGTGGATTACATTTTAGTGAGACAAAGGGTTCTATGTGATTCTTTTTAGAGAGTTGACTGTTTGTTGGTTTTTTTAATTTGTCATATATAGTTTCCATGGAAACAAACTGAATGAACAGGGTTTGAAATTCTTTCTTGACATTCGTAGATGATTAAATTCACTGTTCTAGATGTCTGTACAAATTAAACTAATCATTCCACTGATGGGTTTTGTTTGAACAAGGAACTCACAACAGAGCTGCTTCCAGTATGATTGTGCCTTTCCAGGTCATTTAATAAATCTAAATTTTGTATTTTGATTTGAAGCATGAATTTAAAAAAAATGTTCTTGGACTATGAATGGTCTCTAACAAACTCAAGGGTTCACAAAGCCCACACTGTACAGTAAACTCTTTGTAACAGTATCACTACAGCAGAACTTTAGCATGTCCTAAAAATTCTCTACCTCAAAAGTATTATAGTTATAATTTGGAAAAAGCAAGTCTGGAGTTTTGTTTTCCAAACCAACACATCACTAAATGTAATCAATACATGTAGTAATTTTAGACAGCACTAAATGTAATCAACATACAGTTTGTAGTAAGTTTAATCCATGCGAAATATAATCAATAGTAATTTTAGTCAGTACTAAATGTAATCAATATATATAGTAATTTTAGTCATTAAAAGTTAAGCAATCTAGATTGGATGATCTGGGTGGAGTCTTGTACTAAACAGTCTGAAATGTATGATCTGGGTGGATTCTTGTACTAAACAGTCTGAAATGTATGATCTGGGTGGATTCTTGTACTAAACAGTCTGAAATGTATGATCTGGGTGGAGTCTTAATTGTATTAAACAGTCTGAAATGTATGATCTGGGTGGAGTCTTGTACTAAACAGTCTGAAATGTATGATCTGGGTGGAGTCTTGTATTAAACAGTCTAAAATGTATGATCTGGGTGGAGTCTTGTATTAAACAGTCTGAAATGTATGATCTGGGTGGAATCTTGTATTAAACAGTCTAAAATGTATGATCTGGGTGGAGTATTTTACTCATTTACATGATGTACCTTGATGGATACAATATCATTTCTCTTCTTGGTATACCTTGATGGATACAATACCCTTACTTTTCTTGGTGTACCTTGATTGATACAACAGCTCAACTCTTCATGATATACACTGATGGATACATGTACAACATTCTTTCTCTTCTTGGTGTACCTTGATGGATACAATATTCTGCTCTTCTTCACTATGTGCACTCCCTCTGATTGGGTTTTATTGGCCTACTACATAACAAATTTCACTTTTATCTCATCTGATTGTCCCAATATCAGACAATGCACTTTACCCCATCGAACTGCATTTTATTTGTCTTAGTGACAGGTAAGGGCACTTTACCCCATCTGACTGCATTTTATTTGCCTTAGTGTCAGGCAAGGGTACTTTATCCCATCTGACTGCATTTTTTTTGCCTAGTGACAGGTAAGGGCACTTTACTCCATGTGATTGCATTTTATTTGCCTTAGTGTCAGGCAAGGGTACTAAATTACCCCATGTGACTGCATTTTGTTTTGCCTTAGTTTCAGGCAAGAGCACTTTACCCCATGTGGCTGCATTTTATTTGGCTAGTGTCAGGGAAGGGTACTTTACCCCATCTGACTGGGTTTACAGGCCCACTGTTTTGAAAAGTGTATTTTACCCCATGTGATTGAGTTTATTTGCCCACTGTCAGACAAGGGTATTTTACACTATCTGACTGGGTTTTATTGCCTTACAATCTGAACAGGATACTTTACCTGATCTGGCATGGTTAGTTGTTGGATTACTATCTGCCAATGGTTTATCAACCCACTGTCAGATGAAGGTACTTTATTGCATTTGGCTGGGTTTTGTTGGCTTACTATTTGACAGGAACACTTAAATTATCCCAATCTGACTGGTTGCTTTGTCCACTATCTGACCAAAACTATAAATGTATGGTATATTATACTATATCTAAAATACCGCTATGGTGGCCTAGTGGTTAGAGCATCCGTCTCGGATGCGGGAGGTAGTGGGTTCAATCCCTGGCTGAGTCAAACCAAAGACCAACAAGAATGGTACTTAAAGCTGCCTTAATTGGCGCTCAGCATTAAGAGGTTAGTGTTAGGACAGGTCACCCATTTGTCACGATAATGTAACATCACTGTAAACTGCCTCACTGCAGACATCTTAGTGATATAACTGAAAAATTGTCAAAGTTACATTAATAATCCAAATCACACACACATACACTATATCTAAAATGATTACCCAAATATTTAAATAATAGTGTAATAGTGTGCATATATATTTGAATAAGTTAATTGCAAGTTTCAAGGGTATATTTATCAGTTTGTTGCCGGCTCAAATTCTGTCCAACCCATCATTGGTCAGCTGTTGTAGTGTCTATTGGTAGGGACTATACTCCCATTGCATTTACACTGGATAAATAGACTGTAGTGTGCTGTTGTATTTTTTAACAACAATCAGTTAATTGGTCATTTAAATGTGTAATCATTTTAGACAAGTTTTATGATGCTATTTTAGTTGTTGCAGACTTCATTTTGAAGTGTTTGACATTTATGATTACATGTATTTAGGTCATAAATATAGTGTAATAAAATATGATCTCTGTCTTTATAAAAAAATGGGGTATAATTTCAAAGATTTTATGGATCTTGTTTGACTTAGCACATTGTCCTTCAATTTCTTCTCAGCAACATTTTTGAGGTGATTCAAAGGATTGTGAAATCAAGTTTAGCATTAGGCTTTTGTAAAATATATATACATAGAGTTATGACCCCATGTTTGACTTTAAGCTGTGCCATTTAATTGCATAATATTTGAGAGAACATAAATGGCATATGGAATCAATTCTATTCTTTTTAAATTATGCTATAGTAGGTCCATAGTTGTCCATTAGAGCCAGTCAATATTAACCAGCAATCAACCACTCATTTGGCCTAGTGGCTAGAGTGTCCGCCGTGGAAGCAGCAGGTCGTGGGTTTGATTCCCTGCCGAGTCATACCAGAGACTTAGAAAAATGGTACTAACAGCTGCCTTGTCTTGATGCTCAGCATTAAGAGGTTAATGTTAGGACTGGTCGACCTGGTGTCAGGATAATGTGACTGGGTGGGACATCATAATATGTGTCTGCAGCATGATGCCCCAGTGCTAGACATCACTATAAAATGCCTCACTGCAGACATCATAGCGATATGACTGAAAAATTGTTAAAGCTACGTTAAAAATCTTAATCAAACAAACAAAAATTGACCAGCAATATTGGCACAGAGTGTATTTATGGGTCAAAGGTAACAAACACAGACAAGGGAAAACATATTCAAGTTCTAGTGATGGAATACATTGATGTTAGGTATGCAGGTACCAACTACTATGGCACAGTGTACTGTATATACTTTATGAGTAAGTAAAATAGATTTCACAGAGGATTGCCTTGAAAGTAACCTTTTTTCTTCCATCTGTTTTATGTTCACAGCTTGAGCCCATCTGCCCAAATTAAGTTTGAAAACAAACTTATAACATGTCTATGTCCATTCATGCCATTTGATGTACATATTTTTTCCATAGTGATCTATTTTCAGAACCACAAAGTATAAACATTTTAACCAAGATATGTGTAATGGAGAACTATAGTAGCTTATTACCACATTGTCTGTTGTAAGCCTTCATGGGCTGAAAAGATATTTTAATGGCACCAGATGCCTTTGGGTTTGATTTGTAGACTTATTGATTTGCTAATATCAAACAGTTTGGTAATGGACAAGTATTTTGTTTAAGGAGCTTGTTCATTTTATGATGGAATTTTTAAACTGGTATTCTAGCTAATTTTCTGAGTATTTAAAGTCAGATTACTAAGGAATGGTTTGAAATTGATTCTTAATGTACCTTATGTTAAAATTAACTCACCTTTTATGTACCCTTGGTCAACCTCCGCTTACCTCATATGTGCATCTGTCAACCTTACTTTACCTCTTATGTACCCTTGGTCAACCTCCTCTCACCTCGTATGTGCTTGTCAACCTTCACCACTTATGTACCTTCTGTCAGCCTCCTCTCACCTCTAATATACCTTCTGTCAACCTCTCATCACATTTTATATACCTTCTGGCAACCTCCCCTCAACTCTTAAGTGCTTTGTCAAGCTCCCTTCACCTCTTCTGTACTTTCTTCAACCTCCCTTCACCTTTGTGTAATTTCTTTAACCTCCTCTCATCTGTATGTTATTTACTTATGTGAGCCTCCCCATACCTCTTATGTGCCTAACTTATGTCAGCCTCCCCATACCACTTATGTACATTACTTCTGTCAAACTCAATCTTCTCACGCCTGTTTGCCTCCCCCCACCCCCCCCAAAAAAAACCAAACAAAACAACAAAAAACAACAGTATATGTGTTTCCTGTTGTGCTGGTTTGAAAATTAGGGTCAAGTTAGGTAGTTTTTAAAATATATATATATATATATATATATATATATATATATATATATATATATATATATATATATATAATGATTAGTATCTATAATGTTCTAAGCACTTTACATTTCTGAGTTAAGCCAGCTCAGTTAGATGCACAAATCGATTTCATAACTTTTTTATTTTTGAGAGGAAAAAAAGTGTTAGGGTCAGCAATAAAAAAAATGGGGACAGTCAGCTGACCAGAAGAAAACATTTTTTTTGCCTTATGTATCTTCTATCAGCTTCCCCTCACCTCGTGTGTACCTTATTTCTGTAGTGTCCCAGTAGCTCAGTTGGTGGAGCAGTTGGACTTGGAATCAACTGGTTGTGGGTTTTATTCCTTTTCAGGCCAACCGAGGTTGACTACTACTGTGTCTTTGAGAAAGGCATTTCCTACACATGATATGGTCACTAATATTTAGAGTGCATTTTCAAACCAGCAGATACAAAAATCCCTCCCCATACCCTATCCATATCAGTAGTTGTAGATGAGAAGACGGTCATATGATTGGTGTTTGAAACTTAAGTTTGCTTTCTCTCAATTTTGGATTGGAAAAATTTGTTTCCAACCTTTTTCAAAGGAAATATGAGAAAGAGTGATGATGCTGATGCCATCATTATTGGCATCATTTGCATTATTGTCAACTCTATGTAGTGAATCTGATGCCATCAATCATCATCAGCATCATTGGCATTATTGTCAACTCTATGTAGTGAATCTGATGCCATCATTATTGGCATCATTGGCATTGATGTCAACTCTATGTAGTGATGCTGATGCCATCATTATCATCATCATTGGCATTGATGTCAAATCCAAGATAAGAAGAAATAGTTTTCTGTAGAATATCTGTGTATTAATTGAGAAATAATAACAGTTGTTAAAGCAAGTTAGTGCAAGCATGCTTACTTGAGTTGATATACTTTCTCACAAAGACTTTTAGCCCACTTTTTAAATTTCATGTCATTTGGATGAATACCACTTGTGTTTTGCATAGCAAAGTCAAAGGTTATCATTTTCATCACTATGTGTTTCAGAGCTATAACAATTAAAAATGTATGTTTACTCTAATTGCTCTTCAATGTTGTATAGCCAGGCATAGTGAAACATCTGGAAGAGTAAATAACTCATTAATGGTATACTTTATTCAGTTCAGACCATAAACCTTTCCTCGTGAATGCAGATTCCAATTGAAGGGAGTAAAGATGGGGGTATTTCTTTGCTTTTCTTCAACATTGGTAACTTAAATAAATTTCAGTTTAAAAAATCCCAGGGACATATTAGACAGAAGCAATTCCTTGTCTGGCAGTCCAAAATGGTTTTGTTAGACATGTGTATAATTTTTTTTTATCTGGCAGCCCCAGATATAATATTAGAGCCATAAATAATTCTTTGTCTGGCAGTCCCTGTCATATTATTAGTCCATGGAACTCGTTGTAACACCATTCTTGTTGTTAGGGGGTGTGGTCATGGATACCATTATATTAGATATCAAGATGTATACTATTACCCATGAAACATCAATATTGTGAGGGAGTAATTTGCTTGTCCCATTGACAGTAGTATTGTGATGTAGTAACATACTTGTCCCATAGACAGTAGTATTATGAGGGAGTAATGTATTTGTCCCATTGACAGTAGTATTGTGAATGAGTAATGTATTTGTCCCATTGACAGTAGTATTGTGATGGAGTAATGTATTTGTCCCATTGACAGTAGTATTGTGAATGAGTAATGTATTTGTCCCATTGACAGTAGTATTGTGATGGAGTAATGTATTTGTCCCATTGACAGTAGTATTGTGAATGAGTAATGTATTTGTCCCATTGACAGTAGTATTGTGATGGAGTAACATACTTGTCCCATTGACAGTAGTATTATGAGGAAGTAATGTATTTGTCCCATTGACAGTAGTATTGTGAATGAGTAATGTATTTGTCCCATTGACAGTAGTATTGTGAATGAGTAATGTATTTGTCCCATTGACAGTAGTATTGTGAATGAGTAATGTATTTGTCCCATTGACAGTAGTATTGTGAGAGAGTAACATACTTTTCCCATTGACAGTAGTATTGTGAGAGAGTACTATACTTATCCCATTGACAGTAGTATTGTGAGAGAGTAACATACTTGTCCCATTGACAGTAGTATTGTGAGAAAGTAACATACTTTTCCCATTGACAGTAGTATTATGAGGGAGTAATATACTTGTCCCATTGACAGTAGTATTGTGAATGAGTAATGTATTTGTCCCATTGACAGTAGTATTGTGAGAAAGTAACATACTTTTCCCATTGACAGTAGTATTGTGAGAAAGTAACATACTTTTCCCATTGACAGTAGTATTGTGAGAAAGTAACATACTTTTCCCATTGACAGTAGTATTGTGAGAAAGTAACATACTTTTCCCATTGACAGTAGTATTGTGAGAAAGTAACATACTTTTCCCATTGACAGTAGTATTATAATGGAGTACTATACCTGAAAGAGTAATATACTTGTCCCATGAATAGCATTATAGTGAAGGAGTACAGTGCTTACTGTTATTATATACTGTACTGTACTTTTTACCCTCTTGACAATATTATAGTGAGGGAATAATTTACAGTATTATATTGAAGAAGTACTGTACATGTGTACAGTGTTATTGTGAGGGAATATTGTACAGAAGGTCCCCATGACAGTGTTACAGCAAGGGAGCACCTAATTATGTCACATATACAGCATCATAATGTGGTAATACAGTTGTTACTATGTCTACTCCTAATTTGAATACAATTGGAATATTTCTTATTTCCTACTTTTAGTTTCTTGTGACTTCTTGACTCCTTTCAACTCATTGCTGGGAAAACCCTAAGGCTTATTGAGGGCACTTCTAATTTATAAGCAGATAGAAGCAAGGTTTTCAGTGAGAACACATTACTTTCCAGAACCATTTGTATACTTGTTCATTAATGTATACACTATACAATTGCATTCCCTCCCACGTAAGGGCGTGTTCTGTTTAGCTTATATCAGTGTACACAATTGTTTTATTACCAAAGTCCACCCAGATCATGATTCATTTCAGTTTGTTTGGATTGATGAGGGGTTTTGAAAATGAGTACATGTATAACTTTCCATACGTTTTTGAAGGGCACATTGTTTGAAGGATTGTCATGGTTTTGTTAATAGACTAAATTAGCACCCTTTGAGATAGAGAAGGCTTTAGGGCTGGATATAATTATGTGCTTGTAATTAACAATGGGACAGTGAAAAAGCAAACACTCTATGTTAAAACCTTGAGTTTGTAAAGTAGCATTTTTTGCGAATTTCTTTATATCCTGATACACATGTGGTTTTTGTTGATGTTGTAGGGTTTTACACCATTTTTCAGCACAAGATAGGCTATACATGGCGGTCAGTATTAAAAGTGGAGGAAGAACCCAGGGTATCGTGTCGCAGACATGTAGCATGTTATCCCACCCAGTCACATTATCCTAACACCAGGTTCATGCTGTAGACATGTAGCATGGTATCCCACCCAGTCACATTATCCTAACAGCCAGTCCTAACACTAACCTCTTAATGCAGAGCGCCAAGTGAAGCAGCTGATTGTACCATTTTTGTAAGTCTTTGGTATGACTCAGCCATGGATCGAAACCCACAACCTTTTGCTTGCACAGCAGACGTTGTAACCACCAGGCCACGGGAGCAGTCACATTACGTCCAAGGTGTATGCCTTCATTTCACTCGGCCAATCATAAGCAGTGGTTTCTAAAATCAAATCATAAGACAATCGTTTGTTTCATCAGTCAGAATCTCTGAACTACATTATATAACTTTTCCCTTTGAAGAATGATTATTTGACATGGATAATAAGCTGTCTCTTTCGCAAAATCGTGTTGAGATAACAGGTCAATTTCATTGAATCGGAACACTGGCACCTTTGAAGCTTTATTAGCATTTTATTGTTTGTCTGAGCAATAATGGTATTAACTTTGATATTGCAAGTTGTTCTAAAAATCAGCTGTATCTTACCACACCAATATTGACAAGGATATATTAGTGCTAGTCTAATCTGTCTGTCCATGTGCTTGTATGTTCATCTAATCATAACAGTCTTGTATTTACAAACTACTGGTATTCTTGCACTTTTTGATGGATGATTTTGGTCAAACTGTAATATCACATGTTGTTACTTAGTTACATGCTTATTTAAGTTGTTGCAATCTAGAATTTTGCTTCCTACATTTCAACAAAGAGTTGTTGGCATGGACATCTTTGTCATTTAGAGATGTAGAGCCACAAGAACAATCTAAGCAGCCACCATTGTGTTGAGAAGTGCTCTAACCTGTGTTAAGCAGCCACCTCAGGAAGGAGAAAAAGTGTTCAAACCTATGTTAAGCAGTTGCCTGGGGAAAGTGAAAATTGCCCTCTTAAGACAAGTGGTTGTTAAATATTGTTTCATTTCCTCTAAATATATGTTGTTGGAGCTTTATGTGCTGTTTAAAGCAGATGATTGCTAAGTAAAGGTGACTTTTAAGGCAAGTTTGACCATTTTTCATGTTGTGAAATTCATCCAGTAATATTTTTTTAACATGTATTTGTTGTAAGGTGCTGTCATTTTCATGTTACCATGCTTTAAAGGAAGTAGACCAGAAGGTAAAAAGAATAACTATAGTAATTTCATCACGCTAGCATGATAATTTTGTGATAAAAAGTATTTGATGATTTCATGTTGTAGCAGATAATTGTTTCTGAAACTTATTAGAGGGATGTTTCTTTGGCAGGACTTGTATGTGTTGATGTTTAACATCTGGGCTGGTTGTGAACTAATTAACAATACCTATCAGCTTCAGGCAGCATTTAACTAGACTATAGATCTATCACCAGTCTAGCAGCAAAATACTTTTCCCATATGTGAAGTATTACCTGAAAAAAAAACTGGGAAAAGGGTGATGTCATATTTAGATTGTGTCCTTAGATTTAGTGCCATCAGCATTTATCAGTTAGTTGGTAACGGCACTTGAAGTAGGTTATTCCTGTATCATGCAGAGGATACGAAAGTTATGTACCCTTAGGAGTGTCTAATTTGGATTTATTTCATCATTATAACGAGTGGTGAAAAAGTGCAATGGCCACAACTGATTTCATTAGTGTTGTTCCGATTATCGATTATAATCGATCATCAGTTGGTTGAGCAGATAATTGATTGTGAACTCCATAATCGATTGTGTGTAAAGGGAGACTACTTTTTAGGTGTATGCAAAGCACAAAGGTTAGTAAAACTCCCAGCCACAAAAGTTGACCTGAAATTTATTAATTCCCTTTGCAACTACAAATATGAAATCTTATGATTCATAATTAGGAACATATAGTCATTATTACATGGTCAAGTTGTTAAATTGCTAACCTGATACATTTAAACACATTTTGTTGATTTGTTTCAGTCAAATTGCAACAACTTTTGTAGTATTTATAAACAATGACAAACAAGAAAAACGTGTCCTTCTATACTTTAAATTATAGACACATCACATGTGAACAAAACAGATTTCGGGGGATTGTAGCAGTATTTCAGTTACATAAGACTGATCAGCCATAAAAAGTTGCGTTCATTTAACAAAGTTATAGAACAAAATTAACACATAATGTAATATTATTGTCAGGTTAAAGTATACATGTCATTAGAAGAGATTACTCCTGTACATTTATAAACATATTGAACTCTTGATCATAGATATAACTGTTTAACAAAAATTAAAATTTGCTCTTAGTAACCGATTATAATCGATGATCAGTTGGTTAAGGGGAACCGATTATCGATTATGAATTTCTGACCGATTCCCATCACTAGATTGCATCACCTTCCTCTTGACCGTGTTCCATTTTCTATGTCCTCGAGTCTTTCGATTTTGACTGCCTCATTCATCCTTCTTGGACTTCCTAGTCCTTTACTCGGAACTCATCACTTACACTTTTTCAGAGGGGCCCCGAGTGGCCGAGTGGTCTAAAGCGCTGTCCGTTACGGACCACTGCCATCTCACCTCTGTCTGCGTGGGTTCGAGTCTAAGATTCGGCTAATGTAGTTAAGTGAGAAAGCTTGCCAGTAGCTTCTCGTGGGTCGGTGGTTCTTTCCGGGGTTTGTCCGGTTTCTTCCTCCACCACTAATACTGGCCGCCATGTATAGCCTATATATTGTGCTGAAAAATGGCGTTAAACCATAAAAAAAACAAAAAAAAAAACTTTTTCAGAACTTCATTTGTCACTTCCCCTTTTTCCAGACTTAAAATGTTGCTTCTCTTTTTTTTTTTGGGACTTTGTCTTCGGATTGTCTCGCCTCTCTCTCAGAAAACTGTTTCCTTAAAGGACAAATTTAACTCTAAATCTCTATATGTACCATGTTCTAGATGTTCATAAAATTCCTTCACTTACTTTACTCAGAACACACTAGCTGTTCAGTCACTGCGTAAACTCTGACTTAATATGACATTCCACATCGACAGGTCATAAATTACCATGTGAGCAGTCTATGAAAATTTCCTGTATGCTACGTGTTTAATTACTATTGAATAAAATTATCCTATCTCACTTCAATCCTTAACCTACAAGATTATTAAACATTACAACATCAAATATAATTAGGTAATTATTTTTAACTCATGATAATCAGTATCGTCCTAACAGACAAAAGAAATTATTTCATATTTATTCATATCCCTATGAAATCCTACACATACGAAAATTTGGAATGCAATCAATTCTACCATTGAACTAATAACTTTAAAATTAAAAAGATAAATTGCATCAACACATTTCCATGAAATTAAACAAACGCTACATAATATGGAACCTAGTCATATCAAATACATTTGCATAAAGAACAAAACAATCAAAAGATAGAATATTACCGGTACTTGAAATTAAAATTGCGTACCTTAGTGCTGTTATCTTTAGAAATTGTCTGTCTTAGCACTAAACCCTGTCCTTTCTCACAAGACTGACACCTGGTCCTTTTCTTGTTTAGCGAGGAAAGCAAAGTATTTTTTTCCTAGGCCTCCTCAGAGTTAAACTTCCACTCACTCAGGAACTTTCGGACTAAAGAATTTCGATCAAGGTTGTCACTTTAACATCACATTACTTCCAAGTTGTACACCTTTCTTTCACTCAAAACAATCATAAACAGTGATTTGTAAAAAAAAGAATTCTTAAGACAATCATTTCTTTCATCAGTCAGAATCTCTGAATTGTGTTATATAACTCTTCCCTTTATAGAATGACTATTTGTCATGGATCAGAAGTTCAGCTGTCTCTTTCTCAAAACCATGCTAAGATGTAAGGTCAATTTCATTGAGTTGGAGTTAGCAGGCCTCTTTTAAGTTTTAACTGACATGGGTGAGATGAAGAGGAGAGGTTGAAGTGACCCATAACAAAGATTTCTCCAGTTTAAATGTGATAAAATCTTAATGCTCAATGCATTTACTTTTAGGTCCAGTGAAAGCATTGTATTGAGACCAACCTTTTCTTATATCACCTGCTTTTTATATTTTACTGGGTCAAGTTTAAGTTTTGCATTTAGCTTTTAACTATATAGGCTTTTGTTATATACTTTCTACATAATATATTCATAAAAATCATAAAACTTGATGGGCACGTTGATGAACACTACTTTCTAGTAGGTCATAATGCTTTGCTGAGTTTGGTTAAATTTTGTTTTCATTTTGCAAGCACTGTTCATGATAGAATCACACAATTGATGATACTATGCATCTCTTTGTACTACCTCCTTACAGTGGAAAAGATAGCACATCATGACCTGTATTTCATCTTTGTCTGGATTTCATTGTATTTACTCATGACCAGAATTTCATTCATCGTATCCTACCTAAACTCATGAAACTTCGTGAGGGATGCATTTTTACAAGAAATACACCCTTATTGTTGAAAAATGTCGCTGTGACCTATATTTCAAGCTTCAGTGACTGTCATAAATGTTTTTTTTTTTTTTAAATGAAATTCTTTTACTGGGTGATATTTATGATAGAATCATGAAACTTAATAACTATCTTATTACTACTGGTATACACCAATAACCAAAGATTGTTATGGCCTATATATTATGCCTTATTAACATCAGTTAAGCAATATCGCTACGATGTCTGCATTGAGACAGTTTATAAGGATGTCTAGCATGGGGGCATCAAGCCACAAACATGTAGCATGATGTCCCACCCAGTCACATTATCCTGACAACAGGCCGACCAGTCCTAACACTAACCTCTTAATGCTGAGCGTCAAGCAAGGCAGTTGTTAGTACCATGTTTTGTAAGTCTTTGGTATGACTCGGCCTTAGATCGAACCCATGACCTCCCACTAACGCGGCGGACGCTCTAACAACTAGGCCACTGGAGAAGTTCAGTTTAGCTCTAGACCATATGCATTGTATCAGGCTTTATACATTCTAGCCTTTACCATGGTCCTTTATGACAGTTGGAAGTAAAATAAATATATTTACTCGATGGTGAAACCTCTAGAGTAATAGCCAGACCAGTATAATTAGAAAGGGGGCACTGAGTGGTCTGAAGCGCTCACCATTATGAATTATTGTAATCTCACCTCTGTCTGCACTGAGGTTTGGGTCTCAGGTTCAGCAAATGTGGGTATGTGCGAATACTTGCCAGCAGATTTTTGTGAGTCGGTGGTTCTTTCTGGGCTTTCTTGGGTTCTTCCTCCACCATTTATACTGGCCGCCATGTATTGCCTTTCTTGTGCTGAAAATGGCATTAAACATTACAACAGGAACATATTTTGAAAGTTACCCATGATGGGTTAACTATATTGAACCTGTTCATGAGTTAGAAATTTGATGAGTGGACTGCATGCTATTCATTTGAGGCCTCAGATGTAGTGGCAAATTAAGCAATTACTAATGCATGACCAATTAATCATTTAAAGGCAGTGACTTTCACCCAGAAAAATCTGGCTTTTAGGCCAATGATAATAGCTTCTGAAGCAGTTTTTTAAAACAATGAAAAAGGAAGATAAAAGCAACATTAATCTATGGTTGTTCTCAACTCGGTTTAGTACCTTTATTTTGATATCATAGAAAATAGGGTTTTTGAATTTGTTTTGTTTAATGCCCAGTTGCATTATGCATGCATGCATTTGTTACAGTATATCAACACAATCCTGTTACATGATGCTAATTTAACGTTTAAATGTAGAGATAAAAATTACAAGAAATCTTCAGTTAGATAAGGGATAACATTTTGTAGTCAGGATCACCTTACTCTGAATTAATATGGGTCTGTTATCAGCAGGCCGTTATAGTTGTGGTATGGGACAGCAGATATATGGATAGGTTATGTAACAGCAGATTCTGTTATATGGTTCTGTTATTGGACATTTGATAGATTGGGTCTATTAGTGAGAGATTAGATATATAGGGTATGTTACAGATACATTGGTCTTTTATATTTGTGATTGGATACATGTTACACAGGGATAAATGTCAGTTTTTTCAGGATATGATAAGATATACATAGTGGTAAATATTTTGGAAGAGAGAGAATTTGGAAAGACACTGGAAAGCCAATGGAAAGCTTTCTCACATGTTGGTTGAGCTGAAAGTGCACTGACAGATGACAAGTGTGAGTGATCTGCAACTTAATCCATCAGGGCCCAAAGATTACTTAATTACTTGCTTAAAACAAGGACAATTTACCGCTCTGGTGGCCAAGTGGTTAGAGGTGTGCTGCAGAAGCGAGAGTTCATGGGTTTGATCCCCAGCTGAGTCATACCAATGACTTACACAAAATAATACTAACAGCTACCTCGCTTGCCATTCAGCATTAAGAGGTTAGTGTTAGGACTGGTAGGCCTGTTGTCAGGATAATGTGACTCTGCGGCATGATGCCCCAGTGCTAGCCATCACTATAAACTGTCACACTGCAGACATCGTAGCGTTATGACTGAAACATAGTTAAAGCTACGTTAAAATTCCCAATCAAAACAAGCAAATAAAACAAAGACAATTTCTTTATTATTATAGTTGTTGTTGTTGCTGTTTTACTTGTTATTGTTATTATTGTTGTTGTAGTTGTAAAACTCATTTAATTACTAGCAGTCAGTACAGTGCTTGTGGAGGGGCTAAATCATTTCACACATCTTCACAGTCTCTACACATTACTCATAGTGTGTTTACCAGCATACAGAGTCTGTGCTGTGTTTTTTCCTTATAAAAAGTCTCATCAAATTACAAGGACAATATGTTCTTGTACAGACTTTGTGGTTTTCTCATTAGTAAACTGCTTGTAAATGGTCTGCTTCTTGTAGATATGTTAGTTATATAACTTCTTGATGATTTCCAATCCTTGCCTTGTAACTGATCTTAATGGCCTATACCAGTATCAATGCATTCATTTGCAGTTAGGGAAACTTGAATGTATTAATTTGTACTAAAAATCCAAATTAATACTGTCCTGGGAAGTAGATTGAATTAAGGTCGTTCCACTTAAAGGGTGATATTTCTTTTTAACGGAATGAATTGAAAATTATTGTATGACTGCATTTGTGTGTGGAATGAGCTTGGGATGGGTTTGGGGTGTTTGAAAAGTTTTGTTGTTGTTATTGGTTTTAAGGGTTCTTTTATTGTTACATGTTTAGGCTCAAACAGTAACATTGAAAAAGTGAGAAGAAAAAAAACAAGCTTTGTAAAAAGTAACATAATTTATTTCCTTGGGGAAATAAAATGTAAAAATGGAGGAAGAAACGTAGTTTTAAAAATCAAATCCAAAAATATTTCACTAATTAAATTACAAATGTCCTAATAATGAAATGTTCTAATAGATTAAAGTTAAAATCCTGTTGGAAAATCCACGATAGAAGACGATGACATATGCTGAAGTCTGTTTAATGCTTATCTGCAGTTCCTTGTAGAAACACAATATTTAACACTCTCAGGTGTTGGAAATACGAATAAAATTTTGATAAACTTCTTCCTAGAATTCTGTATGAGCACATAAAATATTTCCAGAGATACGAGTTACTCCTTTAAAATCCAACTGATCAAAAGAAAAGTTAACTTGATTAAAAAACTTGCCACTGCAAAAAAACATGACTTGTCATTTGTAAAAGCCCAGAACTGAGAATATTTCAGTAAAGCAAAGATTATATCATATTCTAATATGCAGTTTTGATAAATCCCAAAATTGCAAAATCAAGACAAAGGGAGGAGTCGTCACATAATCGTTTATATCACGTACTCCTAATATGACCCTGACGAGAACCAATCATTTTACTTTAAGACTAAAAAGTTGTTTACTTCTTAATGCTCTAGTCCTATCCTGACCTTGACAGCAACCAATATTTTTAAAATTAAAATAAAACCGGTTTATCTGGTAGCCACTAATGCTGAATCAAGGTCAGGATCTAGGTCAACATTACTTGTTTACCAAAGAATAATTCAGGTCAACTGATTTTCTGAAAAAACCTCATCTCTAGTGAATAAATTTACATTACAATAGCACTTAATGAAGAAGAAGAAAAAAATTAAAACTGATAAACAAAATTAAATTAAAACAAATCAGATATACATAACAATATTATTGGCTTATTTCATGCTGAAGAAATGGGGACTAAGAACCTTTTCCCAAGACTTTCCAAGGCAGCTGACGCAGATTGGCCAGGGCAGGTATCAAGCATGCAACCCATGGATTACATGGTTCTATGCTCAACATAAGTGGCTACCGTAGCTCCCAATTTGAAAGATTTTTACATTATTTTACTTTAGCATTGACTATTAATGGCATAAATTAAGCACAGGAAGTTGATGTTACGTATTATCAGCATTTTTTTCTTCTGGAATGTACTTAATATGTTTTGTTAATTCTTGATCATATCAACAGTATAATCCAGACCATAATGAAAGAAATGACATTGTGTGTGTGTGTGTGTGTGTGTGTGTGTGTGTCTCTGTGTGTGTGTGTGTGTGTGTGTGTGTGTTTGTGTGTGTGTTTGTGTGTGTGTGTGTAGCTTTAAAAAATTTTCATTGATATCGCTATGATGTCTACAGTGAGGCAGTTTATAGTGATGTCTAGCACTGGGGCATCATGCCACAGACATGTAGCCTGATGTCCCACCCAATCATCCTGGTTAGAGCATCTGCCTCATATGCTACAGGTCGTGTGTTCGATCCCCAGCTGAGTCATACCAAAGACTTACAGAAATGGTACTGACAGCTGCCTCTCTTGGAACTCAGTATTAAGAGGTTCGTGTTAGGACTGGTCGGCCTGGTGTCATGATAATGTGACTTAGTGGGACATCATACTACATGTCTGCGGCATGATGCCCCAGTGCTAGATATCACTATAAACTGGCACACTGCAAACATCTTAGCAATATGACTGAAAAATTGTTAAAGCTGCCACATAGACAAGATACATTTGTTAAACCTTCCAAATATTGGTGCAAACTAATATTGGACACTTTTATGTTGAACCTAACTCAGTATGTGCTGTCTGTGCAAATGGGAAACTTCTTTGTTAAATTTATTTCAGTATAGGGCAACCTCACTAAACATGATACGTTTATGTTGAACCTACCTCAGTATACGGCAGCCTCACTAACACAGAACACTTTTATGTTTAACTTACCTCAGTATTAGGCAACCTGACTAATGGTACACATTTGTGTTAGATATACCTTATTATACCTCAGTATAGGGCAACCTCACTAACACAGGATGCTTTCATGGCTGTCATGATCAGTACTAAAATCAGGGAATTATGTACAAACTGCTGCCTCCATTTCCTTACCCATCTAACCTTAACCATCATGTAGCTCTCTCCAGTGTCTGAAAGTTTATATTTCTGTTCATCAATATGTCCTCAAGAACATACCAGATATGTTCATCTTCAGCTAAGATGTACTTATTGTTTGGTGTTGACATAGTTCAGGTTACAAGGATAATGTACATTTGGACAAACAGATGGACAGACAGACATTACTGATACAAAACATTTCACTAAAGAAGTGTCCATTTACTGTCATTAAGAACTGTTTTAACCCTATGCACTTTGTTTTCTTTGTTTTATTAGACTGCTTGAGACAAAGGTCTGTAATTTCCATTTTTATGCTATGGCCTATTGTCTGTCATCTGTTGTCCATCAACTGACCAACAGGCATCAATGCACTACATCCTTTATCACCTGTATCAGCCTGTGTTGACATCTCTTCATTTGTATTATTATGAGTGAATGTGAACAAAAATTACAACAACCCAATATAATAATCTCCTACACATCTATGATACTGCCTATTGTGTCACTTAATTAATGACTGTTTGGAAGAGGAACATAGATGAGCTCATTCAGAACCATCAAATATTCCGTTGGAAGGCATTATTACTTGTGCTTGCAGTAATTATTTAAGTGTGTTATAGTGGGGAAGGGGGGTGTGGTGGGGTGAGATTTTAGCACATGGCAGCCTCATATGATGAAGGAACATGGTGGATTCTTGCTAACGTGACTTGTGATGATGCCATTGTCCTTCCATTATCACAAGTTTGTTAATACCATTCCCAAAAACTACTTGGAGGATTTCCATAAAAACATTAAACACATTCATAAAATATTTGTACCATATTTGACTTGTCCATTTAACATGACAGTTATAGAACTCCTAATGAAAATCTTGATTTAGTTTTTCCTGATGATTGTACCAACAAGATGTTTAAGGGGAAGAATGGTACAAATCTGAAATCCAGTAACACCACTATAATAGCATACCTGTCAACTTTTTAAAAGCCAAGCAGGTAGATTGAATAAATGAATTGGGAGATCGGAAAATAAAATCTGGTGTTTTTTACTGCATTTTTAAACTGCATTTTTTACTGCATTTCACTATCTTCTGGGATCCAGTGTGTGAAATTTTCAAAGGATGCTCCGTTTCTCCCTGTGATCAGCCATATATTTCTCATGACATGGCCTCTTTCCATATTCTGGTCAGCTGTGACCAAACTGCACCATAGCTAAAGTTTAGTCTGAAGCAAATAAGCAAAAAAGCCATTGTGACTAATATCAGTTAATCATTATCATAGCAAAGGAGTATCCCATCAACATACTTCAAAGAAACCATGTTCTACAGTGTGTAATTTAAGCACCAGCAATTGATTGGCAAATAAATAATACCCTTTTTTGTTGTAAAAAAATCTTGGCATAAGAGTTGATAGCCATCTTAAAAATCTTGTTATAGTCAAATTTTTCTTTATGGATGGTAATGCTAACAGTGGAAATTGCACTTTAAAAGGTTTCTTATATTGCCTAGTTGGTCCTTAATGAAATGTTGCTGAGCTGATGACCTACTCCTGAGTGGATAGTAAATAAATGCAGTTTTTACTATAAAACATCTTATAGTGTCTGTCTGGACCTATTTGAAAATGAATATGATCTGACATTCTGCATTGCCATCACTGTATGTGGGAGTTTTTCAAGAATATGAGATAAATTTAAATACTCAGCAGTATTCAGCCAGTGGAGTGTCCATCCCTTCGAGGGGCTCTTGTTTCAGTATTTCTTTAATTTTAAGATTAATCTTTACTTTAGAGATATACCAAGGATGGGTTTATCAACCAGTGCTTATGAGGAATCTTGATGGCATAGTAACTTGCGCAACTCATATTGAAATATTACAGGAAAAGGACTTGAAATTATTTATACTTGATACAGTGGTAATTCTTCTTGGTACCATTGCATAAAATTTGATCAATATTGTTGCACCATAAAAATTGAAAATTTCATAAATGTCAAATACATGTACTCCAAAGTAAGGTTTCTAATGTTGATATCTTTAATCTGAAATCAATTTTGATGCCCAGACAGTTATGAACTGTATGATTCGAGTCTTCCATTTTCTTTTTCTTTTTTTATCCAGGATGATATTTGAGTACTTGATACAAAAAATATTCCTAATTCAATTGATTTCATATTTTCATATTTTCATATGCAGCAGGATTCTTCAGATTTCTAGGTGAATTATGTGTCTCAAATCATATTTTACTGTATCCTCCTTGATGCATAATAGCAGTGGAGGGAAAAAAAATTAAATTTTAAGTTGGCATGTCTGGTACATTGCTTCTGACTTTCATCATATTTAAATGGTCCTTGCAGTTCTCGATGATTAATTGGAGACATGTGGTATAAGCAGGCTAGTAAATAATGTCTGTTTCCATGGAAATTTTATTTATTATTATATAGGGATTCAAAATATGTCTTGTGTCTTGCATCTTCATATGCATTATGCTGACTTAATGGAAGAATCCAGGCCAAGTAATCATAGGAGCATTATGTAAATATTAGCTGATTTTGGTCTCCAATAAAAATGACTAGATTTCCATGGATACATACTTTATTAATGCATTCATATTCCATATGTCTTGAAACAGTGGTTTTGATTGTATTAGTGTATATGTATCTATGGGTTGAAAGAGACATGAAGTAGTCATGGCCAAGATAGCATGCTGGTTGAGTGCCAGATTCATAATACAATGGCCTTAGGTTCAATATCTGCCAAGGTCAACTTAGTCATTTGTCATATGTGTCTTGGAGTAAATTATTTAGCTCACATTTCTTCATAGTGATTAAGGCAATATTGTGTTGTTGTATGGTTTGATGCCATTTTTCAGCACACAATAGGCTATACATGGTGGCTAATATTAAAAGTGGAAGAAGAACCCGGGAAAACCCTGGAAAGAACCACTGACCCACGAGAAGCTACTGATCATCATTGAGAATTAATGTCTATTAAATATGCCATTAGATCATCATTGAGAATTATTGTCTATTAAATATGCCAATTCAACCATCATTGAGAATTAATGTCTATTAAATATGCCATTCAACCATCATTGAGAATTAATGTCTATCAAATATGCCATTAGACCATCATTGAGAATTAATGTCTATTAAATATGCCATATTCAGCCATCATTGAGAATTATGTCTATTAAATATGCATTAGACCATCATTGAAAATTTATGTCTTTTAAATATGCCATTATATAATTGCACATTAGTGTCTATTAAATAGGCTTCATGTATTAGACCATCAATTGGAAGTCACATAATTCAACCATCATTGAGCATTGCGCTTAGAGCTGAAGTCACATGAATGAATATATGCTTTGTTGTAATTTGATGACAATGAAGTGTTATATCAGAAAGATTATACTTTAAATCTTTCATACAATTCAAGAAATGCTGATATGTACAGGGTATAAACATTGCAGAGCTTTCTTAAATGTTTGACAGGAATTATTTTGAAATAAATGAAAACTGGTGAAAGATTTTTGAAATTTTATAACAAGTTTGATTAACGTGTACCGGTATATTCAATGAACACTTTAAATTCAGTGTATCATGTGACCCAGTATGTAAGTGTAAATTCAGTGTATCATGTGACCCAGTATGGCAGTGTAAATTCCATATATCATGTGATCCAGTATGTCAGTGTTTATACAGAAAACTGATTGAAAACTTAAGCAGATTGTAGTGTAGTCTTATGTTTCAATATTTCAATTTTATTATGTTGGATGCAGCTAACGTTGATGTACTGCAAACAAGTGGTGCCCCATAGTTGTTTCAACCATTTCACTTTTATTATACAGCATGTAGTAATTTATTGTGAACAAGCAGTACATGACAGTGTATCAACATTAGCACCATTAGTATGTATACAGCTAATGGTGAAATACTCAGAACATGTAAAGTCTGACAGTCATATATTTTGACCTTTGCACTTTTACTATGTGTGATACAGCAAAGGGTTATTTACTGTGAACATTCAATATCTGAAAGTTTTGTGCTTTGACCTTTGCACTTTTACTATGTGTGATACAGCAAAGGATGATATACTGTGAACAAGCAATGACAGAAAGGCATGTGCTTTGACCTTTGCACTTCTGCTATGTAACTGTGAGCAAGCAATGCCTGAAGTGTTTGACCTTTGCACTTTTAACTATGTATGATTTAGTAAAGGGTGATTTAATGTGAACAGCAGCACAGGTAACTACAATGGCAGGTGACATTCATTGCCAGGACTTCAAGATTAGGCAGATACCACATTTAAAGTATACTATCAGAAAAACTGATGAATGTATGCAAGGAAGATGCTTGTGCTAAAATATTATGGCTGAGCCTGTATCAATCATTTCTCGCTCTAAGGCTTTTCATTATGATAGGGTATGTATTTTAACTCATTAACCCCTAGTGCTGAGTTTACGGGGCATGAGGTAGTAGCCTACTTCCAAAGTCTTTAGTGTCGTGGTCATGCATGATACACTAAAGTGGGTGGTATTATAGAAAGGTAGACAGATTTTGCTCTACCATGATACCAAATAATCTGGATTTTTAGTGCACTACAAAATTCAGAGAGAAAAACCTAATTTGTTTTACTTGTTTTATTTTTCAACCCAAAATTTGCCCATGGTCGGAATCCGATTTTGTGTCCAGAGTTTAGACTTTTATGGCCTCAGATCTAAGGCAGACCAGTCTGAAGTGCACACAGGTGAACCTGGGCAAAAAGTAGGATAAGGAGGACATTTTGAATAAAGAGAGAGTCTTCTCCATGCGAAAATTATGGATCCGTTAAGCAAAAAAAAAAAAAAAAGAACTCCAACTTTTCGTCCTATGCTCATGCGCCAGCAAACTAACCAATGGAAAACATTTTTTTACCACAACTAGGCATTGGGCTAATGGAAAATTGCTTGGAAGTCTCTGTTTTAGGATGTATTCAGAAATAGTTCCCAAACTGTGTTTCCTACTCACATTTAATGCAAAAACAACAAAAACCTCCAAGGGTTAATGTGTGAAGACAAATATATTACATCATTTCTCACTCTAAGGACCCTCATTATGATTGGGTATATATTTAATAGGGTATATATTTAATAGGGTATATATTTTCAGACAAATATATTAAATCATTTCTCACTCTAAGGATCCTCATTATGATAGGGTATATATTTAATAGGGTATATATTTTAAGACAACTATTTTACATCATGCATTCATTCTAAGGCCCGTCAATATGATAAGGTATATATTTTAAGACAACTATATTATATCATGCACTTACACTAAGGTCCCTCAATATGATAGGGTATATATTTTAAGACAACTACGGTATATTATATCATGCACTTACTCTAAGGTCCCTCAATATGATAGGGTGCATATTTTAAGAAAACCATTTTATAGCATGCCCTCACTGTATGATCTTGATGTCATGCTGTAATATACTTGTCTTAAAACAGGAACCATGTCATAATGAAGGGCCTCTTAGTTAGAGCATGCTGTTTAACATAGTTGTCTTAAAACAGGTATAGTTCCATGTCATAATAAAGGGCCTCATCGTGATATCATGCTGTTTAACATAGTTGTCTTAAAACAGGTATAGTTCCATGTCATAACAAAGGGCCTCATCGTGATATCATGCTGTTTAACATAGTTGTCTTAAAACAGGTATAGTACCATGTCATAACAAAAGGCCTCGTCGTGAGGTCATGCTGTTTAATATACTTGTCTTACAACAGGAACCATATTTTAAGCAAGAACCTTATTATAAGAAAGTCTCACTATAGAGTAGTATACCCTGTGTCTCCCATTGATATCATTATAATGAGGGAATACTGTTTAATGTATATCACTGTAAGGTATTCTTTCTATAAGGCAATATATTTTATGGCTATGATGGCTGTGACATTATTATAATGAGGGAATACTGTTTAATGTATATCACTGTAAGGTATTCTTTCTATAAGGCAATATATTTTATGGTTATGGCAGCATTATAATAAGGGAATACTGTTTAATGTATATCACTGTAAGGTATTCTTTCTATAAGGCAATATATTTTATGGCTATGATGACTGACATTATTATAATGAGGGAATACTGTTTAATGTATATCACTGTAAGGTATTCTTTCTATAAGGCAATATATTTTATGGCTATCATGGCTGTGACATTATTATAATGAGGGAAATACTGTATTCATTGCATGTATTGCAATATATATAATGTGGGTTTATTTTATTAGAGGAAAATTTGTTGTTTATATAACAAGAAACTTGATTGGGATATATAATCGTGTTTCTATAACAGGAAACTTGGTAGAGGGGGATATATAATTGTGTTTATATAACATGAAACTTGGTAGAAAGAGATATATATATATATATATATATATATATATATATATATATATATATATATATATATATATATATATATATATATATATATATTTGTATTTATATAACAGGGTACTTGGTAGAGAAGGATGCATTTGTGCAGTTTGGTTCACTGTCTCATGACATTTATTGAGGAAAGATAGAGCAATACTGATATTAATATCACAGTTCACTTATGTAAAATTTCCTTCATGGAATTTGTAAGTACATGGGTTTTTGGGATGGTAATGCAAGTGTTGTAAAGGAAATTCCCAAGTCAGTTTATTTGACCTTTTCACTAAGCTCTTCCTTCTGATTTAAATGGTTTTTACAACCGTGAACATTTTTCATTTTACCTGGAATATTTCCTGAATTTTGTGAAAAACTTGAATTTTTGACAAAACTGCTCGAGTCTATTTGAAGAGGTGCAAAATGTTAAAACTGACTAAAATATATAATTGTTTAAGTGCAGACATTTTATTTCAAATTTTTTAAAATATAATAAATTGAATGGGAGAAAATTGTACAGATCAAATGATGCACAACACGTGTACACATGTAGCTATTAGATGCCGAATGAAGCAGAGTCCCTTTGCTGTAGTGGCATGCTAATTATCTCAGATTTTTCTTCATCATTTATACATGTATGTGCAGTGATAAATAAAGTAACATAGAGATCATTCAGTTTCCATGGGGAAAATAACCCACCATAAAATCTTTTCTAGGTCCTTGGAAACTTTTTGACTCTCATTGAAATAACTCTGAGGCTGTAGTTTTATGCATTTGCCTATCAGCTTGTAAAAAAAATTCCAGATTTTCTTTTCAAAGTCCGCACTTTAGTTAAGTAGGACTTTTGGTTACCTTGGTTATAAATTGGCCAAAATGCAGATAAAAGTCAAAGCAGTGTGAATTTTTACATCTAACATAGTATCAAGGTGTCAAGAGTTCTTTTTCCTTGATTGATAAAGACAATATGGATTTTGCATTTTAAATTTTTTTAAAAATCACAAGTATGTCAAGAGTTCTCTCTCTTTGGTAATTCTTACTGCTTGGCAAAACCAATGAAAGGAAGATGATAATTGAATTAAAACTACATAGTGATTGGCAATCTCAATAGTCGACTGCTCAGTGGCCTAGTGGTTAGTGCATCCTTGGATGAGTCAAGGTCTTGGGTTTAATCCCCGGCTGAGTCATACCAATGACTTACAGAATGGTACTATCAGCTGCCTTGCTTGGTGCTCAGCAATAAGAGGTTAATGTTAGGAATGCTTCGTCTGGTGTCAGGATAATGTGACTGGATGGGACCACATGCTACATGTCTGCGGCATGATGCCTCAATACTAGTCATCACTATAAACTGCCAAACTGCAGATAACATAGTGATATGACTGAAAAATTGTTAAAGCTATGTTAAAAATCCAAATCACAACTGCACACACACACACACACACAATGATTGTCAATTGCTGATACATGTATCTTGTTTTCTCTGTAATTAGTCTGTTTTTTTTGTTTGTTTTAGAGCTTAACGCCATTTTTCAGCACACAATAGGCTATACATGGTGGCCAGTATTATTGGTGGAGGAAGAACCCGGGAAACCCCCCGGAAAGAACCACCGACCCACAAGAAGCTACCGGCAAGCTTTCTCACATAACTACATTAGCCAAATCTTAGACTCGAACCCACACAAAGGTGAGACGGCAGCGATCCGTAACGGAAAGCGCTTTAGACCACTCAGCCACTTGGGGCCCCTTGTAAAAAGTCTGGTTTTATTATCTTATTTTTTTGGTTGTTTGGTTTAATGCTGAGTATGTATTGTTCACAGTTTGGTTGTATTTGAATAAGGAAGACCACTCTGATGGCCTTGTGGTTAGTGCATCTGCTTCGGATGCTGATGGTTGTGGGTTTCATCCCCAGCTCAGCATTAAGAGGTTAGTGTCAGGATCATCATGCTACATGTCTTCAACATGATGCCCCAATGCTAGGTATCACTATAAACTGCCACACTGAAGACATCGTGACGATATGACTGAAAAATTGTTAAAGCTGCGTTCAAAATCCAAATCACACTCACACACTTGAATAAGGAAGGTAAATGTAAGACATTATTCCCTCATTATAATTTGAATTTTAGCCATAGCCTTGTATTATGGTATTTCATAAATAATACTATTAAAAATGAAGAGAATCCTTGAAAATTCATGCTTTTCAAAATAGACATCCTGATTACTAAGGTACCTTATAGTAAGGTGTCATTGATCATGTCTCAGCTGTGCTCAAAAGGTTTATTACCGGTATACTAGCACTGTTCATGGATCATTGTAATATTCTAACTAAATTAATTGCCTGTCCTAGGTAGGGAGTAAGAAAAAATAAAAATAAAACAATTGTGATTAGCAGCTTTAACAGAAAGTTTGAACCTAAAAGTACAAAAGGAGTATATTTATTTAAAAAGTATTTT